>QWBT01000632.1:0-334346 GCA_004802465.1 Citrus hindsii
AATGCTGATGAAATAGACTATCTGCGGAGACTAGTGAAGTACAGGGCACGTCTTAAACTTATCTAATTGAGTAATTGTTTCTATTAGTTGTCTATCTTTGTGTATGTGGTTCAATGTAGTTCATCTGTTTTATGATAGTTTTTCTGCAGTGTTTGTCAATTTTGTTGCTACATCTGACCGGTAGTTACTGAAAACTTCAGGATTCTGCTATTCTTGTGCTAAATAAGCCCCCAAAGTGCCACTCAAGGTTTGATACACACGGTCCAATTGCTGCGTTTGACCACTGGCTTATAGTAATATGCCCTTTTTGACATCTTTGTATCGTATACATCTTCAGGGGAATCTGCCAGTTCATAATAGCATGGATGCATTGGCGGCTGCAGCTTTATCTTATGATAACAACGAGGGTCCTAAGTTGGTAAGTTTACTGCTCTAGATAAATTGATAAGGTTGACAAATGAGGACACCTTAGCATTCTTGTATTGTGATTACCTATGTTATCTTTTTTGTTAAGTGTTCTGTTATTACTGGTGTGAAACTTAGTAGAGTAGTTTTGGTTGTCATCATGAGTTCTTGGTGGAGTCATTAGACCTTTAGGATAAGTACTCTAATAGTTTAATGCTTTAAATTGCAAAGCTTAGTCCAGAGGTAACAAATTTCTTCTGAGGGGAGTAAGCAGCATGCCCAAATTAATGGGAAAACGGCATCTTTCATCATGCATGGAACAATGGTTCAGGAATGTGCTATCCATTTGTTTGTGTGGTTCTAAATTCAATTAACACGAAAATTTATTGACTTATCCTCTTTGTCTTATTTCTCTGACTTGTATGTCTTTCAATTAATTTTCAAGTCGTTATAGCAAATTGATTTACTGCACTTAACATGGTGTTTTAATCGTTGTGGAGTTAGAAAGTATGTAAGTTTGATGAGCTAATTATGGATATACAGTTTAGCTGTATATCAGAAGAGGATTTGTGTATGTGCCTTTGTGTTAGTTTTAACTGTTTGCATATAGTAGCATGGTGGAGACTTTACAAATGGTGTCGAGTTGAATTAGTATATAACTGTTTTCATGGTGGGGATTTTTTAGGCATGTGTTCAAGCAAATTAAGCATTATTTGTAAAATAATTATTCCAATTTCATGGAAGCCAGTTGTCCTTTCCACAAAGCTAACTTTTAGCCTTTGTATTTTGCTCTTGGCATTCCATCGATAATGGTTGTTAGTATTAAAATATCCCTCAACTATATATATATGTTTTTGAATTGTTTGCCTCAACTCTGATCCCGTCTCATTATTTATTTATCTTGTTTTACTTTCTAGTTTCTATGGATATATTTAGGTCCATCGCCTTGACAGAGAGTCTAGTGGCCTACTCTTGATGGGAAGAACTAAAGAAAGCGTGTCCTTCTAACCTGGCTGTCAGTGACGTAAATAAATCAAAATCGTTGTCTAAGGTAATTATACCTGTTCTGAAAATCCAATCTATTAAATCAGAGGGCATTTGATAATCCTTAATTTTTGAAAAAATGCAATAAGTTTGTGATGAATAATTTTAGGCTTGGAATGATGCATGTGAAGCAATGTATCAACGGTATTGGGCATTGGTCATTGGCTCTCCCAAGGAAAAGCAAGGCATAATTCGTGCTCCTCTTTCTAAGGTTTCCCTCTCAGTCTATAACGAACTTCTTTTGTGCCTTCTATCAAGTAAGAAGTATTTGTGGACATATGTCGGAATTATTACGTGATTGTGTATTTGTTATGTTGATTGTAGGTTCTTCTTGATGATGGTAAGACTGAGAGGATCATCTTGGCTCAAAACTCAGGTTTGGAAGCTTCTCAAGAAGCCATGACTGAATATCGGGTGCTAGGTCCTATGATAAATGGATGCTCTTGGATCGAGTTGCGTCCACTCACTTGTCGGAAACATCAGGTACCATGATTATACCTATATAGTGTGACAAAACTACCTTATTCTGTGAGATTGCCATGCCTTGAATTAATGGTTTTAGTTTGAAATGCTATTATTATTATTACACATGTTAACTTCTTTTAGGCTCATGATTGGTTGTGTTAGTCTCGAGAAAAAATCATGCATGATTAGGTTTGTGTTCAAAATAATATTTAAATGTATACCTGTCAAGATACATCATGATTAGTAATTGTAGGTGTAAACCAGCTAAAGAATTTACCGGTGCGTTATCATGAAAGTATGTTTAGAAAGGTCCAACATAATTAGTTTTTGTTTTGGGTTAATTTACCTAACCTTAGGCGACTGGGGAAAAACATTGACATGAGGACTAAGAAAGAAGAGAACGAAAGGCCATTAACTCATAAAGCAATGCCACATAAGTATCATCATCAAAACTTCAAAAGGTAGGACAAAAAACATGTCAGATAAATTATCTCCATTTTCTGAAGTTCTTTTCCTTCCTTTATGTGAATAAATTTTAATAAAGAACTTGAACCAGGGCTTTACTGAAAGTATTAAGTTCGATTTGAGATGTAGTCAGAATTAGGAATCAAATGATTCAGCATTGGTTGACTATCCTGACTAGTTTTCATTTCTTGATTTGCCCCTTTTAATGAGAGAAATGAAATGAAAACATAAGCTTCAGGTGAAGAAAAAAATGTTGTAGATAGAATTGGCCACATCGAATTTGATTTCTTCCATTTCTCGCAGCTTCGTGTCCATTGTGCTGAAGCTCTAGGCACTCCAATTGTTGGTGACTATAAGTATGGTTGGTTTGTGCACCGGAGATGGAAGCAAATGCCTCGCGTTGATATTGAGCCTACGTCTGGGAAATCTTACAAACTGCGAAGGCCAGACGGCCTAGATGTTCAGAAGGGAAGTGTATTATCCAAGGTTCCTTTATTACATCTCCACTGTAGAGAGCTTGTACTTCCAAACATTGCTAAATTCATAAATGTTTTGAATCAGAAATCAGATAATCTGTTCCCGACACTTAGCTCAAAGCCAGATGGCCCAGATCTACTTCGCTTTGTGGCATCGATGCCTTCTCACATGAAGATTAGTTGGAACTTAATGTCCTCCTATTTAGTGTAAGAATACTGATTATTTGCCACTGGATTTGTAGTCTTTTCTAGAGTCTCTTAGGATACTACTAGAGGTTTTGGGATCGATTTCTGGTCACATCAGTGTTACGTTAGGATGCGGTTTGTATCAAGGGGAAAATCAAATTACAGAAATAAGTTATAGAATTTGAAAGTCCGATCAATGTACTGTAAATTCTTCCTAACTATTATTCTTGCAATGGCATATGCATGTATAATTGCAAATTTTTTATGCCTCTTTCGCCTTTCTTTCTTCTTGGATAGTTGAAGTCATAAATTTTATTAGGTTTTATTTTGAATTTTAAATTTTAAATTTCACAACACTTTCACCTCCAAATAATGTTTAATGGTTAATTTCATTCTGCCCCTTTCATTTATTGACAAACATTCCCAGTATTTTTTGTAACTCGATTCATTGCCTTCATTTTGGTGAGTCCTCAGTCCTAGAAAATTAAAGCAGAGGGAGAAGGATCCTCTTGTTGGACCCAACATGTGACCACTGCTCTGTCATTTAGCAGAATCTGATTTGTTGAGGAATATACTCGATCCATATAAATTTTTCTCACAATCAAGAGCTCAAATGTGCATCAACAACTTACAATAAATTCAATAGACAATGGTATTGATACATGAAATAAGATAGTAAATACTAAATAAACACATTTAGCTAATAAATAAAAAATATTTATATTTGTATATGTATCTTTTTACACAAAGCTTGCATTATTACGTCATGCAAAAAAATATATTTTTAGTAGGGGTGTTAATTTGGATTGGAATTCGTTTATTTGATTCGATGCGAATTAAATGAGTTTGGGTTTGAAAAAATTGATTCGTTTAATAAACATGTGAATTTGATTCAATTTGCTAATTAAACGAATCGAATCCGGGTTTGAAGTTATTGATTCATGTATTCGTTTAATAAATGGGTCATAAACAAGTTGAATACGATATATTCATTTAAAATTCATTTGTAATTCGTATAATTAAATTACTTATTTATCTGTGAATATTTATGAAATAATGTTAAAGTTTCAAGGCTCATATAGTAATTATAAATGATAATAAGTTTGTATTTTGTAGGATGT
Organism: Citrus hindsii; assembly: GCA_004802465.1. NCBI lineage: Eukaryota > Viridiplantae > Streptophyta > Magnoliopsida > Sapindales > Rutaceae > Citrus > Citrus hindsii. Next base: position 4,163 of record QWBT01000632.1, read on the forward strand.
TAAAATCATGGTCTTTTTTTAAATATTTTATTTTGTTTAATTTTTGTTTATTAATTATATTTTACACACGAATTCATATTTAATTTGATTTGTTATGAATTCGTTATAAGATAAATGAATAGTAAATAAATTAAGATTCAATTCGATTCATTTATTAATTTTATTAAATAAATTGAATTAAACATTTATTTAATAAACGAATCGAATTTAAATTTTAAAATTTTAATTTATTTAATAAATAAATAAAATTCGAATGAGCAGAATTTCAACCGATTCATTTGTAATTCGATTCAAATACCATTCATTTTTCGTTTTGTTAAATTATTGTCTATAAGCTCTCTCTTTTGATAACCCAGCTGCCTACATTATCAGGAAGGCATCATGATTGCTAATGTCATATGCTCGTTAGGAGTATCATTAAGTTGATATCTTAAAAGATGGGAAAAGTTCACATAAAAGAGGTGAACTATTATTATCTTTGGGCTTAAATGGTAATTTCTCCGCGAAGCATTCCCGGCTTCGCCTCGCTCGCAAAGTGGAACGGTGTCGTGAGGCGTGACACCATATATAAGCTAAAGTCTCTCTGACTGTCTAGACTGTGACGATGAATTCTCCTCTCCCTCCCTTTTTTTCTCTTCTCTAAAGAAACCCTACTCTAAAATGCGCCTTAATAACTGAAACTTAGAAATCATAATTTTTTTTTTTAAAAATCTAATCATTTAAATAAAAAAATTAAAAGAAATGACGGATAAGAATCCGTCGAGAAGAGAGTTACTTGATCGATGGAGAGGAATTGAAGAAGAGGAGGAACTGGACGACGGTAACGATCCCTTGAAACGACGCCGGATTGATGGGCTTAAAGAAAAATGGTAAAATTTGTATTTCATATATTTAATTTTAATAAAATGTACGTTCAAATGCTTTGAAGTGAGTAAAAAATTAATTGTGAAAATTTGGTTCTTGTCTTTTTAGTGGCAGTTTCTTAGCTCATTTCACGTGATACGAATTTTTCAATTTTGATGCAACTAGATTGCACTCTTTATTTATTTTTTTTAATTTTTTTTATCCAGTGAATTAAACTGCTGGTTTGGTTTGGTTAATAGTTTAACTAATAATTTACTTTTTCAGATTAGTTATTGAATTTGATTTCATTATAGTTAATTGGCGCTAATTCAAAGCCGACGAAGCCTTTAACGAATACTGTGGGTGTTTGAGGGAAGTGGATGGAAAAGAAATGAAATGCATTGAAATTGATATTTTTCTTTTGTTTGGATGTACAAAGCTACCTTGGAAGAAGGAAAGTTATAGACCTATCAAATTGGACAATGCAAGTTCCGCGTGTTTTAGTTGAAGTTAGTCTATTGACACTGTCACTGTTTTTCTCTATGGAGAACTTGTTACTTATTGATTGGAAAATATTTGATTTTCAAATCTTGAAACATATCACTGCAGAGGTACCTGGTTTCGAGTTTCTTCAGTTTTTCATATTAGAATCTGCAAATCGTTTAAAGTACTGAAGAAAAACTGTTGCATCTGTGTTGCGGACCAGTTGTCCCCAGGATCATCTGAAAACCCTATGGTGAAATAAGAAACTAGTTTGCAATAAGATTTATGATAAATATCTGACTTACACTATGCAAACTTAAATGTATATATTATTCCAAAACCCCTCTGCTATTCAGATGAATGAAGAAAAATGAATTAAGCAACAAGAGGTATCTTTAACTTTATAGAGACTAATGCCCAAAATGAAGCAAAAGGCGAATTCTATCCCACAACCCATGAATGTTCTCTTGTTTTTCTAAATAATACAGTTGGTTCTTTCTTGGCATATCACCTAAAATAAATGAGTTTCTTCATGGTTATATCCAACTAATACATTTTTGTGCCAGAGTTCTTTTATTGGTTTAATCCTTAATGATCACTGGGAAAACTGTTAAAATTCTTATCTTAATGATGGTAGAATAACTGTGTGAAAAGCATGCCCTCCATGTTTGTATCTTAATATGTTAATAGGTTGAGTGTGCTATATTTTAGCTGTATGGCTTTTCCAGTTTGACCTGCTTTATTTTGTTCAAGTTAAGGGGAGTAATTTTCATTTTTTTTTTTCAACTAGGTTTGCAGATGCATTCAATTTCTTGATTGGTTTGCCTGAAAAAAATCACATATGGTGCGGCTCATGGGACATAATGGGGCCATACCTGGAGTTGTTTTACAATTACTTTAAGGACGAGTGCCATGACTCTCCGCTCAGACTTTTGTGGAAAAGGATCTCTGGAGAAATGCAGCATTGCATCCAATGCGTTTCTCAACACCACCAAGCGCAAGAGATGTATAGCACGGAGTATGAGTCAGGTGTCATTGGTCCTCTTCTTGATGTATTGCGAAGTCTTGACGAGGAAAGGGTGACTAAGTACTTGAGAGAGATAAATGCAAGATTAGCACGTCAAGAGTATGATCCTCAAATTGATAATAATAAAGTTATCTGCATCATGTATGAGGTAGTTCGTTCGATTGATTTTTATTTTGTATGCTCTATTTTTTCATATCTTCCAATATTTGGTGAATTCACCCTGGTTTATGTTTTCTATCTATCTGATCACAGGTCTTGATGTTCCCTGTCCTATTGGATGATCAGTCCTTGTTCACTGAATTTGAAACATTTATTGAAGCAGTTGATAATATGCATGAACTGGCTTTGGATGGACATCAACTATTTCCTGTATAAGTTATTTGCTTTTTTTTTTTGGTCATTCATTTCTCTTTATTAGATTCTGTCTCATGAAGTTCACTCTATCTTGCCAGGGCGTTTTTGCATTGTTTTTTTTCAATAGAAGAGTTCGTACAGTTGGTCGCAGATTAGCCAGATCTATGGGAAAATTAAGGTATTATTTACTAATAACCTTTTTTTGGGTTGTACTGGTATACTTGAATGTTACAGATTTTATAGATATGCAGATGATATTGCTAATGTGTTGTTTACCTTGTGGGAAGGGGCTTTAATTGCCAGTTTTCTACGCTTCAGTTTTTTTTTTTTCTAAAACTTTAACTTCAAGATTATTGTAGGTTAAAGTTTAGTGTTTTGGGGGCTGAATGGTTGTGCCTTTTTGTGCTTTTCATTTTAACTGTATAAATCTAAATATTGTATTCAGTTCATCATAAGTTTTGGCAGTTTTTGGATGTCTATTTTGTGTGGCATAACCACCCTTCAGAGGGCCATTTTATTTAGTTTTAAACATTTTATATTAGTGTTATTATTTTGTAGACAGCTGGTATGAAGAACTGTACATATGTATCACTCCTTTTTAACATTAATATTTACTTTAGTCTCTCACTAAACTTTTTTTCCCCCAATCATTGGGTGTTTAGAACTGTTTTTTCTTTCAATTCAAGCATCCAGGAAATGGATGACTGCTAATTCACTGGTTACGAGGTCATATTGATCTGAATTTATACTATTCAAGAATTCAAAGTCATGGCCAACTATAAAGAATTGATTTCCAAAGCCAATTGAATGTCGATAAGTCAAAAATCTCATTTTCAGATGGGGCATCTTCTGATCCCCAGAGTCAAATATATGATTTTGAAGGCCTAACAATTGTTCACTTTACACTGCTTCCCTATTTATATGCATTAGTACTCTCACTTTTTTTATCTATTCTTAGCAATTGTGCTATATTATCCCATTTACTTTTGGTAAACACTAGTAAAGGAATGGCTAGATCTAGCTAGAGCTCAACAAGTCAATGGAAAAAATTTGCATCGTTAAGTTTTGTCCTCCAAACCATGTTTGGTTGCCAAGAAAACCCTCTTCATCCATAATTTATTTATTTATTTTCCACTCTATCTGGTTTCTAAAGGAACAACAGCTCACAACTTTTATCACAATGATCAAGTTGAAAGCATCAATAACTTAATGCTTCTGGAGGTTTCCCTAAGCCTCCTTTTTTTGTGATTTATAATATTATGGTGCCCAATCCTTTATACATGGATCTTTATTATCTTAAAACGCAGATGAAATTTAGGGTTCGTTTTACAATAAAAGCAACCAAATTGAGAGTCTTATAAAAAGCTTAGGAAGATATAGATTAATTGGGAAGTAATCTTAGTGCTGTTTCTCTCTGCGTCTATTGCTTTCAAAGTGTAATTATAACTTTTGAAATGAAATTGCTTTACCAACTAACAAAATCAAACCATTGTAAATCCCAACTTTTTGAGATTTCTATATGCATAAACGCTTAGGACTTGTTTGACTTTGGAATTGATGAATTCTATACAGCAATCTGTTTTTTGTTGTACTTTTCCAGACAAAACAACCAATATACTGTATGGTTTAAGAAACACTGAGTAAGGCTAAATCATAGTATTTCTTTTTATGTGCATCTGATGTTTTAGATAAGAAAGATATAAAGAAATCATGATGGTTGTTTGTTTAACCATGGAATGATATTTCTCATGGTTGGTTACTGGTCCAGGCACTAGAAGGAAAATGAGAATCTTTGGTGATCTTTGGTCTCTGCTAACTCGATGCAGACTTTTCTTCTGCCGAGTACTTCTTTCCAATGGCAAATCATTGAATTCTGACTGCTGTGAAATGGTATTTTAGAATTAATAGTATCATTTAATTGCCTCGGAAACAAAGTATAATTAGTGTGGGCTTGAAAAATATTGGTTATCGTTGCAGAATATTTGGAGATGTCCAGTTTCATTATTTGGCAATAAATATCCTGGGCTAAGGCATAGATGATACGTGTCATCTCTCTCTCTATCTCTCTCTCTTTTTAAACTAATAATGTTGTCTGTTTGGTTGTAGGAGGGCAACAGACTTGGAACCTATGCAGCCTTTGCTTAAGAAATTTATTGGTTTCTTAGAGACTGAAGTATTGACATCACCTTTTAAGACTTCAAGGCCCAGGGCACGATTGGAACGCTTACCTATATGGCTTGGAATCACGTCATTGTAGGGAACGATGGCCAAAACTCTTAATCCTTTATAAATATTCTTTTCTTCTCTTTTTGGTGCTTATGATTGGTTGTGTTTAATTTTTGAAGGCTTGAGTTCTTAGAACCCACAGCATTAGAAGAAGGGATACTTGAACGGTACCCCATTTTCTTTGATATTGTTCTCAACCATATTAGTGGAGATTCACCTGAATTTTCTCATGCAGTTAGTTGTCTGAGAGAACTCTTCAAAATGCTTGGTAGATGCCTTTCCCCTTTCTTAAATTGATTATTCATCTAAAGTTGGAGTGACATTCTCTATTTTTCCTTTTCCACTGTATATGCTTGCTTTAAGGTTATAAACTTTGGTTGAGGTCTACATTGTCGCCAAGTGTGATGCGAAATACACTGCTTGGTCAGTGTTTTCATACTCGAAGTGAGAAAATCCATAAAGACATTTTTGATCTCTTCCCTCCTTTCCTGCAGGCATGTTTATTGTTCATCTTCATTCACCCTTTCATAAATATCTGATAATATATTTTTACTCTTTTCGATTTTTAAGTCTACATCATAGTGTTTGGGTAGCTTTCAGGATGACTAATGTGTATGATTCCAAATTTATTCAGTCACTTGAAGCTTTGCAAGACGGGGAACATGAAAAGCAGCGCCGGCATTTTCTGTACTTTCTCCTTTATCAAGTCCCAGTGAGCAGCAACTTCAGTGTTCTAACTGCACAAATGGCCTGCAAGGTTCATGCTACTTCTTCTAGAAATTAAACAGATTTGCATTATGTGGCATGTTGCCATGTCTGTTTTCATCATTCAGTTTCTTAGACGGTTCTGTTGCTCTAGCTCATCTCTGTTGCATTTTGCAAAAGTGCAATTTCAGATTTCCCTTCTTATTATACACCGAGGCTACAAGATGAACCCACCATGCCCACCCTTCGAATGTGCACATATGTGGTATGTAAATCAGTTCCTTTGTACTTGGTTATGACTATATCTGTGGCCAATGGAAAGGAGATACTTAAGAAAAATTTATTTCAAAGTCAGAGTGTTTAAAGAAAATGAAGCTTGTTGCACTTGTATCTTCATGCAAACTCAGGGATAAATTTTTTTTTTTTACAGTGGACGTTGGTTTCATTTTCTTTAGCAAGCTTAGAGTAGAAAATCAAATCTTCTTTTCAGTTTTACTCAAACCCCTCAACCGACATACACATACAGATAAATTCACACTACTCATTTTTCAGTAACTTTAATGGACAGGGGCCCTTTCCTTGTGTCTTCTCTGAAGGATTCTTCCCTTCACAGTTCTCTGCGGCAACCTGCCTTTGACCTTATACAAACTATTATAGTATCTGATGCCGCTGCCTTGGTAACTTCCGTTCTGAAGTCTGCCAGACCTCTTAGAACTGAAACAATAATTTCTGTTGAGATGAGTGAGGATGAGGATGATCTTAAGTTTCCATTTGATCCGGATGTTGATGAGAAGGACGATAATAGTTCTTGGAATGAATTTACCGCACAAAGTGGAATTACTTCTCAGGAGTTCAGAGTATGGATGTGCATTCCAATGTTGTGGATTGATGTTCTAGTTGATATCAATCCCTCTGTCCTACCAGTGTCATTTTCCAAGGTTGTCTTCTGGGCTCGATCTCAGTTTTCTATTGTAGAACCTGAAATTAGTGCAGAAATGGCACTTGATGTCAGAGCTTGGCTGTCGTCATCTGCTACAGAAATCTCTTCTACATTTGGGTGGAAGGCTCCAACTGGTTGTGATGATGGTGGAGCTGGAAAAGTGTCCAAGAACTCAATGGAGGTGTCAACAATGTGTCTTCCTTTAATAAGGGCATTCAAGAGGTTTTTAAACTCATTATCTTCTTTTGTTAATTCATCTTTTCTGATATATAGTTTTGATAAATTTATTATATGTGTTCAAGTTGATTGAATATGACAGTGCTGCTGCTTATAATTATATTAAGTAATTAGTCAAATCTGGATTGTGGATGTGTTTTTACAGGTTAACTGCACATTTTATAGTTCAAATAGGGCAGGGAGAGCTTCGAAAGCAGTGGACTTGGGAGCCAAGGATGGGTGAAAGCTTGATCCTTTCGCTTGTGGATCCGAATGATGTGAGTGTGTCTAGTTTTTATCAAATCGTAACTTCACCTTTATGGTTTTCATCAATTGACAATTTTAACACACTCATACTCTCTCTGTCCTGTAATTGAACGTCGACTGTGATCTAAATATAATTGTTTCTGTCTTTGCTTGATGCAGAATGTGAGACAATTTGGTAAGTGTATTTTGGAACAAGTGTCGAACACCAGAGGTCTTGCTTCTGGTTTGAAATTTCTTTGCTCGTCCACTTCTTCCTTGTCAGCCATTTTTCTGGGCTTGAAACATGCTTTGAAACTGGTGAGTGTTAGAGTTCTTTTAAGCAGGTCTTGTCATTTGATGATAATTTCTATTTCCTTTTTCCTTTTTCTCTTCTTTAAAGCCAAAAAAAAAAAAAATCAACCTTTTTTGCTCTTCTCATAGCCGTTGAACCTATTAAAATTCATTTGACATCCAAGTTATGTTCCTTGGGTGCGTTTTTATGATAAATGGTTGTGGAATGTCTAGATCTTTTATGATATAAGAACAAAGAACTGATAACCCCATTTTGCACATTTCCAGGTTCAACTAGATTCTGTTCTATTAAAATTTCAGAGTTTACATCACTTTTTCTTTGTTCTTCGGAAAATATTTGAAGAAGGGCATTTACCAAAATGTGATTTGCTAAAAAGTTCATCTGGTCACTCAAGTATTACAATGTTCTCTTCCCAAGGTGGGTTTCTAAGGCAGCCGCGTTTTGAATCTTTTGATGCAAATTCTGGATGCTCCTCAAATATTGACTTAAAGTTATGGGAGAAGTTTCATTACATGCTGTCGGAAATTACATGGCCTTCTGTAAAGAGGTGTTTGCAAGAGGGGAAAACATTTCTTGATTACAGTCTTTGTCAGGTAAATTCAGGATCTAATTAGGACAATATTATCTGTTAGTCCCATTTTGTTTTATTCCTGTTCTTGTGAACCCTTGATGAATTTTTTTTTTTGTTTGTAAATTCGTTTATTATTTACTTGTTGGTTTCATTGTATGAGTATTTTGAAAAGCCATTTACTTTTCAGTGGAGTAATTAGATTAGGGAACATGTCTGTGGGTGTCTGTGCCTGGGTGCATTCACACCTACTCGTGTGGGTCTATTGAAAACCCTTTTTTTGGTTTGTTTGTCTGTACCTTGTAAATATTAGCTATTAAAATAGCAACTCTACTATTTTGGTTTGCTAGGAAGTATGAATTTCTTGTGCATATCATCTATGATTTGCTTGTGGATAAAGCATGGACTGCTTTCTCTAAGCAGGCTAATTTAGTCTTGTACCCCTTATTGTTTCAGATGACTTGTATCCGCGTACTTGAGATCCTACCTGTTGTTTTTGGAAAAGTCTGCCCATTGCTTGCTGAACACTCTGGGTATTCTGGAACAACAACGCAAAATGTATTTGACTTCAAATGGCTTCATGATCTGATGGATTGGGGAAAGTCACAACTTAAAGTCGTTATTGTCTACTGGAAACGAACAATAACTTGTTTGCTAAACCTGCTAAAAGACTCGTGCAGTGGTACTTCCTTGTTGACTGTCAGCTCCATTGAAAATCTCATTTCGTCTGGTGAGCTCTTCATTTGATAACTTATGTTGGCAAATACCACTTTCCTGTTTATCATTAACTATTTTGCTCCATGTTTTTTTATTTTTATGTCATATTTATTTTTGGTTAAATTTTTCATTCCTTGCTTAGATCATCTTGACATGGATGAATTGGTGGAAAAAGTATCACTCCTTTGTGTTTCATTATCAAAGGAAGCATCTCGCAATAGTGGAAAGACCTTGATGTCAACGGCACGCTTTCCTGAGGACCTCTCTGTGGAGAGAAAATCTGCAGCTTTAGAAATAAGGCCTTTTCCTGTGAAGGATATGGATGTTGAAATCCTGGATTCTGAAACAATAGCTAGCAAAAGTAAAGATAATCTAATTGTTGTTTCGGATGATGAGACAGAAAAAGAACCTTCAGTTGATCAGGGCCTTCTATCCGATTTCAAGTCAAGACAATGTGTTGTGGTTAGCAAGACTGGGGCACCTATATCTGATAAAAGAGATTCACAAACTGAATCTTTGAAGAATAGGGTTTCTATCTTGAATTCTTCTAAGGATTTGTTGGATGGTTCTGGCCCTGCTTCCCCAAAGCAGGTCTTGGACGAATCAGTCGGCAAATCTCTCGATTCTCTAGACTCAAAAGTTGTCGATGGAAAGAAGAAAGAATTAAACTCCAAATTCAATGCAAGTGATTCTCTTTCATTCCAAAATAGAGTTGGTTTGAGGAATAAACCAGTTGAATCCTCCAGTTTAAAAAATGTGAATCAAGCTAGCAGCAATGTGTTTGCAAAACCTACCAATAAATTACTGAAAGAGTTAGTATGTGATGTAGAAAATGATCCGTTGGAGTCTGCTTTTAAATCTGGGAAACATCAGCAGACATATCTGACAAAGTCAGGCCCTTTTGTTCCTAAACGACAAGTCATTCAACTTAAATCACCCTTTGAAAATCGATGTGGCTTGCATAGGATGGAGACTGGAGTTAAACGGTTCGGGCCTCCTAAGCTTGATGATTGGTATAAACCCATTTTGGAAATAGATTATTTTGCAACGCTTGGATTAGCATCTTCTAGAGAAGATGAGAATCGTGTTCATTGCAAATTGAAGGAGGTTTCAGTGTGTTTTCAATCACCTGAACAATATGTGAGTATCTTTCGGCCGTTGGTTCTGGAGGAGTTCAAAGCACAGTTGCATAGTTCCTTTCTTGAGATGTCTTCATGGGAGGACATGTACTATGGTAGTCTGTCTGTGCTGTCTGTTGAGAGGGTTGATGACTTTCATCTTGTTCGCTTTGTCCATGATGACAATGATTCTGTGACTTCTAAAATCTTCTCAGAGAATGACCTTGTTTTGCTCACTAGAGTGGCTCCACAAAAGACCCCTCATGATGTTCACATGGTTGGAAAGGTATCATTTCTTAGTTTCTGTAATGTGTGAAGAGTTGAATGAGAGTTCAATACATTTAGGCAAATGGCAAACTATTTTGACATCTTTTACTATCAGAAACCATAGTTCTAGGAGATTGTATCACTAGCATAACTGCCAGCCTGGGCTCTTAAACCAGATGAAAGCAGCCTTTGTCAAAAGAGAGAAGAGTAGTGTCTTTTGAGACCTGCTGTTGTGGCTGTAGCCAATGAGAAGGGCATATAGTTGGTGATACTGATGGTGACAAATGATAAAGGCATAAATGTTTTTGATAAGTTTGAGATACTATGGATGTGTGCAGACTCACAAATACATTTTAAAAAATAGTATTGAAGTCTTAAAAATAAAGAAGTCTTTGGAATGATTCTACTATCCTTTGACATCATATTTTCTTCAAAATGTGTGTATGAGTGTATCTTATTCTCATCCCAAATCTGTTCTTAATCTTTGTTGGATAAGTCTTTGAAAGGACCATAGTACCTATGTAATAACAAAGTTATTCTTAAGTGGTGATTAGTAGTTTTGCTGTCCTTCATCCTGCAGTAAGACTTAAATTTCAGTTCCACTTGTAATTTCTCCCTTTTTCTGTTCTTGAAGATTCACCATTTTCCTCAAATATGCCCACGATTTAATATCTATCAAGCACAGAAGGTTGATACTTGTAAGATATTTAAGTGGCAAAGTACTGGATCTTATGTAGATCGTTGGTAGAAATGGACCCTTCAGTTGGATCAGTGCTTGACATTTATATCTCTCTAATTTGTTCGTTATTTACGTTGTATGTTTTTATTATTCTGAAGGACTCACCTGTTCCTCAGGTGGAACGACGTGAGAGAGACAACAACAGAAGGTCAAGTGTACTGCTCATCAGGTTCTATCTTCAGAATGGATCTGTACGTTTGAATCAAGCTAGGAGGAACCTTCTCGAACGTAGCAAATGGCATGCTACTCTCATTATGAGCATTACACCTCAGCTTCGAGAATTTAATGCTTTATCATCACTAAAGAGTATCCCTTTACTTCCAATTATTCTGAATCCTGTCAATGTTTCCCGGGGATACAATGAATCAAGAGAACTAGACCTGGGTAAGCTTTCCCAACTGCAGCGAATTTTAAAGACTTCTTTTAATGAAAGTCAACTCCAAGCTATCAGTGTTGCTATTGGATCATCATCTACCTTGAATAAAGATTGTGAATTGTCTCTTATTCAGGGTCCTCCAGGTACTTCTTACTACTTTAGGTTTTTTTCTTTGTTCTCATTTTCCCTTGCTTAACTTTTAGTGGATCAGACACTGGCAGCATTACTTTCTTTTTTTATTTTTCTATTCTAATAACTAGGGACTGGGAAGACCCGAACTATAGTTGCCATTGTGAGTGCATTGCTTGCTACTAGAACTTCCCCAAAAAGTCATCTGAAACAAGATTATAGTTCATGCATCAATTCAAGGCCAAAGATTAGCCAGTCTGCTGCAATTGCAAGGGCATGGCAGGATGCCGCCGTAGCCAGGCAAATAAATGAGGATGCAGAAAGGGATAAAAAATCATCAGAAAGTTCTGTGAGAGCAAGGGTGCTCCTTTGTGCTCAATCAAATGCAGCAGTTGACGAGCTGGTATCAAGAATATCTAAGCAAGGCCTGTATGGTAGTGATGGTAAGACGTATAAGCCATATCTTGTAAGGGTTGGAAATGTTAAAACAGTTCATCCAAATTCACTACCCTTCTTTATTGATACGCTTGTTGACCATCGTTTGGCTGAAGAAAGGATGCATTTAACCGATCCAAAGAATGATTTCTGTACACGCTCTTCTACACTACGTTCTAATTTGGAAAAGTTAGTTGACCGTATCAGGTTTTTTGAAGCTAAGCGTGCTAACACCAAGGATGGAAATTCAGACCCTAAATATATGTTGGATGATGAAGTTCATAAGGGGGATGATGTAAAATTGTCTGATGTCGAACTAGAGGCAAAGCTACGGAAACTGTATGAACAAAAGAAACAAATTTATAGAGAACTTGGTGTTGCTCAGGTGCAGGAAAAGAAATCATATGAAGAAACCAAAGCTTTAAAACATAAACTGAGGAAGTCTATATTGAAGGAAGCTGAAATAGTGGTAACTACTTTAAGTGGTTGTGGTGGGGATCTTTATGGAGTATGCTCCGAGTCTATATCAGGTTTTAAATTTGGCAATCCATCTGAGAATACTTTATTTGATGCTGTTGTAATTGATGAGGCAGCCCAGGTAGTACTTGTCCATGAACTTTAGCATGTTAGGCTTTTCATTGTTTCAGTGGTTGTGTTGCTTGATTTTGAGTTTTTAATCTCTGTTCCAATGGCACTGCAGGCTTTAGAACCTGCTACTTTGATTCCTCTCCAGCTTTTAAAGTCATATGGGACAAGATGTGTTATGGTAAGGATAACTTAATTTATCTATTAGACTTAAAGAATTTCCATTGAATACTTGAGTTTCTTACTGAAGTTTGAAATTTGTTAAGGTTGGTGATCCGAAGCAGCTTCCTGCAACAGTTCTGTCTAATGTTGCAAGTAAATTCCTGTATGAATGCAGCATGTTTGAGCGTTTACAGAGGGCGGGACATCCAGTTGTCATGTTAACCAAACAGGTGAAATGAATCAGACTTGGTTCATTTAATTTGTATAGGTGTCAGGTATCACGGACATGTCATGCTTATGAAAATGACACTAGAAGCTAAAATAATATATCTTAACTTAGTAAATAAGTTGTTTTCACCCTCACTAAATTAAAAAAAGAGGGAGAAACTTTAATTTTATAATTAACCTTGTATTCACTTAGGTGTGGATGTATATACATGTTCATGTTTATGTATATATGTATGTGTGCATGTGTGTATAAATTTAATAAGGGTCCCTTACTTTAAAGTAAGGGATAAACTAGAAGACAAGATAAACACACACTTCAACGCAGTGTATTTTGTCTTATAGTATATTAAAATGTGTGTTTTGGTCTTTTTGGGATCCCATATTTTATTAAAAGTATGGGATGTATATACATGTTCATGTTTATGTATATATGTATGTGTGCATGTGTGTATAAATTTAATAAGGGTCCCTTACTTTAAAGTAAGGGATAAACTAGAAGACAAGATAAACACACACTTCAACGCAGTGTATTTTGCCTTATAGTATATTAAAATGTGTGTTTTGGTCTTTTTGGGATCCCATATTTTATTAAAAGTATAGGATCCCCGTTAGAACATTCCCCCCCCCCCCCCCCCCCCCCAAAAAAAAATCTAGGAACCAAAATTTCTTCTAATGATGGCCCCACCGTTCGACAACGTTTGAAGAAATAAAAAATTTGAAAAAAGAAATAAGGGCCCACCATTGGAAGAAGTGAAGATAAATAAATAAAATGTCAATGTGGTGGGGCCCACCATTGAACTAATTTAAAAATAAAAAATAAAACTGGTGCTGTTGGATTCATTGTAATGGAACGGATGAAACTGAAACCTAAATGTGGGATCTCTGGTTATGAGTATAATCTGGGATCCCTGGACCTGTTCGCAATATGTGGTGCAATCTTTTAGCCCCTTGTGGATGTTGCTGAAGTTGTGGAATCAAACAACACTATGTGGTAGTGTTAGTCACCATAACATAAGCAACAATCAAACAACACTATGTGGTAGTGTTAGTCACCATAACATAAGCAACATCTCTTATCAAATCATTACTCTCTCTCTGCATACATATATCAAAAGATGCGTTGCAAGATTTAAAGCTATCACTTGTGAGAAGTGTTATTAAGGTTGTTAGTTGCTCATTCTAGTTATGAATCTCTATGATGGAAATGCTTATAGCAGCTAAGCTTGGACTGAACTGATTTCCAGTTTTTGGTTATCCTAAGGGCTTCCTGCAGGATGTATTTTGATTCCAGCAGTTTTTCCAGCTTCATTTTCACTTGACCAATGTGGGTTTTTAATATTTCTGAATTTCAGATACTTAATGACTGTATTCTACCGCGTTGGCATGAGCTCTTCTTTGTAATATCATTTTATTGTCTGACAGCCCTGCCTTGAGTTACATTACTCTCCTGCATCCTCTAAGATGAGGAAGATTAAAAAACTATTTTGTGGACTGGGATAATTTTTTTTTTTCCCCCTGTTGTCCTTGGAAGAAAAGAAAATTTCGTATTTTTCAATCAGACTTCACTGTATCTAATTAATTTTGGATATTCATACGTGCTAGTTATCATATTTAGTTTATCCCAGGTAAAGTCAAATACGAATTTATATTTTTCTTTCCTCATGGGTCTCTAAATTAATTGTGTTGAAGACCATGAAACTTTTGGATATTCAGAATCTTACAGACTGTTGGTTGATGGTTTGAACTTTACCATTTGGTCTACAAGTTATCAATTGGTTAGCTAACATCAGGGAAATGAGAGAGAGTGATTCAAAGACAATAAAGTACGTCCAACTAGAGAAAGTTGAGAGAGAAACTTCTCATTAGTTTCTTTAGATATCAATATAATCCAGTCCCTTAAACCGACTAGGAAGGGTTTTATTGAGCTTTGTCCCCAACTTCAGTATAAATACGGGAATGAAGCCTGCCAATAGGTTGATTATTTGACTCTTACATTATGGTCACATGAGTGCTGCGGATATGGCATCTGCCTGGGGCTGCAATATGTTAAGTAATATATCTGTCCTATGGAACCAAATTAGGAGAGGATTAAAATTTGACTTCTATGATCACTACCAATATTTAGTTTTACTTACAATCTTTCTTCTATTGGCAGTACCGGATGCACCCAGACATATGTCGGTTTCCTTCATTGCATTTTTATGAAAATAAGCTGTTGAATGGTGAGGAGATGTCAAGAAAATCAGCACCTTTTCATGTTACTGGAGGTCTTGGGCCCTATGTATTTTATGACATTAGTGATGGCCAGGAGCTTCGTGGTAAGAATGCTGGTGCATTCTCCCTTTATAATGAGCATGAGGTTGATGCTGCTGTTGAGTTGCTCAGGTTTTTCAGAAAGAGGTATTTGTTTTTCACCCTAAATGTTAGTTTTGATTTTAACTTATGTTTGAATGTGCAGTTGTTCATAGTTGATTGTTTCTTAATTTTGTATATTACCTACTTCATGAAGG
Source organism: Citrus hindsii (assembly GCA_004802465.1). NCBI lineage: Eukaryota > Viridiplantae > Streptophyta > Magnoliopsida > Sapindales > Rutaceae > Citrus > Citrus hindsii. The sequence continues at coordinate 19,350 of QWBT01000632.1, forward strand.
TATCTATCTGAGTTTGTTGGTGGAAGAATTGGCATTATCACACCATACAAGAGTCAACTTGGGCTTCTGCGTTCTCAGTTTTCTAATGCATTTGGATCTTCTGTTACATCTGATATAGAATTTAATACTGTGGATGGTTTCCAAGGCCGAGAGGTTGACATACTAATACTTTCCACTGTTAGAGCAGCAGATTCATCCTCTGCTTCATCTGGGAGCCGCTCAAGCAGTATTGGGTTTGTTGCTGATGTGAGAAGAATGAATGTTGCTTTGACGAGAGCCAGACTCTCTTTATGGATTTTAGGTAATGCAAGGACTTTGCAGATGAATTATAACTGGGCTGCTCTTGTAAAGGATGCTAAGGAGAGAAATCTGGTCATATCAATTAAAAAGCCATATGCGTCCATGTTTAAATCCTCTCTTGGGAAGAACTATTCTTCTGAACTTCAGGATGATCATTTAAGCCAGCTGAAACACACTGAAAAGGATGGAGATACTAATCAGTTTGTCAAACAGATTGGTCGCAAGAGTAGGGGAGGTGTAGAAATGAAAACAAGAGATATTGACCATATGACTCAGTGTAACAAGGCAGTTGCTAGAGATAATGATACTGTTTCGGCAAAGAGAGAAGATCTACAAACTAGCAGAAGAAGAGCCAGAGATCAATCTGATCTTCTCAAGACTGATCATCCTTCTGCTGCTGCAAATGGTCAGAGCAGAACATCAAAGAGTGTGAAATCAGCAGTTTTAGGAGAGCATGTTTTGGATAGTGAAACCAGAGGTGAAGAGAGCGGCAAAAAGAAATTCAGTTCTTCAAATACACTTACAGATCAGAAGAAAGATGAATATTCAAGGAGTAAACTAGACCAAAGTGCACCTTTAGATCAGCGGAAAGATAAATATTCAAAGGGTAAATCAGACCACTCTGGACATGAAGCAGGTAATAGTCATAAGCACTCGAAGTTCAAGGTTTCAAAAGGTTCAAGCAAATCTTTTGAGCGGGACAGAAGCTTGAAAAAATTGAAAGGTTCGGATCCTTCAACTGAAGGTAGTCAAAAGGAGCAAAAGGCAAATGATCAAGGAAGAAATCCTAATAGTGTAGGCAGTTCCGACGCTTTAATCGCAAAAAGAAAGCAACAACGTGAAGCTGTTGATGCCATTCTTTATTCTTCTATCATTTCCTCGAAGAAGCCAGAACCAGTGAAGCCAGCACCCACTAAAAGGTCTCTTTCCCCAACTTCAATCGCAGGTGGTGGCATCAGACCACCCAAAAGGAAAAAAGGTGAGCCCGCTGCATTACTTCTCTATGTAAGTTTTTTAACACTGTTCTTTGTTAGTGCAAGATTCTCTGCTAATGAGAAGCATGCTTCTGGGTAGTAGCTTTCTAAATTTGCATTTTGTAGTCGTTACCAAGGTGGCTTCAAACTCTTGCTACATGGGTTTCTTTGTTTTTAATAATCACATTTGAAATATTATTTACATACATTTTGTTTCGCTTCTGGCAGTTCCAGCGGCATCCTCAGAAAGTGCATTGCAAGACCAGTGAAGGGACATATTATTGAGCACCCATGCTTGTCTTTTGGTGTTTATGGTCCAAAGATTTGAATGGGGCTTGACAATGATATTCCTTATTCGAAACTTTTTAAGGAAAATTGCAAGGCTGCCTTTCATGGCTAGGAATGAGGTGATCAACTGCATCTCTCAGCTAGTTTTGAAATATAATTGTTAGGGCCAGCAACTGTTGTGGACGAGTGGTTCTACTTTTACTACCTGATCGGTGGTCGCTCTGTATATAAAAACCTTGTGTGTAATAGTTGATGTAAATACTTAGTCCTTTATAGTGCAAAAGCATTTTCCCAAAGTATATTTTTTCGAAGTCCTAATCTTCTTTGCATAAGCATCCTGAAATTTTTTGCAATTATTATTCATTGGATGAAATTTCAATTAATATTCGTGAAAATGAAACATTTGCTTCCATTCATTTAGAAATCCGTGCGGATTTTGCAAGACTTGTTTTGCCTAAAACATTTGCTGCTGTTTCTATATATTAAATAAGGTCAAACCCAGAACCAAATGTGCTTAGGTGAATCAAGATTGCTTGAAGGAAGACTGCATAATTCTCCATTCTAGTTATCACATTCTACTTTTTCTTGCTGTTTGTGGGTAAAACGCTCTTCAACGTGGACCGTGATAAGGTATAATTTTTGTGTTTCTTTGGATGAATATTGAGATCATCGAATTATAAATCAGCAACTTGACCCGAAGGCTCGGGATTGGCAAAACATATTATCGTATCGAGATTTTAATTTGCCCAGGTTCTGCTACAATTCTATTGAATGTATCAAGAACCCACCAATCTTCTTCACTGGACTTCGTTAATAGATAATAGCCTTTATAACAAATAGCTTCCTCAATATCCACTCAACTTCATTTTGTCAAGTGTCTGACTAATGTAGGTCAGTCAGGCCAGCACATTGCACCATTTGGCCAGAATACATGGGAAGTATTACTACTTCCGTCGTACAATAGGTAAAAAATATTATGTTATATGTTCATTTATTTTGAAAACCAACATTTTAAGTAGTAGTTATATTAAATTCAACCACACATCACACATGTAATAATTAGTTGTATTATTTCTAATGTGCCATAGACTTTCTCTTTGGGAAAAGATGCAACCATTCCTCATGCTGGTATTAAACAAAATGAATCCCAGTAACATAAGAAAATATATGACAATATTTTAGCATACATGAACAAATAACTGTTTTATTTCTGCATTATGTATGTCATTTACACATGTAATATTGTAAAAACTTTTCTCCGTGCTGTTTCATGAGTCATCACTCTGCATATGTTTTCATTTTATCATTCATAATCTTTTCCCCTAATATTCGTTCCAAGCCACACCCATCATGATCTCATTATTTCACACCACCAACTTTCCAATGATTATTCTGTACATTATCAAGGATTTTTTTTTTGTTTCACTTTTTATTTCGCTTAGAGTTGTGAATTATGAGGTGCAACAGGTTGAAAGTACATGGTTGATTTTGATGTATCAAATACTGCTTTAGTTCATTTCTCTGATGATGAAGATTATTTTATATGGGTTATTTTTACATACCTCCCCTGAGGTTTTACATAATAACAGTTTAATAGAAAGTATGACAGTATTTTTATATCCCTCTCCCGCCGTTAGTATTTCCATCGGTTGACCGTTTGTGGACCGACAAAATGAAAAAAAAAAAATACTCTTTCAAGTTTCAAGGCTGAAAAAGTAACCCTAATTAGAAAAGGAAAAAAAAAAAGGTTGTTTTTGTTGGTCGTGAAGGACAGAGATTCCCCTTCTCCTCTAAATCTCTCGCTCATTGTCCATTGCACAGGAGAATGGGAGTGCAGAAGCCATGGAATAAAATTAAATCAATTAATATAAAAAATAATTTTTCTGCAAATTCAACATACATCGAAACCCATTAATCTTTTACAACAAACATCCACAACATGGCAACACCAATTTTTCTAATCATTTGGGTATGACTACAAGTGAATTTCGAGTACAAACACCCACACCCTATTTTCTTTGACTTTTGCCCAGCCCTTTATATAGAGAGAAAAAATAAAAAGAAAAGCTAGAAGCTCACGGGGAGAGAGAGAAAAAGAACCGGATCCAACTCGACCCGCGATCGTGATCCAGTCGGATCTCCCATTTCGGTCGAGCTTGGTACTGATCGGAAGCCCTTGAGCCGCTGGTCATCTCCATGCCGTCATTGCCGCTAGAAAACGTCCGGAAAGCCACCAATCGAAGCCATGAGAAGTCGCGGAAACGCCTCCTCGATTGGCCACAGACCTCGCTCGTCGGCAGTCTTCTATCAGCATCTTCTCGGCTCACGGGGAGAGAGAGAAAAAACACCGCTTCGACTGGTATTGAAGCTGTGAAAAGCTGCGGAAACTCGCTCCTCAACAGTCTTCTATCAGCATCGAAACTTGTCTTCTTCATGGGTAAGTTCAAAATAGTGATGATTCTTGATCCTCAAACTCAATAACACTCGTTTGTTTTCACACTTAAGCTGCTAAGGGGTGAATGTTGCGTGAGTGTAAATCATTTTGCATAAAATTTACACTTTCGTGAAGAGATTTTTCTTTTGGGTAATGAAATGGATTGGGAAATGGGGTGATGCAGTAGGTATTTCGCACTTATCAATGCCACTACAACTAAATTTTCAAGTTTTTTAAATATAAATGCGCTTTTACAATTGTAACCTTATATATTGATACTATACTGATAGAAATATTAATAGTAGGAGAGAGATGTAATAATACTATCATATTTTTTATTAAATTCTTATTACGTGAAACTTGGGGATGTATGTAAAAATAACCCTATTTTATACGCCATTATGCGAATACAGGTTGTTCTGCACCAAGATCATGATCAGAAACCAAATCCTTCATTAATGCATCAAATCATATCATTTATAAATTTTCTTGTATTATTTGCAATAATTGGCTTTGCCAAGACACCAACTTTTCTTCATTAAAGCATCACGCAGCCAATATTAATGAGTGAGCTCACTCTGAGGAAAAATTGAAAACCATGGTTGAAACTTGGTGTAGAATATCTGTACGACGGATTTATGTCGTTTTTTGCTTTTATTAATGCATCAACTAATTGGCCACCGGAGTTATTTTTGCTAATTATCGTACCTAACGAATTTTGCCAGACATTTATTGCCATCAACATTTCTCTTTGTTTGCTTTAATATTATCTCTAACTACTAACTGCTAACCACTAACTACTTTCGATTCTTTTAAGAACTGTTTTGAATATGATACACATTTTTGTAATATGTGATTGTTTTCGTGAATTAATTATCATCAGGACTAATCATCTAAACAGTTCTTCATTATGATATGTATGTACACACACAGAGATACATACATACATACAAACACACACATACACACAAACTTATAATTAAGCAGAGATGGACCTACAGGCTAGCCCGGAAAAAATTCACTAATACCCCTTAAAATTTTTTCCTTTTTTTTAATGTTGCCGTATAGCTTTTTTTTTTTTACAAATATATCCCCAATTCAACTTTATTTTTTATCCCCACTAGAGTTAGAGACTTATTTTACAACATGATTAAATTATATATTTAGTGAATGAATTGAAATCATAAGGAGCTAAAATGATACTACTACTTTAACTTATTATAAAAAATATTTTGATTTTGTCTAAGTGAAATAAAATTATACTAGTAGAGTATAACATTGTCGCTAGTATTAGAAAGTTACAAATCAACATACAATAATAATTACTAATATTTTCATAATTTCATGATTTATTCCCTTTAGATCTTACTTACTCTTTTTCTTTTCAACCGTGTATAAAATTACTGTGACAACAACTTGTGTTGACAGAATCACCAACCATTTGTTCTCACTTGACATGAGAATTAATAATATTATCTCTAACTACTAACTACTAACTACTTTCGATTCTTTTAACTACTTTCGATTCTTTTAAGAACTGTTTTGAATATGATACACATTTTTGTAATATGTGATTGTTTTCGTGAATTAATTATCATCAGGACTAATCATCTAAACAGTTCTTCATTATGATATGTATGTACACACACAGAGATACATACATACATACAAACACACACATACACACAAACTTATAATTAAGCAGAGATGGACCTACAGGCTAGCCCGGAAAAAATTCACTAATACCCCTTAAAATTTTTTTCCTTTTTTTTAATATTGCCGTATAGCTTTTTTTTTTACAAATATATCCCCAATTCAACTTTATTTTTTATCCCCACTAGAGTTAGAGACTTATTTTACAACATGATTAAATTATATATTTAGTGAATGAATTGAAATCATAAGGAGCTAAAATGATACTACTACTTTAACTTATTATAAAAAATATTTTGATTTTGTCTAAGTGAAATAAAATTATACTAGTAGAGCATAACATTGTCGCTAGTATTAGAAAGTTACAAATCAACATACAATAATAATTAATAATATTTTCATAATTTCATGATTTATTCCCTTTAGATCTTACTTACTCTTTTTCTTTTCAACCGTGTATAAAATTACTGTGATAACAACTTGTGTTGACAGAATCACCAACCATTTGTTCTCACTTGACATGAGAATTGATGCCTTGTGACTGGTGACAATGTTACTTGAATCAATGATAAGCTTATAAAAATAATCATCGTAACCCTTAATTTTGCATGTGATGTAGCCAGCACTACTACTAGTCAACAGAGAATTAAAAAGAATGTGGAGGCTTAAGATTGGAGATTATGGGACAAAAAATGATCCATACATATTCAGCACAAACAACTTTGCAGGTAGGCAAATTTGGGAATTTGATCCTGATGCAGGCTCCGTTGAAGAGCTAGCTGAGGTTGAAGAGGCTCGGTTAAATTACTTGAAAAACCGCTTCAATGTTAAAAATTCATCTGATCTCCTTTGGCAAATTCAGGTATTTTATTTAATGCACAACTACAAATTTGTTTTCCTTTTCATTTGTTTGGTTATTTAATTAACAAAAAGAAGATAAATTTTTATTAATTAATTGCAGATTTTAAGAGAGAAGAAATTCAAACAAACAATTCCGCAAGTTAAAATTGGTGACCGTGGGGAGGAGATAACACCTGAAATTGCCACAACCGCATTTCGGAGGGCAGTTAACATATTTTCAGCCTTGCAATCTAGCCATGGTCACTGGCCTGCTGATAATTCTGGACCCTTGTTTTTCAATACCCCAATGGTAATTATCGTAATTCATAATTCTCACAAATTTACAGTCACTATATTATATTCTTTTATTCATTTAACTATTAATCTAGTTTTAAAATTTAAAAATGTGTAGGTTATTTGTTTATACATTACTGGTCATCTTAACATTATATTCTCTACTGAACATCGTAAAGAAATGCTTCGTTACATTTGCAATCATCAGGTATTTCAAAATATAATCATTTTGATTAGTTTGATTTCTCATGCACGTTGAATAATTTGGAATAGAAATATTATGTGAATTATATATGCAGAATGAAGATGGGGGATGGGGATTACACGTTGAGGGTCACAGCACAATGTTTGGTACTGTTTTTAACTACATCTGTATGCGTTTACTCGGAGAAGGACCCGATGGTGGTGAGAACAGTGCTTGTACAAGAGCTCGAAAATGGATTCTTGATCGCGGTCATGGGCGGACCCAATTAAGGCCCAGGAGGGGCTTCAGCCCCCCCATGGACCATTAAATTTTCTTTTAAATGTATCCCAATGCCCTTCTGAAAAAGTTAGATAAAACAATTTGGACACATTTTTCATATATTAAAAGACTTGTGGTTCAATGGTAAGAGTGTTATTTAATGATTTTAAAACCTTAGTTCAAATCCCATTAGCCACATTATTTTATTTTTTTTAAATATTTTGTGGAAACTACTTCGAAAAATAATATTTTCACGCATTTAAAATACTACTTCAAAAAATGATATTTTCACGCATTTAAAAATAATAATTTATTACTATTATTATTTAGAATTTATAAAAAAAGTAATAAAATTTGAGTTTATAAGACTTAAAATGTATTCGAGTGAACATTAAAAAAATCTAAATTAAATAAAATTTTTTGAACTAAGCCCCCCCTCATTTTAGTTTCTGGGTTCGCCACTGATCGCGGTGGAGCAACCGGCATACCATCTTGGGGAAAGACTTGGCTTTCAGTATATAGTTTTAATCCACTGAAATCTTGATTGTGTATAACAAAATTGTTTTCCTAATAATTAAATAATTACTTATTTTTTTGTCTGGTAGATTCTTGGTGTATATGATTGGTCTGGATGCAACCCAATGCCTCCAGAATTTTGGAAACTTCCTTATTTTCTTCCCATCAGTCCAGGTTAGTTCATAGCACTTGAAATATCGTCATGAACATAATTCATTATGATTATTATGAAATAAAGAAATATTGAAAATGATCATTAGAGAGCACTTAGTGACTTATATATGGCAATAAAGTAATTAAAAAGTCAAGATTTTTGCTTCCTTTAAAGAGGCTAACTTTAGTTATGAGTAATTAAATAGAGGAGTTGATATAATTTCAATTTTGAATTGAAATTAAATTGATGCTGCGACATCTCCTACTAAGTTGTAGAATCTGTTGTGAATTCATTTACTATTCTGAATATTCACTTTGTTTCAAAAATACAGGAAAATTGCTTTGCTACTGCCGGTTGACATACATGCCTATGAGTTATTTTTATGGAAAAAGATTTGTCGGTCCAATCACACCACTTGTTTTACAATTGAGAGAAGAGATTTACACCCAACCTTACAATGAGATTAATTGGAGTAAATTGCGGCATTTATGTGCAAAGGTTCGTTTAACTAAATTGATTTCTTTATTTATTTGAACTTCTTTTGGGGAAAACTTCGGGGTTAATTACGAGAGAACTTCGTTTATTTTAACTTGTTGGCAATTGTCTTATGGAAATAACTAGGGCTTTTATTCCACAACGACTATGACTCACACAGCCAAAAAATACAGTAACGAATGGAGGCTCAATCCTTCAAATAAAATTAGTTAATCCATTGAGAGACTTTATTGATTGATTGAAGGATCACGAAAACATGTTTATTGCAGGAGGATCTCTTCTTTCCTCATACAACTGTTCAAAACTTGCTTTGGGATGCACTACATAATCTAGTTGAGCCTGTTCTTAGTCGCTGGCCCCTTAACAAATTGCGAGAGAAGTCTCTAGAAGCGGCAATGACTCACATTCATTATGAAGATGAGGCCAGTCGGTACATGACCATTGGATGTGTTGAAAAGGTAATCAATTTAGAAATATGGCAATATGTGTAATATTATTACTATTTAGATCATAAGCCACACTCATATTTGTGAGATTCATATAACAAATAAGTGTTAATTGATACATGCAATCGAACAGCCGCTGAACATGCTCTCCTGTTGGGTGGAAGATCCTAATGGTGATTATTTCAAGAAGCATCTTGCCAGGATCGGTGAATACTTTTGGATGGGAGAAGATGGAATGAGAGTGCAGGTTTTCCTGAACACCTCCTTCTCATACAGTCAATCCTCTCTTTTTAGCTGTTCTCTGTCAAGGGGATTTTCTCCTTAACTCCCTCCTTTCATCATCATCACCACTAATTATTGTTATTATATTATAAAAATAATAAATTTTTTATTATTAATATTAATTAAAATAATTAATAATTATAATAGTATTACTGTTATAATAATAATATTTACTATTATCAAAATAATAATAATTATTATTACCAATAATAATAAGTATTAATTATAATTACTAATAATTTTAATAGTAATTACTATTATCAACGTAAATTGTTGTTATAAAAATAATTATTGTTGTTATAAATATTAGATATTATAATTAATACTTATTATTATTGCTAATAATAATCATTACTATTTTTATTTTATTGATTATAAATTATTATTATTATTATTATTAGCAATAATTATTTTTAATAATAAGAATAATAATCACAATTATTATAATAAATAATGACAATAATCAATTAAGGTTAGTTTAATAACTTGTAACAATTCATTTTAATTTTAAGATAAAGTAAACACATCAATGACAATGCAGTTCATGCCGACTTCAATTCCTATAGTTGAAATAAATAATTTATTCTGATTTTCATTTCTTATTCTGATTCCATCCTATTCCGATTCCACGCTATTCCGATTATCTATTAGTAAATGCACCATAACTGTAATAAAGTATGCAGCAGAAAATTTTCGATTTTTTTTTTGAACAATTATAGTTTCAAGTTGAACAATTATTGTAAATGATGCATGCAGAGTTTCGGTAGTCAGACATGGGATTGTGCTTTTGCCGTTCAAGCTTTACTTGCTTGCAATCTCACTGATGAAATTGGTCCAATACTTATGAAAGCACATGACTTCATTAAAAAGTCTCAGGTTATTTTTCATATTTTTGTTTTGTAAATTTTATATATACGTGTACACACCCACAATTTTTTTTTCCTTTCACACATATATATGCATGCAATTTGGCAGGTCACTGATAATCCTCCAGGAGATTTTGAAAGCATGTTTCGTCACACTTCTAAAGGAGGGTGGACATTTTCTAATAAAGATCATGGATGGCCAGTTTCTGATTGTACTGCAGAGGCCTTACTGGTAATTAGAGATTATTGAAATAGCCATTTTTGGGTACACATGGCAATCAAAATGGTCATAATTTTTCCTTATAATAATATTTTTCGAATTTCATGGATGTAGTGTTGTCTACACTTCTCAATGCTGCCACCAGAAATTGTTGGTGAACAAATGGAACCCGAAAGATATTATGATGCTGTTAATTGCATACTTTCTATGCAGGTAAGGAGCGAGCAATTTCTATTTGCGACCTTATCTTTATATATATTGTTTCCAAATTTTACTGCATCCGAACGAAAATTAATCTTGGACACCGGTTGTATATATAAATAAGGATTCTCTCCTGTAAATCATTTTGATGGTATATAGTTAGAATTTAATTATTCTTATATTTTTATCTCTCAATTATATCTATTAACCATCAGTTGCATATCCACATGTACACTTGTTTAGTAAAATTATATGACAGAATTTTTATTGGATGGATGTACATGCAAATAATTGTATTAAGGAGCCTTCATTTGTGTATGTATTTAGTTTGGCCTCGCCAATTATTTTTCCCCAAAAAAAATTCTTCTTTGGCTATTATTTATTCCAAAAAATTTTATGTAGAGTAAAACTGGTGGAGTACCAGCCTGGGAGCCAAGGAGAGCACCATCATGGTTAGAGGTAAAAATAAATTCAACATATACAAAACTTTTCTCAGTAACCTTACTCAATCAATCTCAAGAGTTTGATGGAGTGGTTTCCAAACAATTTTGTTTGACAAACTATAAAGTTTAAAACCACTGGGCCTTAGCCTAATGGCTAGAGTCACTTCCTCACAAGTGTGAGAGAAGTGGTTCAAACATCTACAAAAATATTGTCAGATTTAATTTAAATTTCCTTACTCATCTATTATGTGAAGGTTGAAATCCCTTAAATATTAGAGAATGTTAAAATCTTAATAATATTATATAAAATTTGATGTAAATTAATTACAGTAATTATGTGATTGTAAATACTTAATATAGCATCATATAATATATTGTATTCTGAGTAATAGTATCATGTAATAAATAAAAAAAACTACAAAGTTCGAATTTTGAGGAAGACGGAGAAAAAAAGTTTATGTGGAATTGTCCTACTTCAACACCATGCGATGATGTGGTAGGACTATCCAACGAATTTTTGATTCATGAAAAATAGAGGTAATTTTTTAGTTTATAGTGATGGGACCCACCACGTAATTGTAATGGACCCTTCGGTTGGTCCCATTATCAATTCTAAATTTAAAAATTGCCTCTCTCTTCCATATGTCAAAGATTTGTTGGATAGTTTGGTCATATTAGCATGATGCTATGGTAGGATTATCTCACATAAATTTTTCTTAAGATGTAATTTTTCTTAAGAGGTAATTGGCTAAAGGGTAGTAGGCTAAAAAATGGATTTGAGCTTCGCGCACATCCACCTTAATAAAAAGAAAACCTTCAATATCATATATATTCATGGGTTTTTTGTTTTCCATGTTCAGTCGCTCAATCCTATAGAATTCTTTGACGAAGTCATCATTGAACATGAGTAAGATTTCTTCAAATTTGCGTTTGATCATATACATTCTTGCTATAAATTCTGCTGGACTTATTAGAAATTTTGAATTGTGTTGGATCCAGTAAAGTTGAGTGCACTGCATCGGCATTGAAGGCAATGACTTTGTTTAAGAAGTTATATCCGAAACACAAGGCAAAAGACGTTGAAAACTTTATCCGGAATGCTGCGAAATTTATTGAAGACACACAAAAACTTGACGGTTCTTGGTACGTTTCCGCCATGAAAGAATGATTACATCAACGTGTGTGCTTCCTCCCCTCCCCCCTTCTTTTTTCAAATAGTTTGATAATAATTCAATTCTATACCCTATAATGAAATTCAATTCTCTACCATCAATGTGAGTGAACAAGCAGTAGTACATTATTATGGTAAATGCTCCTTTCAGTCCTACAGTTTGAATCAATTACTCTGTAATTAGATATTATATTTTTAAAAATTATAAAAAATGTCAATTGTAATTTGTTTTATTGTATGGAAAAAGTCTTGAGCACTCTTGAAGCATTACTTTTTTTTCATTCACTTCTTATTACGTGTATATTTCAACCAATTATAATAATATGTATATACATGTGTTAGCGATCAAGTAGTGAATAAATAAGGAGAAATGCTTTTGGATCACCAAAGACTTTTCTCGTCATATGTTGCAATTTGCATGCCCACTTTGTATGAATATTAAGTTATATTAGATGGTAGAAACATTATTTTATCCTTGAAAAACTAGATCCAATATATATAGAATTATTGTCAAGGGTATTTTAGATATTTGTTAAAATATAAAGATTAACTAAATAATTGACTATAGAGACTAAATGAGCAGTTTTACCCCATTATTTTTAGTTCTTTCTAACTTTCAATGGTCAACAAAACCCATAAAATAATTAAAAACATTTAAATAGTCATTCAATTGCTACGAAGATTTTAAGCGGAGCCTAGAAAATTAAATATAAAGAACTAATTATGCTTTTACAGGTATGGTAGCTGGGGAATCTGCTTCACGTACGGTACATGGTTTGCAATTTCAGGGCTAGTCGCTGCCAAAAAGACTTACAGTAATTGTTTAGCTATTCGCAAAGCAACAGATTTTTTACTCAAAATTCAATGCGAAGATGGTGGTTGGGGAGAGAGTTACCGTTCCTGCCCAAACAAGGTTATTTTATTTGGATTTTATTAATAATTATAAATGTACAAAAGGTTTAATTCTCTAAAATAGCATTAACTTTATTGTTCACATGAATTCATCAATAAATGGAATTGGCGATAATAAAATAAAGAATATTAGATCCTAAAATAGTACTAATATAAAATGAAGTTCTGGTTCTTCCACTAGATTTTCACATTTTGCTATAGCATAGTTATGACTAAATGTGATCCAGTTTTAGTCATTCAGATACTTTTATTAAACATAACTGTAAAATTTTGACTGAACATATTTTCGGACTACATAGAGTGTGATAGCTTTAATTAGTCTTTATGTGAAGTGTAAGTCAGTCTGAATTCATTTGATAAAAGTTGAATAGAATTGGAAGTATAAATTTGAACAAAATAAGTTTTTTTTTTATTCATATCTAAATGAAATATGTGTAAAATATTGTTCTAATATTTATTCTCATAAAAAAAATACAAGCAGGGAAAATGTTTTATTAAGATAAATATTACTCAAATTTATATATTCAGATCATTTAGAGTTTAGACATATTCAAATTTGAACAAACAAAAGGACAAATTACTACCTAAATTTTCAATTGGTTTTCTTGGAGTATAGTAACTAGTCTTCCAAATTCTTTTATTATTTTTTCAGTTTTACAGTTAGAAGATTAGTGATTTTTGCAAAATGATAATCATTGTGTTTGGTGATGTAGAAATATATACCTCTGGAAGGAAATCGATCGAATTTAGTACAAAGTTCATGGGCTATGATGGGTTTAATTCATGCTGGACAGGTAATTAGTTGCTAATTATTAAACAATTATCTTCTCAACAACTTTTGAGACTTCGATAAATTAGTTGTTAATTACTAGACAATTATTTCTCTAACAACTACTTGTAAGATACTTAGAAATTATAGATTCTGCCAAATTTAGAAAACGTAATTCCTTTCATTTTATCATTACATGAATTTAATTTGTTGTTATGTTAGATGGAAAGAGATCCTACTCCTCTTCACCGTGCTGCAAAACTGCTAATAAATTCGCAGCTGGAAGATGGCGATTTCCCCCAACAGGTAATTATTACGTAAAATCGCTAGGAAAATAATTATGTAAGTGTAGTGGTACTATTACTCCATTTAAGAAGACTATTTAATTAAGGAAAAAATTATTCATTCTAAAGAGGTGTAATTGATTACTTTCTGCTTGATCGATGGTAGGAACTCACTGGAGCTTTTATGGGGAATTGCATGTTACACTATCCAACATATAGAAACATTTTCCCGATATGGGCTTTGGCAGGATACCGCTCAAAGTTTCAATAGCCCAAGATTTTCTGAAACTATTTAAGATATTCTAAATATCTTTCACACAATTATGAGCCAAAATGAAGACCATAATACCACATAATAAGAATTATTGCCATTATAATATGTAAACATGGCAAAGTACCTCTACAATTATGGTATGCAATAATGCACACATATGGCAGATGTGATCAACCATGTTTCTGCTATTTTATTCATAGTTTTGTATGGTAAATAGAGCTTTTAACCTACATTAATCACCTAGAGTGAATTTATATTATTACTATTATTTTTTATCCCTAATTTTCATTATCGTGTTACAGAGGGTTTGAGAGTTCTCAAATACATTAAAATCTTGATAAATTAATAACATTCAGATCAGAAAAAAATTTATTAATTAAGTAAATATTAATTAATTGAATTACAATTTAGTACAATAACCTCTACTTGTTACTGGTAAAACCTATTACTTAATAAAGGGTTTAATTCATCTAGTGTATGTTCTCTTTTATAAAAAATAAAAAGGAAAATCAGATGAACACCGAAAATTAAAGTTGTATGTTCTCTTTTATATTGCTTAAATTAGTAAATCTTCTTTTGTTGTTTGAGAAAAATATGTCCTTTAATTTTATATAAAGCGAGGGAGTGTATGAGAATAATGCCAATACAAATCGGTTGGCAAAGGTACAAGTATTTCAACTCTTAGTAAGTGGCAATGTAATACCAACTTAATCAATTGACACGACCAAAGATATCCCATCTCTTAAAATGAAGTCCTAATAAAGATTGCTCAACATGACATCTTAAAGGGTGTGCAAAAAGCAGTTGAGCCAAGGAAAGGCCAAATGAGTGGAGGCACACTTAAAAAAGAATTCATGTTTTCTTAAAGAGAAAGGCAGTAAGAAAGTTGAGAAAAATTTCCACTCTCCTAAATAGAAGGGAAGTAGGAAAGTTAAAAGGACCTCTTACTCTCTTAAAGAAGAGGGAAGTAGAAAAGTGAAAAAAATTTATTCTTTCCTAAAGAGGATAGAAGTAGGAAAGTTAAAAAGAATTTTTGCTCTTCTAAATAGAAAAGGATGTAGGAAAATAGGGAAGTTAAAAAAATTCATGTTTCCCTAGGGAAGAGAGAAGCAAAAAAGTAAAATTCATGGTCTACCAAATAAAAGTGAAGTAGGAAAGTTAAAACTTTTCTTCGAGTTTATAAAGATATAAAGCAAGAAAGTTAAAAGAAAATAAAGAATGGCAAGAAAGCAGAAGTATTAAAAATGCACAACTTTATTATGTAGGGAGATAGTAAGAAAGTTATACTTAATAGAGTAGGTGTTACAAAATGATAAAATGAAAGTACAAAAGAATGATATAAAAGAAAGTAGAAAGATATAAGAGATGCATTCTATTCATCTTTATCATTGTTTAGAAAAGAAAGGTCGAGCTGAGGATAATGGTCATTACTTATTGCTCTCAGTTGGCAGGCACCCTTTAAGAATTCCTCATCATTGATATATGCAAACTCGTTAGATGTTTTAAACCATTCAGCAACCACTTTCTCTTTATCACGTCAATTTTCAACTTTTGAAATTCACTAATCA
This sequence comes from Citrus hindsii, assembly GCA_004802465.1. NCBI lineage: Eukaryota > Viridiplantae > Streptophyta > Magnoliopsida > Sapindales > Rutaceae > Citrus > Citrus hindsii. The sequence continues at coordinate 35,197 of QWBT01000632.1, forward strand.
GTTCTTAGACCTCTTAAATTAATCTTTGATTTTCAAACGATTAGTAAGTTAATTATACTTCCGAGTTAACAATGGAAAGAATTTTCTCAAGATGAGAAATAAGAATTTCTCTCTCTAAAAGTATTATTTAGAATGATAGTTGCCAACAACATCTAGTCCACAACTTTAAGAATTTAAAATGCAAGCTAAGGAATATATAGAATTTATAAAAGAGCATTCTCAGTCTAAATCAGCTGATAACTCCTTTATCGGGGTATTAATGGGTACATTGACCAATTATAAGTTTGATGGTACACATACCATACATCAATATATGACTGAGATGATAGTTACAACAACAAAATTGAGGTCTACAGGAACTGAAGTGAGTGGGAGCTTCTTTGTGCGATCCATTACCAATGCTTTACCTTTTGAGTATAGTCCATTTCAAATATACTATAATACCATTAAAGACAAATGGAGTACAAATAAACTCTAGACCATGCTCATTTAAAAAGAGGCAAGACTTAAGAAACAACGAACTCACTCAGTTAATCTCATAGGTCCTAGAGGAGTTAAGAAGAAGCTTAAAAGAAAAAATTACCACAAGGGCAAGAAAGAAGCACCAAAACTCAAAGCGTAACCTACCTAAGTCCACAAGAGGGATATCAAGAGTGAGAAGTGTCATTTCTCTAATGAAAATGAACATTTCGCTAAAGATTACCTGAAGTTTCAAGCTTCGTTTGAAAAGAAAGGTAAACTTAGTGCTTTATGTTTCAATTAAAATTAGTTGAAGTTCCTTATAACACATAGTGGATTGATTCTGGTTGCACTACTTACGTTTCAAACACAATGCATGAATTCCTTATGATCTAAACCATAAACCTAAAAAGAAGTTTATTTTCATAGGGAACCGGGTTAAAGCTCTAGTTGAAGGCATTAGAACTTACTGTTAAAGTTTTTACATTTATTGTCATTTAGATCTTTTTCATATTCTTTATGTTCTATATATTCCTCGTAATTTAATTTCCTTGTCTAAATTTGATTCTGTTTGATATTCTTTTACATTTGGCAATGAATGTTTCAATTTTTTTAGACATAATAATATTATTGGTTCTAGAATTCTTTCTTATGGTTTATACAAATTAAAACTTGATAATGTTTTTACTGAGTCTTTGTAACCTTGCATCATCATGTTGGCACTAAACGTAGTTCAATGAATGAAAGTTTATCTTACTTGTGGCATAAGTGTTTGGACCACATTTTCAAAGTAAGAATAGAGAGATTAGTAAAGAATAAAATCCTTTCAGATTTGAATTCTATTAATCTTGTGTTAAAGGAAAACAAACAAAAAAAATAAGTAAGGAAAGATCCACAAGAAGTATACAACTTCTTAAGATTATATATACCGATATATCTTAGCTTTATAACGTTTCATTTTTTGTGAAGAAAAGTATTTCATCACTTTAATTAATGATTTTCACGTTATGGCTATATCTAGTTGTTACATGAAAAATCTCAATCAGTGAATGCCTAGAGGTATTTGTCAATAAGGTTAAAAGGCAACTAGATAAAGAGATGAAAATTGTCAAATCTAATAGAGGTGGTAAATATTATGGAAGATATACTAAGAATAGACAATACCCTAGTCCATTTACTAAGTTTCTCAAAAAAACATGGTATATGTGCTCAACACACAACGTTAGGTGCACCATGACAGAATGATAGGTGCACCATGACAGAATGATGTGGCAGAAAGGCATTTTCGTACCCTAATGGATATGGTTAGAAGTATGTTATGTCACTCATCTTTGTACTTATCATTGTGGATGAAAGTGTTAAAAATCACTGCTTATTTTTTAAATACAGTTCTTAGTAAGGTGGCTTCAAAGACTCCTTTCAAGCTGTTGATGGAAAGAAAATCCAGTTTAAGACATCTGTATGTTTGAGGCTGTTAGGCGGATGAAAAAATCTATACTCCATATGAAAGGAAATTGAATTAAATAACTAGTGGAGATTTCATTAGTTATCCAGAAAAGTCTAAATGGTACATATTTTATTGTCTTAACCATGTACGAGAATTGTTGAATCTAGAACTGCTAAGTTCATTGAAAATGGTGAAATTAGTGGGAGTACAAAACCACGAAAGGTTATTGTTCTAAAGTTATTGTTATTGTTCCCGTGGTTGATGAATGCACTAATGACTTTCAACAACAACAAATAAATGACAAAAAACCCTATGTAACACCCTAGGCGAATCCCTCATCGACAAAGCACAAAAGAGATGCTAGGTTTATAAGGGGTGATCTATAGCTTAATTGGCAAGACGCATTTTAGGGTGTATGGACACCACTGAAAAAACTAGTGTGGGCCTTGTTAAGGCCAAAAGCAAACAATATCTTGCCAGGTCTAGGTCGAATCATGACATTATAGTATCAGAGCGACACCGCGTGTCCTCTTGAGCGATAGTAAGGCAAACATCAACGAGAGCGCTGAGTCCCTAAGGGTGTGCATGTAACACTCTAGGTGAATCTCACATTGGTAAAGCACGGGAGAGATGCTAGGTTTATAAGGGGTGATCCATACCTTAATTGACAAGACGCGTTTTGGGGTGTATGGGCGTCTTAGGAACAAAATCATGTTGGCCTTATTAAGGCCCAAAGCGGGCAATATCTTACCAGGTTTAGGTTGGGTCATGACATTATTGTATCAGAGCTGCTCCGTGTGCTCTCTTGAATGATGGTGGGGTAAACCTCAGTGAGGACGCTGAGTCCCTAGGGGGTGCAGGTAACACACTAGGTGAATCCCACATTAGCAAAACACGAGAGAGATGCTAGGTTTATAAAGGATGATCCACACCTTAATTGGCAAGATGCGTTTTAAGGTGTACGAACACCCCAGCAATAAACTCGTGGGGGCCTTATTAAAGCCCAAAGTGCATAATATCTTGACAAGTCTTGATTGGGTCATGGCATTATAGTATAGTATAATGTCATAACCTAACCCAAATCTGGCAATATGTAACACTCTAGGCGAATCCCACATTGGTAAAACACGGGAGAGATGCTAAGTTTATAAGGGGTGATTCATACTTTAATTGGCATGACGCGTTTTGGGGTGTATAGGCGTCCTAGGAACAAAATCGTCTGGGCCTTAAAACAGGCAATTTCTTACTGAGTTTAGGTTGGATCATAACATTATGGTATTAGAACGGCTCCTCGTGAACGATGATGGGGCAAACCTCAGCAAGGACGCTGAGTCCCTAAGAAGGGTGTATGTAAACCCTAGGTAAATCCCACATTGGCAAAATACGAGAAAGATGCTGAGTTTATAAAGGGTGATTCACACCTTAATTTGGCAAGAAGCATTTTGGGGTATGTGGGCACCCGAGAAACAAAGCCGTGCGTGCCATGTTAAGGCCTAAAGAGGATAATATCTTGCTAGGTCTGGGTTGGGTTATGACATTATATACAACTTAGGTGAATCCCACATCAGCAAAATATAGGAGAGATATTAAGTTTATAAGGGGTGATCCATACCTTAATTGGCAAGATGCGTTTTGGGGTGTATGGGCGTCTTAGGAACAAAATTGTGTTGGCCTTATTAAGGCCCAAAGCGGGCAATATCTTACAAGGCCTAGGTTGGGTCATGACATTATTGTATTAGAGCGGCTCCGTGTGTTCTCTTGAATGATGGTGGGGTAAACCTCAGTGTGGACGCTGAGTCCCTAGGGGATGTATGTAACACCCTAGGCGAATCCCACATTGGCAAAACACGGGAGAGATGCTGAGTTTATAAAGAATGATCCACACCTTAGTTGGCAAGATGCGTTTTAAGGTGTACGGATGCCCTAGAAACAAACCCGTGAGGGCCTTATTAAGGCCCAAAGCGCATAATATCTTGACAAGTCTTAGTTGGGTCATGACATTATAGTATAGTATAATGTCATAACCCAACCCAGATCTGGCAATATGTAACACTCTAGGCGAATCCCACATTGGTAAAGCACGGGAGAGATGCTAGGTGTATAAGGGGTATTGGCAAGACTCGTTTTAGGGTGTATAGGCGTCCCAGGAACAAAATTGTCTGGGCCTTGTTAGGGCCCAAAGCAGGCAATTTCTTACTAGGTTTAGGTTGGGTCATAACATTATGGTATTAGAACGGCTCCTCGTGTCCTCTTGAACGATGATGGGGTAAACCTCAGTAAGGACGCTGAGTCCCTAAGAGGGGTGTATGTAAACCCTAGGTGAATTCCACATTGGTAAAGTACAAGAGAGATGCTGAGTTTATAAAGGGTGATTCACAATTTAATTTAGCAAAACGCATTTTTGGGTATGTGGGCACCCGAGAAACAAACCCGTGCGGGCCATGTAAAGGCCCAAAGAGGAATAATATCTTGCTAGATCTGGGTTGGGTTATGATATTATGTACAACTTAGGTGAATCCCACATCGGTAAAATATAGGAGAGATATTAAGTTTATAAGGGGTGATCCATACCTTAATTGGCAAGATGCGTTTTGGGGTGTATAGGCGTCTTAGGAACAAAATCGTGTTGGCCTTATTAAGGCCCAAAGCGGGCAATATCTTACAAGGTCTAGGTTGGGTCATAACATTATTGTATTAGAGCGGCTCCGTGTGTTCTCTTGAGTGATGGTGGGGTAAATCTCTGTGAGGACGCTGAATCCCTAGGGGGTGTATGTAACACCATAGACGAATCCCACATTAGTAAAACATGGGAGAGATGCTGAGTTTATAAAGGATGATCCACACTTTAGTTGGCAAGATGCATTTTAAGGTGTACGAACGCCCCAGAAACAAACCTGTGAGGGCCTTATTAAGGCCCAAATCACATAATATCTTGACAAGTCTTGGTTGGGTCATGACATTACAGTATAGTATAATGTGATAACCCAACCCAGATCTGGCAATATGTAACACTCTAGGCGAATCTCACATTGGTAAAGCACGGGAGAGATGCTAGGTGTATAAGGGGTATTGGCAAGACTCGTTTTGGGGTGTATAGGCGTCCTAGGAACAAAATTGTCTGGGCCTTGTTAGGGCCCAAAGCAAGCAATTTACTAGGTTTAGGTTGGGTCATAACATTATGGTATTAGAACGGTCTGCTCGTGTCCTCTTGAACGATGATGGGGTAAACCTTAGTAAGGACGCTGAGTCCCTAAGAGGGGTGTATGTAAACCCTAGGTGAATCCCACATTGGCAAAGTACAAGAGAGATGCTGAGTTTATAAAGGGTGATTCACAATTTAATTTAGCAAGACGCATTTTTTGGTATGTGGGCACCCGAGAAACAAACCTGTGCGGGCCATGTTAAGGCCCAAAGAGAATAATATCTTGCTAGGTCTAGGTTGGGTTATGATATTATGTACTACTTAGGTGAATCCCACATCGGCAAAATATAGGAGAGATATTAAGTTTATAAGGGGTGATCCATACCTTAATTGGCAAGATGCGTTTTGGGGTGTATGGGCGTCTTAGGAACAAAATCGTGTTGGCGTTATTAAGGCCCAAAGCGGGTAATATCTTACAAGGTCTAGGTTGGGTCATGACATTATTGTATTAGAGCGGCTCCGTGTGTTCTCTTAAATGATGGTGGGGTAAATCTCTGTGAGGACGCTGAGTCCCTAGGGGGTGTATGTAACACCCTAGACGAATCCCACATTGGTAAAACACGGGAGAGATGCTGAGTTTATAAAGGATGATCCACACCTTAATTGGTAAGATGCATTTTAAGGTGTACGAACGCCCCAGAAACAAACCTGTGAGGGCCTTAGTAAGGCCCAAATCGAATAATATCTTGACAAGTCTTGGTTGGGTCATGACATTATAGTATAGTATAATGTCATAACCCAACCCAGATCTGGCAATATGTAACACTCTAGGCGAATCTCACATTGGTAAAGCACGGGAGAGATGCTAGGTGTATAAGGGGTATTGGCAAGACTCGTTTTGGGGTGTATAGGCGTCCTAGGAACAAAATTGTCTGGGCCTTGTTAGGGCCCAAAGCAGGCAATTTACTAGGTTTAGGTTGGGTCATAACATTATGGTATTAGAACGGTCTGCTCGTGTCCTCTTGAACGATGATGGGGTAAACCTTAGTAAGGACGCTGAGTCCCTAAGAGGGGTGTATGTAAACCCTAGGTGAATCCCACATTGGCAAAGTACAAGAGAGATGCTGAGTTTATAAAGGGTGATTCACAATTTAATTTAGCAAGACGCATTTTTTGGTATGTGGGCACCCGAGAAACAAACCCGTGCGGGCCATGTTAAGGCCCAAAGAGAATAATATCTTGCTAGGTTTGGGTTGGGTTATGATATTATGTACTACTTAGGTGAATCCCACATCGGCAAAATATAGGAGAGATATTAAGTTTATAAGGGGTGATCCATACCTTAATTGGCAAGATGGGTTTTGGGGTGTATGGGCGTCTTAGGAACAAAATCGTGTTGGCGTTATTAAGGCCCAAAGCGGGTAATATCTTACAAGGTCTAGGTTGGGTCATGACATTATTGTATTAGAGCGGCTCCGTGTGTTCTCTTAAATGATGGTGGGGTAAATCTCTGTGAGGACGCTGAGTCCCTAGGGGGTGTATGTAACACCCTAGACGAATCCCACATTGGTAAAACACGGGAGAGATGCTGAGTTTATAAAGGATGATCCACACCTTAGTTGGTAAGATGCATTTTGAGGTGTACGAACGCCCCAGAAACAAACCTGTGAGGGCCTTAGTAAGGCCCAAATCGAATAATATCTTGACAAGTCTTGGTTGGGTCATGACATTATAGTATAGTATAATGTCATAACCCAACCCAGATCTGGCAATATGTAACACTCTAGGCGAATCCCACATTGGTAAAGCACGGGAGAGATGCTAGGTTTATAAGAGGTGATCCATACTTTAATTGGCAAGACAAGTTTTGGGGTGTATAGGCGTCCCAGGAACAAAATCGTCTGGGTCTTGTTAAGGCCCAAAACAGACAATTTCTTACTAAGTTTAGGTTAGGTCATAACATTATGGTATTAGAACAGCTCCTCGTGTCCTCTTGAATGATGATGGGGCAAACCTCAGGAAGGACGTTGAATCCCTAAGAGGGGTGTATGTACACCCTAGGTGAATTCCACATTGGCAAAGTATGGGAGAGATGCTGAGTTTATAAAGGGTGATTCACACCTTAATTTAGCAAGACGCATTTTGGGGCATGTGGGCACTCGAGAAACAAACCCATGCGGGCCATGTTAAGGCCCAAAGAGGATAATATATTGCTAGGTCTGGGTTGGGTTATGACATTATGTACAACTTAGGTGAATCCCACATCGGCAAAATATAGGAGAGATGTTAAGTTTATAAGGGGTGATTCAGACTTTAATTGACAAGACGCGTTTTGGGGTGTATAGGCGTCCTAGGAACAAAATCGTCTGGGCGTTAACAATTTCTTACTAGATTTAGGTTGGGTCATAACATTATAGTATTAGAACAGCTCCTCATGTCCTCTTGAACAATGATGGGGCAAACTTCAGTAAGGACGCTGAGTTCCTAAGTGGGGTGTATGTAAACCCTAGGTGAATCCCACATGGCCACATTGGCAAAGTATGTGAGAGATGCTGAGTTTATAAAGGGTGATTCACACCTTAATTTAGCAAGACGCATTTTGGGGTATGTGGGCACCCGAGAAACAAACCCGTGCGGGCCATGTTAAGGCCCAAAGAGGATAATATCTTGTTAGGTTTGAGTTGGGTTATGACATTATGTACAACTTAGGTGATTCCCACATCGGCAAAATATAGGAGAGATGTTAAGTTTATAAGGGGTGATCTATACCTTAATTGACAAGACGCATTTTGGGGTGTATAGGCGTCTTAGGGACAAAATCGTGTTGGCCTTATTAAGGCCCAAAGCGGGCAATATCTTATCAGGTCTAGGTTGGGTCATGATATTATTGTATCAGAGCGGCTCTGTGTGTTCTCTTGAATGATGGTGGGGTAAACCTCATCGAAGATGCTGAGTGCTAAAGGAGGGTATATGTAACACCTTAATTGGTAAGACACGTTTTGGGGTGTATGGACACCCCAGAAATAAAATCGTGCGGGCCTTCTTAAAGTCCAAAGCAGACAATATCTTGTCAGGTCTTGGTTGGATCATGACATTATGTAACACCCTAAGCAAATCCCATATTGACAAATCACGGGAGAGATGCTGGGTTTATAAGGGGTGTTCCATACCTCAATTAGTAAGACGCGTTTTGGGGTGTATGGGCGTCCTAGGAACAAAATTGTGAGGGCCTTGTTAAGCTCTAAAGCGGGAAATATCTTACCAGGTCTAGGTTGGGTCATTATTGTATCAGAGCAGTTCCGCGTGTCCTCTTGAACGATGGTGGGACAAACCTCAGGGAGGACGCTGAGTTCCTAAGCGGGGTGTATGTAACACCGTAGGCAAATTCCATATCAGCAAAGCACGAGAAAGATGTTGGGTTTATAAGGGGTGATCTATACCTTAATTGGCAAGACGCGTTTGGGGTGTATGGGCGCCTCAAAAACAAACTTGTGCGGGCGTTGTTAAGGCCCAAGCGGACAATATCTTGCTAAATCTGGGTTGAGTCATGACATTATGTAACACCGTAGGTGAATCCCACATTGGCAAAACACAGGAAAGATGCTGGGTTTATATGGGATGATCTACACCTTAATTGGCAAGACGCGTTTTGGGGTGTTTGAGCTCCCTAAAACAAGCCCCGCAAAGGATCAAAGCAAATAATATCTTGTCAGGTTTGGGTTGGGGCTTGATATTATAGTATCAAAGCAGCTCCTCGTGTCCTTTTGAGCTATGGTCGGGCAAACCTCAGTGAGGATGATAAGTCCCCAGGGCGGTGTATTTAAGGCTCTAGCCGAATCCCACATCTGCAAAACACGATAAATGCTCCTTTCAATCCTACAGTTTGAGCCAATTACCATATTATTACTTATTGTATTTTTAAAAATTATAAATAAAGTCTATTATAATTCATTTTATTGAATGGGAAGGCACTGCTCCCTTTTCATTTACTTCTTATTGTATGGATACTTCAACCAATCATGATAATATATATATATATATATATATATATATATATATATATATATATATATATATATATATATAGACTTGTCAACTGTCAAGCAGTGAAAAAATAAAGAGTAATGCTTTAGAATCACTAAAAACCTTCTTCATCACATGTTGCAATTTGCTGGTCTGATTTGTATGAATTTTAAGTTATGACAGCAGAAATATTATTTTACCTTTTAAAAAAATATAACATATAAAAATAACGATAGGGGTATTTTGGATATTTACTAAAATATAAGATTAATTAAATAATTGACTATAATAACTAAATATTTTTATTTCTTTTTAACTTTTGAATGGTCAACAAAACCCATAGAATATTTAAAAACATTTAAATAGTTATTCTGTTACTGCCAAAATTTTAAGTGGAGCCTAGAAAATTATATATAAAGAACTAATTATATGCTTTTACAGGTATGGTAGCTGGGGAATCTGCTTCACGTACGGTACATGGTTTGCAATTTCAGGGATAGTCGCTGCAAAAAAGACTTACAGTAATTGTTTAGCTATTCGCAAAGCAACAGATTGTTTACTCAAAATTCAATGCGAAGATGGTGGTTGGGGAGAGAGTTACCATTCCTGCCCAAACAAGGTAATTTTATTTGGATTTGATCAATAATTATAAATGTAAAAAAAGTCTAATTCTCTAAATTATCATTGACTTTATTGTTCACATGAATTCATCAATAAATGGGATTGGCGATAATAAAATAAAAAATATTAAATCCTAAAATAGGTAGTAATATAAAATGAAGTTCGGGTTCTTCCGCTAGATTTTGGCATTCTGCTATAGCATCGCCATGAGTCAAAATGATATAGTTTTAGTCATTCAGATATTTTTACTTAACATTTTGACTTAACATATTTTCCGACTACATATAGTTTGATAGCTTTAATTAGTCTTCATATGAAATGTAAGTCTGAATCTGATCATAAAAATTAAATAGAATTGACTGCATAAATTTGAATAATATGAGTTTTATTTTTATTTGTTCATATCTAAACGAAATATGCGAAAAATATTTTTTTATTGTTTCCAAATATTTATTCTCATATTTATTCTCAAAATTATATATTCAGATAAGAGTTTATACACATATTCAAATTTCAACAAACAAACGACAAATTGCTACCTAAATTTCAATAGGTTTTCTTGGAGTATGGTAACTAGTCTTCCAACTTCTTTTATTATTTGTTCAGTTTTTTTTTTATTACTATTATTTGTTCAGTTTTACAATTAAAAGATCAGTGAGTTTTGCAAAATGATAATCATTGTGTTAAGTGATGTAGAAATATGTACCTTTGGAAGTAGGGTGGGCAAAAAAGCCCAGTCAAGTCTACGGGTTTTGGCCCAACCCTCATACATGAGGGCCTAGACAAGGACCCAAGAAAAAAGCCCAAGTGAAGCTTAGGTCTACTATTTTTTTAAAAAATAAATTCATAAATTAGAATAATATAATTAAAATTGAAAAGTAACTAAAAAGACAAAAAAAAACTTAATTCATTGAGTAATAATTTATTGAAATTTTACTATAATTATATCCTTATTATGTATTTTACTCATTTTTTAAAGAATGATATCAAACGTTTTCTCGTACTTTTTTTGCTAAATTATCAAACATATTTTTTTAACTTGAAAACACCATTTCCATTCTTTATTTTTATTTTAAAAAATAACCTCCAAAGAAGCATTTTATAAATACTCTTTATTTTCAAACTTCAAATGAGTGCCTCATTCCCTCCCCCTAAAAAAAACAAACAAACAAACAAAGAAACATATATGAATTCTAACTTTTTGTTTTTCCTTTTCAAAACATTTTACACTCATCTTTGAAAGCAGACTTTAGAAACATCATTTTGAAAATATTCTCAAATTCACTACAAGATAAGAATACAAGCAGTAGGTGATAGGAAATAATTGTCATATAGAAGGATGCATAACGAACAATCTATTCATCTTCTATGTTGTCACTTATCTATGATAAAGTCTTACTTGTCATGAGTTTATAATATGAGTTTCAAATAGTCATATAAATGTCACACCATATTGTAGTGGGAAATTCAAAATTATTTAAAATTTTAGCACTTGTTTTGAATTTTTTGGCAGAAATTTTTTTAATATTTCAATTAATGTTGTTGAAAAATATTTACTATTATTAATTATTTTGAATTTTATTATTGTGATTTGAATAATAAAATTATTATTATTGTTGTTGTTACAAGTATCCTGCAAAATGACCATGACTAAGGTGGCGTTTGTTTTTTTGTCTAAAATCTGAATAGACCTGAATTAATCTAAAATCTGAATAGATCTGAATGTCTGAATCTGAATAATATGTTTGTTTTTTGTCTGAATCTCAGAAAATAAGTATTAAGTTGTTTGTTTTTTTAACTTAAAAAGTTAAAAATATGTACTTTTACATTTGTATCCTTATTAAATTTAAATGTCAAATAAATAATATATTAAATGCCACAATATTTTACCATTTATAAGTAAAACTATATTCAAGTGAATACATAATTATTTTGGAATTTTAATATATAAAATACCATAAATTTTAAATTTTATCGTATATAATATACGAAAGAAAAAATATGGATATTTTTATGTGGGGTAAATGTCTATGGGTGAGTTTGGGATAGACATGAAAAATAAATTAATTATTTTGGAATTTTAATATATAAAATACCATAAATTTTAAATTTTATCGTATATAATATAAGAAAGAAAAAATATGGATATTTTTATGTGGGGTAAATGTTTATGGGCGAGTTTGGGATAAACATGAAAAATAAATTATAAAATAATGATATTTTTTACATTAGCAAGTAATTGACTTAATTCAGATTTATCCATTAAGTAAAAAGCCAAAAAATGGCTTATTTATTAAGTCAAAATTATCTAAAAAGTCTCATTAAGTTATAAAAACAAACATCTCTAATTAACTTAATTAATTAAATTTAATAAATTTAAGTCATTAAATTAAAAAACAAATGTCACCTAAGTAAAAATCGGTGTTGGACTTGTGAAACAAACAATCTTCAAATCTACAAAAGGATCAGTAGTCTTGCACCAAAGCCTATAAAATAGAACCACTAAACTTGTAGTATTACCTACCAGTGTTGCAGCAAATTCATAAGTTCATGGACCACATGCATGATCATGGACTATGTAGAAGATGTGAAAAAAGTCCATATCCAATTATCACAAGTCTGTGAGACTATTATTCAGATTCAAAGTTAAAGCTCAGCTAAACTCCAGGTATGGAAGAATCTAGAAGTTTGTTCCAAAGAAACAAAGATAGAAATAAATTATGGCATACATTTTTTACGTTTTCAATTTCTACATTCTCATAAGGATATACATTTTTTACAACAAATGGGCCACTTTAGTTTGACTATAACTTCTTTGGAAACAAATGAAGATAAGAATTATAAAGCAACACTTTTTGATCAATCTCAAATGTTTTTTAAAAAATTCTTTTATTGTAAAAAGCTTTGGTTCTTACTTTAATAATTCTTGAATTTTTATAATCTTCATTCTTTAATTCCTTAAATTAATTCAATTGCTTCAATCCATGTCGAGACATAATCAACTGCAACTAATGTGTACACAAATCCAAAAGATAGTGGAAAATGGACCTATTAAATTAATTCCGCAATAGTCAAATATTTCTATTTCAAGTATAGGATTTAAAGGCATCATGTTTCTTTTAACAATTGATCCCAATTTTTGACAGTTTTCACAAGTTTTACAAAATTCATACGTGTCTTTGAATATGGCAGGCCAATGAAATCAACATTGCAAAATTTTAGTAAAAGTTTTTTCTTGAAGAAAAGTGTCCACCGCATGCTTTAGAATGACAAAAGTTTAATGATACTACTTATCTCATTGTTAGGAATACACTAAAAATTTTGATTCAGGAAATATTTGAACAAATAAGGATTGTCCCAATAAATTTTTTTTGCTTCAACAAAAAATTTCTTCTTATCTTGAGTGTTCAATTGCAATGGCATTTTACCTGTAATAAGGAAATTAACAATATTAGCATACCATGCATTGAAGTAATAGAAAATCAAAATTCATTTGGAAAAGAATCATTAATAAGTGTTGTGTATATACATAATTCATATGTGAGTTTTGATAAATGACAAGTAAAAATATTTTTGGCTCCCTATTTATCTTTGATGGTGAGACTAAATTTTTAGAGTAACAAAATCCAACAAATTAGTCTTGGTTTGGTATTTTGTATACATGTAAAACACTAAAAGTAATGTAAAGATATTTTGTATCATTCTTATTTACTGTTTCTATATGAAACTCGCTATGATGAATATCTTTAAAGTTAGAAAGATTTCTTCTAAACCTGGTTGAATACAAAGCGTCATGGATACATAATATGTTCCATTGTTCCATTTGCTAAGATGAATATGACTCTATAGAGCCCTCAGTCTGATCTACAGGACTGGCTATGGTATTCACCTTAACTTCAAAAAATATTAAGCTCATGAAGTATTTATTATTACAAACAATAGTGTGTGTAATCGCACTGTCAACTAAACACATCTCTCCATCATGTAATTCCTTTTGCAAATTCATATCCTTTCACAAAAGAAAAAATTTATTAGACTATATCAACAAAACAATTACAAAACAGATATATTAATAAAAACTAGAGACTAATTTAATTAGCTTAGATATCTCCATCACCAATTAAGTCACTTAGCTTCTCAATATGATCTTCAAAGAAGTTTGAGACACCTAGATTTATATTATCATTAACTGAAATAGCATAATTTATCTCAATATTCTTCCATTTCTACTTGATACATGTCAATGAACTGCCTAAGTATATGACAAGACTCTAGAATGGCGTCCATTTCTAATAATTTTTGTTGTAACCACTATTAAGTCTATAATTGTGATTATGTCCATGACCACAGTCAAAACCATGATTGCATCTTTGATTACACAATCACTTTGTGGAATAGTATTCCCTTAAGCAATAGCTTGGCATCAATTCAAGCAATAGCTTTGTATTAGTTCAAGCAATAGCTTTGTATCAGTTCAAGCAATGGCTTCGTGTCAATTGGATAAGCTTGATTGCTTTAATAAAGCCCATGGATTCTAGATGATGATGAGGAATAACAGATGCGCATAGCTTGTAGTTGAATCTCATAATCCAAGATAAATTATTTTCACCAGAAATATTAAGGGCTTCAGGGTCCAGCTTCATTGGATTCATCGTCTTCAATCAATCTTCAAGGCCTCGGAATATTTAAATTTATGGCTTCATATGTATGGGCTTCAATATGAATTTTATACACTTTAATCTTAATTTTATAGGTTTCAGTTGCATGCTTCAATCTTTGCTTGTAATGTCAGTAGTACAAAATAAACAAGAAAAATGTAATAACTAACTTAATTTTCTTATGTGGATGATCCAAATTAATGGCAACTACAGAGCATACTTGCAAGGAAAATTTTATTAAATAAATAAATAAAATAAAATAAATACTTCTTTATCTCCTACTGATGACGTGTTATAACAGTGAAGAGAATTTTACAAGAAGTTATTGATAATTTAAATAAATAATATAAATATGAGAGGGGCTATATGATATAAGACTAGAGAACGAAGTACTTAACTGAGGTTTTTATTCCGTGAACTGGAAATTAAAAATTGTAATTAATACAAAAGTCTTGCAAACCTTTTTATACGCAATCACAACCAATCAAACTTTAACACCTCAGCAACAATATCAATTTAAGTAGTGTGCATTTAAGTGAGCAGATCAGGCCCAAGTAGGTGATACACAGGTCAAGCAGTGTGCCTACGCATGTGGTCTCCCTCAAATGTATTTCCCATTATATCTCTAGCTAGTGAACCAAGCATCAAGCGTCACAAGTAGTATTCCTCAATTTACCACTAGGGTTGGCAAAAGGTCGGTCCCGATCAAAAAAATTTGAAAACTAACCCTAAAAAAACCCGAATACTATTTAGTTAGGGTCGGATCGAATCGGGTCAACATCAGGTCGGGTTAAATAGTTAACCTTCCCATTTATTAAATTAAATGTGTAACAAGTTACAATTAATTTATAGACGTAAAATATGATTGAACTTAAAAATTTTAAGTTAATTTATAAACTCAAAATATGATTAAACTTAATTTACAATTACAACATAATAATTAATATTTACAATCTTATATATGGTTATATTTAGCTAAAATATAATATTTATAGTAACTACATAATCATTATGAATATAATTAGCTAAAATTATAAATAAATGTATAAGCTTAAATGAAAAAAGTTAATTATATTTATGAAATTATAAACTTAAGATATAATTAAACTTAATTTACAATCATAACATAATAATTAAAAAAACCCCGATATATAGCCTTATATGTTGCCACAATATAATATTCACAGCAACAACATAATTAATTAATTAACATGAATATATTTAGCTAAAATTATTAAATTATAGATTCAATTATAAGCTTAAATGAAAAACATTAATTAAATATCTATGGAATTAAAATTACCAAAGCTAAATAGCTAATGCCGGGAACGTGTACGTTGGCCGTTGGAGTTGGGGCAAGCTGTTGGCAGCACACGACAGCGAGATAGATGGCTGATTGGCTGGTGTGCGGCGGATGGTCATGAAACGATCTTGATTGCGTTGATTGAAGCTTACCTTGCCATTCAAGATGGACTAAACGAAACTTTTGAAAAAGATGGAGTTGGAGGCTAAAATGATTAAAAGGAAACATAGATCCAAGCTTATCCCTATGAGTCTTTAAATAAAATAAAACATACAAAAAAAGCAAGATCGTTTTCCCATTCAAGCTTTGAATTCATGTGATTTTGCCATTTTGGGTATGATATTTCAACAGCTAGCTTTGATAGAGGGGTCGCCTCTGTCTCCACGATGGGAAGTAATATGTGACTAGCAATGCAATCACCAACACGCACATAGCAATTCCCATCATTATTATCACCACGCAACAAAAAGAAATTAATTGGTGTTAGGTGATGTTTATTTTTTAACTTAATAATTTAAAGTGACTTAACTTAATTAATTAGTTAATTAGAGGTATTTGTTTTTATAACTTATATTAGATAATTTTTACTTAATAAATTAAACTAATTTTTTTGGCTTTTTACTTAATGGAGAAATCTGAATTAAGTCAATTATTTACTAATGTTAAAAATATCCCTGCTTTATAATTTAGTTTTCATGTCTATCCCAAAACTCACCCATAGACATTTACCCCACATAAAAATATCTCTGGTTTTTCTTTCTTATATTATATACGATAAAATTTGAAATTTATGGTATTTTATATATTAAAATTCTAAAATAATTATGTATTCACTTGAATATAGTTTTACTTATAAATGTTAAAATATTGTGATATTTAATATATTATTTATTTGACATTAAAATTTAATAAGGATACAAATGTAAAAGAATATATTTTTAGTTTTTTAAGTTGAAAAAAAAATAATTTAATACTTATTTTCCGAGATTCAGAAAAAAAAAAACATATTATTCAGATTCAGACATTCAAATCTATTCAGAATTCAGATTAATTCAGGTCTATTCAGATTTTAGACAAAAAAACAAACGCCACCTTAGTGTTAACTTGTGTTAGTTTTTTTTTTTTTTAAATAGGGTCAAGTCAGGTCGGGTCGGCTTTAAGCCCGACCCTGACCCAAAATTTGTTCGAGTCTTAAAATTTTGACCCTAACCTTAAAAATTCAGGTCAAAACTTAAAAATTAGGATCGGATCAATTAGGTTAAAAAATAAGATCGGACTAAATTGCCAAGCCTATTTACCACTTAACAAACCACTGATGTTTATCCTTCAATTGGTGCAAGCGGCGTGTGCACTTTACTAACCCAAGACGGCGGATAGCCACACAAAAACATCATAACATTTTAAAAGAAAAAAAAAATTCTTTTCGAAAAAATTATAAGTGAACTAAGAGTTTCACATGGGCATGTCTAAAAATTAAAAATCACCAAGGGTATTTTTAAAATTTTCAAGATTATCAGGACTGTTTTGATGATATATTATAAGAACAAATTTCTTTCAAAGCCCAATTCAGAATTTCGCTCATCTCATCCCAAAACCGCCCGACAGTTACAAATGTCTTGGTTCAAATTTAGAATGTGCCTTAATCAGATTAGTGTCAATAAGGCTCAAAATCTATCGAAAATAAATAAATTACAAAAATCACAGAAAAAATGCCATTGATAGTTCTAAAAAGCATGGTGTTTATACGCAAGTACTCCATTCAACAAATCCAACAGGTGGAGCAAAGAGCTAATGCCATGTCACTTATCTTTGATACATATGTTTCCAAGGTGAAAATAGTGATATGGTTATTTGTTTTTTGTATTTTAGAGCCTAAAACTTGGAGCTGCCTGTGAGTTAACCTTGCATATATCAAAGCTTGAATTTCAGTGCCATTACTTACTAGTGGATGACTATTGTTAAGAGTTAATACTTAAAATTGGAAATACAAGTTCGTGATAAATTACAGTTGCATATATTTTAATGTATTTTAGAGTACCACAGTAAGGAATCTAGTTCATCAATTTTTCCTATGACCAAAGTTTGTTAGGTACTACTGAAAACATTTATGGTAAATGTGTTTGGAGTACTATCTCGGTACTGAAAAGATGTAGAATATATTTGCACAATAGTTCAGCAAAGTACTAAAATGTTATTTTTAAAATAAATAATTGTACTCATGGAAACTGTAAATGTTCTCTCTACTCATGTGATAGGGGTTTGAGCTCCATTTGGATACCATCTCAAAAGATTTTACAATAACACTAATTATTATTCAAAGATCTATCAGATCTACACATTTATTTTAATAATTATCGGACAAATTAGTAACAATATCTAAAAATATTCGCCATGATTTATTGAATGATTATACGAACTTTGAATCTAGACTTCCTCTTGTCATCTTAGGAATGAAAAATATTTTGTAAGTCGGACATCTTATCTCAGCTAATTGAGATGCTATAACCAATTACTCATACTTTGCCAGTAGACAGAGCGATGCGTCCCATGGTAGAACCAGCAGTGGTCACATCAAGACACAAGCATTTAGTTTTGTCCTTTGACATAAACAAAATTCAATAGATAAAAAACCAATCTAAGGAAAAATAATTGCGTAGTGGTATGCACAGCGCCCCACAGCAACTCAATCTTTGCCAAGTAGCATTACAGGTGCGTTCTCTTAAGCGACCCGTGAATTCTCTGCCAATTGGTAAAGACTGAGTAGATGGAAATACTACCTGCCCTGCACAAGCTTTTGTCGAATCGAAGAGTATAGCAATTGGGTTGTTAAGTTACAACTTGTACAATTTACAGCACATATAATATGACAGTAGATCTCATTATCAAGATTTGTAAATTAAACAAATTGTAACTTAGCAAAACCCATGACAATTTGCTTATGATAAATCAGAATCTCGCATCCAATCAATAAACGGTCAAAGGTCATTGTCAGCTAATTGCAGCTACTGTATCTACAACTAAAAAATTTTTAAAATTTTTTAACTTCAAAGAATCTTGATTTTGTGTTTTTTTTTTTTTTTTGGTTGTCTTCTCCAAATGGGAAACAATCACTCCTTCAAACGGAAGTTTGTATTTTGTTCGAAATTTAACAATCAAGTAATGAATTGTAGATACAACACCAGCAGCATGGATAAAAAAATATGTCCTGCTGATAAAACTATTTTCTTATGAAATTAAATCTACCTTATTAATTCAGCACTAATTCCTCTTCCAAAATACTATTGCTCCTTTTTTTTCTTTTTTTTCTTTTGGTTTCCCAGTACAAAAATATTGCCTTCACAAAAAGGAAAAGCAAAAAACCAAAACAAGTACTTCTTGAAGAAATAATTAAGATATTCATCAAGAATATTGGTTGATTTATCATCTACACATTTGAAGATGATGAGAAGGTGTCAACTCACAATCAGATGAGTAACAACAATTAATCATCTCTTTATTATCTGCATTAATATTAAACCCTAATTCATGCAAATAAAAAACAACATCTCTTTTCTCTTCCACCAACTTCAAGATATTCTCAAACACACAGACTTCACATGGAATCTTCAACACTCCCTCTTGTTGAAACCCAAACTCTTCTTCAGCTTCTCTTAACAAAATCACAAATGCTCGATGACTCAAGTACTCAGTTGGGATTATAAATCTCTTCAGCTCCTTCCCTACACACACTGCAAGAAAACCTTTCGGTACGACATCGTTTGATGCTGTTGAAACATCAGTGAAAGAGAGTGTTTTCTTAAGGAACTTGATGCTTTTAGTAGCACTATTTGTAGTGCTACCAGAACTTGAGAAATTGCCGCTATTGTTACCAGTGTTTCCGGTGCTGCTGCTGCTGTTGCTGCTGCTGCTTTTGGGTGCATTTGCAAGCTTCTTCCATTTCTTGAGGATCTGTTGAAGCCTGACAATATCACTAATCTTGTTAGACTTCTTTGAATCCATGGACCTTCTTGTGGGTTTATGTTTTAATATTTTGGCTCTTTTTTTTTTTTTTGTGTGTGTGTGAGACTCAACTCTCAAGTGGGTGATGAAGTGGAGATTTAAAGAAGAGAGAGGGTACATGTTGTACCGAAAATAAGAATATTAAATTATTAGAAAAATAAAAATTAACCATAGAAGTTAGGATACGTCGGTTGGTGGCATATAAGGTCCAAATCCAACTGCCTCATTATCATGAACTAACAGGTAAGAGTTATTTGGTTTTTTTAATCCCTAGATAAATATATGCTTACCTTTCCCCATCTTCAAGCCAACAGTTTTTATTTCTCTGTTGGCTAAACTTGGCTTTGCATTCTTTTTCATTTTTCACTCTCCTTCTCTCTTTAAAATGTAAGGCTTTATTTCGAATACTAATGTTAAGTAGTTGTTACCTAATAGCTTAAATATTCTGGTTAACCTCTAACTATAATCAAGGTTTTATTTTTTTCCCTCCTAACAAGTCATCGAGGTTTTGTGTCCAAAATATTAATTTCATTGTTTCAAGTTTATTTATCTCAGTTTCATCGAATCTATTTTTGTTTTAATTTTATCGATTGATTTAAACTTTTGAATCAAACAATTTCACTAATGATAAAAAAATACATAAAATGGATAAAAATAAATATAAAATATTATACATCTAATAATCCCATTAGTTTATATGATAATTTTCAGTTGACTCAGAGAAAAAGAAAATAACCTATTCTCTCTCACACTAATCTGAGCACAGAAATTTTATTAATTCAATTTTAAGAATAACATCATTATTAAATTTTTAAAAGCTATGGCTATTTTAGAATTGCTCTAAGGTGGAGCATGAATCTTAACCACACACGTTGATCGTGTGGTTATGAAGGATGCTCTACCTTAGGAGAAATTTTGAAATAGCTCTTATGTAAGACATGTGTAATTAAATTTAATATAATCATCACTTATATGATGATTTTTTAAAATAAATACAAATATATCATAGTATCATTTGGTCGTTGTATGACAATATAGTACATCTAATGTATTTTAAAATTTTTCTTATTTTTAAGTGGTTCCAATGTATCCGAATCTATTTTTAAATTATGTATTTTTTTACTAAATAATAAGTCTTATTGTGACTGTCACTCAAAATGCACCCACCTGGACATATGGTGTTATTTATTGCAATTTGCTTCTGATGCAGGTGCCTCAACAGTTAAAAATCTACGGGGCATATCGGGGTGCTCTCCCAAAATATTAACTTCTCATCAGTTTGTCTTGGTATCCGTTTCCTGAATCCTGATTTATATAATGTTATTAATTAAATTATTGTTATATTAATCTCTTTCTCCTTATTGGATTTTGCGTGTGCTGAGACGATCGTGGAAGATGGGACTCAAGAAATTCCATGTGACATGCCCGATTAAAATAATAACAAATCTGATTAAGGATAATATTAGACGAACAAAGTTGACATTTAAGTACAGAATTATTAAAATACAAAATAAAAAGGAGCATGTAAGGCCTTGATCAACCAAATGATTAATCTTTTATATGTTGGATTTGAATGTTGCCTTTTGATATAAATTTTTCTGTTACGTTTTGCATGACAGCGAAAATAGCAAACCTGTCATGATATAACACCCAAGGGGTCGATTGGTCAGAAGGTTGTTGGTTTACATATATATATATATATATATATATATATATATATATATTTGATGAAAAATTAAATAAGCAATTATTTTTAAATAGTATGAGGCTTTTTATGTGTATCGAAAAGTAAAACAATATAAGTCTGTTCAAAGGGGACAATGTAATACAGTGTGAGAGCAAGCTGTTAATATTTCCTATTACTTAATATAATAAATATGTTCTAGCTCGTGCATAGAATATAAGATTTTGTATTTTGATTATAAATTTTGGAATAGTTTGATCTTTTACCGCAAAGAAATAATCTTAGTGTTCCTGCTCAATAGAGTTGTCAATTTTGTCACACTAGTTTTGCATTAAGAGTTTAAACGTTACGGAGAGAAAATGATCATCAAAACAAAAGACAATGAAGAATGTTAAGAACTATTATTTGAAAAGAAAATAGAGTTAATGTGAATTTAATAGCAATATAGCTGGAAAGACAGTACAAGATGCGGTACTGGATAGCAAATATATATTAAGGATCTTAGTATAAATTAATTCAAGTAATTCGATTGTGTAATTGACCGTACAGTTAATGCGTTTGGTAATATGAATACATGTGTTCACACCTTACAACGCTATCAATGACAATAAATTGAAGAAAGATGTGATAAATAAGGAAATAAAATGTGGAATCAGTTGGCCAATTTGCATTAAAGAATAAGTAATAATTGGGAGCCAATTATTTGGTCAAAGGTCAAACAAAATGGACAAATCGTACATTTTGATTTAATTTTTTGTTAATTAAAGCTCAGCGGCTGGAAGGGTTAATTAGAAACTTATTATTACTGTCATTATTAGCATCTTCATGATTGGATTCGAGAAAGTGCTTTTGCAAGGCTCGTGAAGGTGCCTGGTGGACCTTAAAATATTATTAATCTTTCTCTACTTAATGAAGTAATTAAAACGCCAAGGGTTAATTCAAGAACAAAACTCACTTTTTCGTTTTGACTTGAACCGAAAATAAAGTAGCTTTGTAATTAATCCCAAAGCTCGTGA
This sequence comes from Citrus hindsii, assembly GCA_004802465.1. Taxonomy (NCBI): domain Eukaryota; kingdom Viridiplantae; phylum Streptophyta; class Magnoliopsida; order Sapindales; family Rutaceae; genus Citrus; species Citrus hindsii. The sequence continues at coordinate 57,549 of QWBT01000632.1, forward strand.
AGGTGCCTAGCGGACTGAAAAGACTAATAAAACTTATGTCTTAGTACAATGAATTTTTTTTATATATATTAAAATATATATTTTTTTTATCTTTTAACTTATTCTTTATTTTAATAACCTAAGAGATTTCTTATTAAAAAATTATTTATACACCCACATATATAATCTTCCAATGAGGAATTTAATAAGCTAAAAAGTAAGAAAAAATATATTTTCTAATTAATGTAGTGTGTTTTATCATATAATTTATTAAATTTTTTATTTATTTTTTATCTTTAGTTTGTCCTTTACCATATTAAAAATAAGCGATCTCTCATCAAATAACAACAAATATATATGTATGGGTACTGATTTGGTTTTGGATCTTGAACAAGATTGGAATATATAAATATATACGTGTGTGTGTATATATATATAATGTTCTAATTAATGATCTTTGAGTATATTAAAGTTGGAAATAAGTTAAAAAATAAAAATAGAGACTCTAATGCAATGTATTTTATCATGTAATGTGTTGAAATATATGTGTTTTTGTCTTTTAACTTATCATTGACTTTAATATGGTTAAGGATCCCTAATTGAAAATTATAGTTATTTTCTAGTGCGGGTGCTCTCATTTTCTTTTCATGCGGACACGCTTATAAGTCGTACAATTTAATAGAGTCAGTTGTTAATGCTATTAATTTTCACGGCTTTATAGCATATTAAAAATTAATTCTATTAAACCGTATATCTTAACAATATTTACGCATTTAAAAAAGATGAGGGCGGCTGCACTTGAGAATGTGTGTGTATATATATTAGGTAATATAATTTAATAGTGTAATAACTTATATTATTAAAGTATATAGATTAATAGATTTCCTAAACTTTAATAAAATCTAAGATCCTGGACAAGATTAGTACTTATATATATATATATATATATATATATATATAAATGTTCCGGTCAGGAATTTTAAAGCACGGGAAAGTGCAGGAAACTTTTAAAACCGCATGATTTTAAAAGCTTAAAACTGTAAGCCTTTAAAATCGTGTGGTTTTAAAGCTTTCCCTAACTTTCCTGCACTTTATATATATAGTCATTATCTAATAAGATTTCTCTTAAGTTATTAGAATAAGGAATAAACTAAAAGACACGCAAAACACACACTCCAGTACACTATACGAGAAAATACTATTGAAGTGTATGTTTTTGTTGTCTTTAAGTTTATCTTTTATTTTAGTAACTTAAGAATTCCTTTATTATATATATAGTCTTTTTCTAGTGAGAATATCAGTACTTTGTGTAACCAAAATATTAAGAAACACATATTTCAATACGTTAAAATTTTTTTTTATTTATTAGTGTATTAAAATTTGTATTTTTTATCTGTTAATAAAATTCTCATAATAAAATTCTCATTTTAATAAAGTGAGGATGTCTTAATTAGAGAATAATTTATAAAAAGATAAGTTAAAAGAAAAAAAAAATACACTTCAATGATATATATATATATATATATATATATATATATATATATATAAACACGACCGTCAAATATTATTAATCTTTGTCTGGTTAGTGAAAACTATCTTTTTGTTTTGACTTATTGAACCCGAATGAAGTAGCATAGTGATCCTCTGTTAATCTATCGCTATCTTCGGATTCAATAAAATTAATAGTTAAAAACTCTAAAGCTGTGGGTATGGTGCCTCAGTTGCATTGTAAGTCTGTCCCATTTTTTTTATAGGTAAGAACTTTTTTAATTATTAGTAATAACTTATTTTAGTTACCAGGTAGGTTACGCGAACTTGTTACATCAGATGAACAATTTATCAAGAACAACTTAAACCTTGCAGCAGATGTACAGTGCAGTTGATGCACTGTAACATGACCCAAACTTTAAAACTACTAAAAGTACAAAATATAAGAAATAAAAAAGACGCTATGATTTGTGCAAAATGCAAATAGAAAGCTTTAGTACAAGACCTTATATCGAAGCGACCCAAAAATATTTATTATGAAAAAAAAAGGCCGTGGTTACCGATGGATTTTCAAAATGCAAATTGCATGTGATCTTCTTGAATGCCTCATAAAAAAGAAGCCAATGATTGCTCTAGGTGTTATATATATCTATATCTATTATACCCATGCCAAAAAAAAAGGGGGTCAAAAGAGATGAATTTGAGAGAATTAGGAAATGGAAGGAGATAATGTTGTCAGGATTCCTCGTTAGTCTCAAAGGAAGTAGCAGCAAGCTAAGGTGAATCGAATGGAGTCAATCGTAGCCAAATAATGAAGGTTTCTGGTGAGCCTTTGATTAATTCTGACTCATTTTGGAACTCTTTTTCCTTTTGTCAACTTGTAACTGCTCATACATGTAACCACCAAATTTGATGTACATGATCATGTCTCCACACTGCAGCTCCAATCATAAAATTTAATATCCATATATATATATATATATATATATAGATATTTAACATTACAAACGCCAACACTAAATTTTACCTATCAAACAGTGGAACCTCAATATACTACGATCGTATCAAATAAATTTCTAAAATATTAATTTGGAATGTAAAAATTGAATACGACAATTTACTTAAAGGGATATGTATATGTAACACGAAGAAAATGAAATTAAATGAATACAAATCAACACCATTCACTTGATAGCCAGAGATATTACTATATCAATAAATTAAAGACGTTGAGTTATTGAATCACACTAAACATAAATTAATTAGTTTGTATTATTCTAATACTCACATGGCATTACTTATTGGAGATTGCTGTGACGATTTGAGTAATGCATCATGTGCATAGGTCACATGATTATCCATGTGCTAATCGGTATACTTCAGCTGTAAGGCTTCGGAGCCTTGTAAATAATAATAAAAAAAGGTTAAAGGATATGCCAATTTATAATTATTATTACATTAATTTGTTAATGTGCAATTAATTCCACATTAAATTTGAAGCAATCACTTCTTTCCATTATATGCAATGCGCTTGAAAGTATTAATTCTACGTGGCTGATAATAAAACAAGTTGTACCAACAGTACACTAAAACTGAAAAAGATTTTTCAGATTTTTTTTATAGACGTTTAGAAAACATATAGGAATATTAAAAAGATATTTGACAATTACAAAATTCAAAGTTGAGAGTGAAGAGATTGATTTACAAGCTAAAAGGAGGTAAATCTTTCTCTAATTTTTACAGTTGGAGCTAATTATTTAATATATTTTAAAAATTATCAAAAATATCCACTTAGTAAAATTAGGGGTTTTCTTAAGTTACATTTAATGTAATTTATAATTAAATTTTTCAGTATAAAAATGAGTAACAAAATAATGAGTCTTTATGGATCTGTGGATAAATTTTATATGACTGTAAGTTACATTAAATATATTTATGGAGAGCTTTTGAAAATATATATACTCGATCCAATCGCTTGCTCGATGACGAATTTGAAAATCATTTAATGTGTCAGAACCGTCAAGTTTCAGAGTCAACCTACCATGCAGAGCTGTATCTGATACAATGCATGCGTGCAACCGGTACAACCGGTTTTTAACCGGATAAAATAATGAAAATTACATTTTTATTTATTTTTAATGTGAAAAAATTATGAAATTTTTTTTTAAAAAGATAAAATTGTAATTAAATGAGGAAAAAGATTGTAATAATTTTAAATTTAAAAATAGTACAAAAATATAAATGTCACAAAATGGTTATATTCCTACTTATTTTGTCACATTTCAATATTTATAATGCATATTTCAAGTTTACTTTTCAATTCCTATTTTTCGTGGCGCTTTATCTAAATTTTGGTACGTTATTCCAACTCATTTTCCTACTAGTTTTTGGTTCATATATCCACTCTTTTCATTAACTTCCAACCTTTTAGGTGAATATTTCAAGTTTATTTTTATATCTCTATAATGTGTTAAACTTTATCTAGTTATTGGTGAATTGTTCCGATTTATTTTTCTACCACTTTTTGGTTCTATATTCCTATTATTTTTATTGAATTCCAACATTTTGAGTAAATATATCAAGTTTAGTTTTTAGATCTGGTAAATTATTTCAACTTTTGGGTTAACTTCTTTAACTGTTGTTCCCACCATTTTTTAGTTCTATATTACTAATATTTTTATTGAATTCTAAATTTTTATTTAGATATTTCAAGTTCAATTTCTAGATCCCTACTTTCCGTTGGAATTTATCAAATTTTTGATTAGTTGTTTCAATTCATTTTTCCATTAGTTATTAGTTCTATATTTCCAGTTCTTTCATTAAATTTCTAATTTTTAGGTTAATATTTCAAGTTTATTTTATAATCTCTATATTTTGTTAGACTTTATCTAGTTATTTCTGTGTTGTTCCAATTTATTTTTTCACAACTTTTTGGTTCAATATTCCTGCTCTTTTTATTGAATTCCAATATTTTAAGTAAATTTATCAAATTTACTTTTTGGATCCCTACTTCACGTTTAAATTTATCAAATTATTGTTAAGTTATTTTAACTTTTAGGTTAAATTTTTCCATTCTTATTTCCACCACTTTTTGGTTTTATATTCCCACTATTTTTATTGAATTCTAACATTTTACTTGGATATTTCAGGTTCATTTTTTAGATCTCGATTGGTTATTAAACTTTATCAGATTCTTGCTAAGTTCTTCAAACTTTTAGGTTATACTCTTCAACTCTTGTTTCCACCATTTTTTTGTTCTATATTTCTACTATTTTTACGTAATTTCAATGTTTTTTCCAAATGTTTCAAGTTTATTTCTTGATCCCTACTTTTTGTTGGATTTATCAGATTCTTAGTAACTCGTTCCAAGTTTTAGGTTAAGCTCTTCAACTCTTTTTTCCACTACTTTTTGGTTTTATATTCATACTCTTTTCATTGAATTCCAATATTTGTCATAGATGTTTCAAGTTCATTTTTTAAATTCCTATTTATCGTTGAAGTTTATCAAGTTATTGGTAAGTACTTACAACGTTTGGGTTAAGCTTTCCAATTGTTGTTCCCACCACTTTTTGGTACTATATTTTTATTCTTTTCATTGAATTCCAATATTTTGGGTAAATATATCCAGTTCAGTTTTTAGATCTCTACTTTCTGTTAAAATTTATCAAGTTCTTTGTAAGTTGTACCAACCTTCGAGTTAACCTCTTCAACTTTTATTCCTATCAAATTTTGGTTCGATATTTCTACTCCTTTTATTGAATTCCAACATCTGGGTGAATGTTTCAAGTTTACTTTTAAGATAGTTATTTTTTATTGGAATTCATCAAACTCTTGTTAAGTTATTCCAACTTCTGAGTTATGCTTTTCCACTCATTTTCACCATTTATTGGTTCTATATTCCCACTCTTTATATTGAATTCCAACATTTGGGTAAATATATCAAGTTATGTTTTCAGATCCCTGCTTTCCATTAACATTTATCAAATTCTTTGTCAGTTGTTCCAACTTTTGGGTCAACGTTTTCAACTTATTTTCTCACCAAATTTTGGTCCTATATTCATACTTTTTTTTTTATTGAATTCCAATATTTGAGTACATGTTTCAAGTTTATTTTTTAGTTCTCTACTTTTCATTAGAATTTATTAAATTCTTGTCAAGTTGTTTCAATTTCTGTGTTAAGCACTTCCACTCATTTTCCTATCATATATTGGTTTTATATTCCTACTCTTTTAATTGAATTTCAATATTTTATGTGGACGTTTCAAGTTTATTTTTCATATCCCTATTCACTGTTGGAATTTATTATATTATTGGTAGATACTTACAACTTTTTGGTTAAGTTCTTCAACTATTATTATCATCACATTTTGGTTATATATTCCTAGTTTTTAAATTCCAATATTAAGGGTTAATATTTCAAGTTCATTTTTAAGATCCCTATTTCTCATTGGAATTCATCAAATTCTTTGTAAATTGTTCTAACTATTGTGTTAACCTCTTCAACTCTTTTTTCCACGATACTATATTCCTACTCTTTTTATTGAATTCTAACATTTAAGTGAATGTTTTAAGTTTATTTTTTGGATCTCGACTTTTCATTAGAATTTATCAAATTCTTATCAAGTTATTCCAACTTTTAAGTTTTGCTCTTCCACTCCTTTTTCCATTATTTTTGGTTCTATATTCTCACTCTTTGTATTGAATTCCAATATTTTGATTAGATGTTTCAAATTTATTTTTTGTAGTCCTACTTTTTATTAATCAATTTCAACTTTATTTTCAGGATTTTTTGGTTACATATTCCTACTCTTTTTAAGTGTATTCCAATATTTTGTCTGATGATCCAAGTTTACTTAATAAATTCATGCTTTCCATTATATTTTTTCAACTTTTTAATAAATTATTCCCACTTTTAAGTTAAGTTATTCATACTCTTTTATACACTACAATGGTTTTATGTTCCTATTATTTTCATTATATTCCAACACTATAGATACATGTTCCATTTCCTTTTTTCAACTAATAATAATATTACTTTTTTAAAATAACAATAATATCAGTAAGGCCAATTATATATAACCCCTTATTATTTTAACAAATATCAATTTACTATACAATATTGAAATTTTTTTTATTGCAACCGTTTATCATTTCCAACATTTTGGGTCCTTAATTTAAGTCCTTTTTTTGTTAAAATCTTCGTTACTTCATGAGTTCTTTTAATCTTTAAACATATTTATTATCATTTAATCATTTTAATTAATAGTATTTAGTTATTTTTAAAATAAACCATATTTATTTATCTTTAAACTAAAATAATCAAGAATTAAGATTTTTTTTAATTCGAATTAAATTTTTACCACTCGATTTTCTTTTCAAATTAGTTTTATTAATTTCTAATGACTTCAAAAAATATTTATGTTACTAATTATAAATATTAGTAGATTATACTTGGATTATTACCATTATTATTATTATTTTTTACTATTACTATGATTATAATTACTATAAGGCTATGACTACTTTGGAGTTGCTTTAAGGTAGAATACAAATTATAGCCACATACGTAAAGTGATAAATAGTAAAAAAGAAAATTCATTATAGCTTTTATCGTATGGTTATGAAAGGGTGTCTACCTTAAAGCGATTCCAATATAGTCGGACATTTACTACAATCATGAGATTTTTTTAACAATATTTTTTCTTATAATGAGCATTCTTCCTTTTTATTTTTAAATATGTATATAGTTTTTAATTTATAAAATAAGTTCTTCAATTTTCAAGACTTAGCAAAAATAATTTTCAAAAATTTATTATGGCCAATATGGTACGATGAAAATCTAACATCATAGTAAGAACATTTTTTAATATGATTTTGCATGTTTAATTAATTTATCTTTTTCAAATGGTCTTTTTTACTCATAAATTTATTGGCATTTATTTACAAATAAATTATAATGTCGTACTAATTTATCCAATGCACTTAAAAATACACAAGACCAGAATATGTAACAATAATTCCCCAGCCTACATTCCTTTAATTTCTACAAACATTCCTTTAATTTCTACAAACGCACTCCTTGATACAAGTGTAAAGTCCTCAATCTACCTCAAAAAATTTTACATGCCATCAATAAAATTTTCAAGTCATTTTTAATTGCAACCCTTTATCATTTTTAACATTTTGGGTCCATAATCTAAGTCTTTTTTTTTTTTTTTGTTCATGAGATCTCTTAAACTTGATTGTATATATACTTGGGCTTTTAGTCTTTATACATATTATTCTCATTTTATCATTTTAATTGATTATTTTTAGTTATCCTTGAAATAAATTAATGTATTTATTTCCATCTTTCTCTTTACTTTTTAAAATAATTTCTTTAAGTTTTCAAAACTTCAACAATAAATAAAAAATAATATGTGAGAGTGCATGTAATTGCTATCTTCTCAAAAACTTTATTTTTTTAAAAAAATATTTTTTAAAAGTTACGACAGTATATGTTATAGAAATATTTTATCTTTTTTTCTTTTCTTTGGGATCAATTGACAGGATGAGATTTCTTTAAGTTAAATTTATTTATACATAGCTTTTGATCTAAAATAATTGTATTTATATACCTTAGACTAAAATAAATCAAGAATTGATTTTTTTTAATTCGTATAAAATTTTACCAATCTTGTTTCTTTTCAAAATAGTTTTCTTAATTTCTTATTACTTCAACTAATAATTTATTTTATTAATTACAAATATTATATATTATACTTGTATTACTACTATTACTTTATTTTTTTTTGTTACTACAATTATTTTTATTACTCTCAAGCCTCATGAGATATGTTAAGAAGCAATTTTTTTTTTTAATAATGAGTACCACTCTTTTTTCTAATGCATGTATATAATTTTCAATATATAAAATAAGTTCTTGAATTTTTCAAGACTTAGCTAAATAATTTTTAAAATTTTATTATGGCCAATATAACATTAAGAAAATAAAAAATTTCTAATATAATTCTAGCATGTTTAATAGTTAATTTTCTTTGTAAATGGTCTTTTACTCATTGATTTGTTAGCATTTGTTTATAAATAAACAATATTCATGGATATGATTTTGGTGTATTTAATTTTTCTTTTAAAAATAATCTACTACCATCTGTTGGCCATTTGTTTGTAAACAAAAATTATCCATAACTTCAAGAAATTTAATTTTGATCATGAATTTGATTATTTATACTTAACTTTTGATCTTAATACATATTTATGTTTATTTATCATTTAAATAATAATTATAATCAATTTTTTTTATTATGATTTAAAGAGTATCATTCTTTTTCAAGAAATAATAAGTTCTCCAATTTTTCATGATATAACTGAAACCATTTCGAAAAGCTATGCTATCTATCTTCATAAGGCTTAATAAATTTAATTTGAAAATTTAACAATAACAATCAATATTATGAATTATCATTTATGAATTACAAGTTTACAATCACATGGATTGACATGTTCTTATTTTCCTCTGAAAAAAATTTTAACATGAAAAATAAAATTTATTGCAAATAAATAATGTCTAAATTCAGGTTTTAGATAATGAATATATCGGCAATAACAAAAATGCCGATCAATTACATTGGCAACAATAATCAAGCAAACTGGATCTTCATGAAAACAAATAGAATTTCCCATTAATAATATCACTGGAGTAGAACTGAACATATTGTCAAAAAGAATTGGTTAAAAATAATAAAACAGGAGCTGAATACTCCACAGTCCACAATCCCTAGAGTAATAAGACACAATGATATACAAATTAAAATAAGAGTTATCTATTTTTATACCATTTCCATTCATACTACAAATTATTGCTTCATGTCATATTTTTATTTACTACTGTGATTAAAGAACACTGTAACAAGCAGATCAAAATTCTTCCAAATGCTGAATTACAGACTACAGAAACTTAAGACAAAAGGAAACAGAATGAAAAATTGGGAAAGCTAAGTGCCCTTTTATCCCAAAGAAAGGAAACATAAGCAACATCTTAGGTGCAGTAAAAGAAAACAATCCTTACTGCAAGAGAAAAGAATAAAAAAAAGAAAAAATTGGGAGCCTTCACAGCTGAATTGTAATAGCTACCACTTACAAGATCATTTATCGCCTTAGTTACAAGATGCCAAATGACCCTTAAAAGAAAAAGAACACATTTCATGACAATAAAATACCAACTACCATTTATACATAGAGTAATTAAAATTATGCATGATATACTCTAGTAAGGAAATTTTAAAAAAATATAAATTGAGTGATCCAACTTCTTTTTCTGGATAAAATATTGGACTTTTGATTACCAACACCAAATTTCGAAAAGATTATCAAGTAAACATATTTGCATGATACACATCATATAAAATATTCATCACCAAAGAACATACACAGGGAGAAATAAAGCAAAAAATTTATCAAAAAGATCAGTTAGCATGCCAAAGATGTGTTGACCAGTACATGGAATGCTGATCCATCTTGCACATGTTAGAGCTATAAATAGTTCCAAAATTAAGGAATTACATCAAAACTCTCCTCACAATACACATCATAACATCTACTAATCCACTGTGTTTTTCTTTTCTTTTCTTTTTTCCTTAATAGAATGTTGATCTGGACTTAATACAAATAAAAAAAAATTTATAGTTATAACATCTTACAAGAAACAAACAAAATATGTCTATGTTAAAACATATGATCTTATTTATACATTTCATCAAGCAGAAAAAAAATCTGAAATTCCAATTAAAAAAGAAAAAGAAAAAATATTAAAAATAAAAAGTAAAAAGAGATTGATTTTTTTTATAAATGACATTCTAGCATGAGATCTTTAGCGAGTTGGTGAAGAGTGAGCTGGGCTTTAATTACTAAAGTCGATCTTGATCTCACACAATTTTACTTCTCATCTCATGGATACTCCTAAAGCACACCCATATCCTTAACATCCAATTCAATATGCAAAGTTATAGAAGATATAGTACACACCGGCATCATTCCTAAATTATCCATCACTATGTAAGCATCCACCTTTAACATAACATCGATGAGCTTCTGGCAGCATCTTGTATCACAAATAGAACACTAAAGACGACTTTTTTTTTCTTTTTTTTAATACTACATTTTATAAATAGAACAGAACAATACAGAGCATTCTATAAATATATAGAATCCAAAGCGGTTCAAATTAAATATTAAAATAACAGAGCATGAATATGACAAAAAATAGAAAAAACTTACCGTCTTGAAATCTTAAGCTCCCAAGTGCCCATGGAAATCACTTCTCAAAATATTTTTGCATTCCATAGATGCCGCTTCAACCCTACCCAGCAACAACCATTCAATTAATAAAAAAAGAAAATTATTCAGATTGTTAAACACATAATCCCAAACAATTAAATAAGTAAGGAGAGGCCAAAATTAATAACTTTCTCCTTAAGGTCACCCAAAATTCACACTCAAAATTTTTATGCAAAATGACACCAGATATTAAAAGAAAAAAGGGGCTACCATATCAAGCATTAGAGAGTGGAGAATGGAATTGATATTGAATTTCTTAAGTTGAGTTATTCTCAATTGAATAGGGCCATGCTGAATTTAAGATTAGCGAAGAACTAGATATAGAGATTCACCTCGTAGGGTAATTGGAATCTAGAACGCATAATGCTATATCTAATATTAGCATAACAACTAATCATTGTTAGGTTACATATATATATAAGATATCTAACATGCGACAGTTGAGGATGCATGAGAGATTCTACCCAGTGCTATAGCAGATGTTGTAGCAATAGTACCGTAATTGGAAAAAAAGTCAATACTATTAAGTGGGTTTAAGCACTCAACTACTCCTTTCCCATTGAGTATATCTTTGTGTTAACCTTGAGAGATTTTTCCTTATTACATACTGTTTATTGCATTTTTAATTTTGTTAGGTCATTAATTTCATTCATTATTTTATTTTAATTAGACTGGAATTGCATTTTTAAGATTGTTGTAACAAGTCCTATAACATCATCTATGGAGACGATCCGAATACTCATCATTATATTACTTGTTGTGTATACTTGTACACTAACACCTATAGTAATACGCATCAATGTAATGCCCTAGGCACATCTCAAGTAGGTTATTGATGTGTTTAGTTTGCCTATCTTGAGGCCAGTTCCTAATAACTTGAGAGCTCGGTGCAAAAACATTTTATGAGCCGTGGGTCTCGATCACTCACGATGCTCTTTAGAACCCCTCACAACTTCATTAATATGATTGATGAAGAGATGGGTAGCTTCATTCGCTTTACAATCGGTTGGGGTGGCAATGAAAGTCACATACTTACTATTTCGATCAATAAAAACCATAATGCTTTCGCACCCTCTGGGCTTATCGTGCCAAATAATAATAACCTTGTACTAGAGAGCCGGTGTAACCAAGGCGGTATCTAGACAAGATTATTATTATTTGTCGACGAAAAGTCAAATCATCCACAAAAATTAGAGGGGAAAGAAAATAAATTTACCAAATAAAGCCTATGACACATGTTGAGACTTCACTTTCAACCCAAGCTTGAAAGAAAATTAGCTACTCATAATTGAACTAGGGGCAAAATGTAAATTTATTAAAATATGTAGAAAGTACAAGAAGGAGAAAGAATTACAGAAAATAGATCCCAAAAATGGATTCAGAGCTATCAAATTAGAGGGGGGGGGAGGCCTCCTTTTTATGGATACATGGAGTAAATCATGGCCATCGGATTAAAAATAGTTTGGACGCTCAGGATTGCGCCACATCATCTGTCAACAGTACGTGGTTTGACCAGGTGGATGAACAGTATCACGGTTTGACCAGGGTTGAACAGTGACGCGGTTTGGTTGAAAATAATCCTGTGTGATGCATGTACCGTACGCGAGATTTTTAGTCCACTAATATACTGCCACGTCACCATCAATAGTACATAAGAATTTTAGTCCAACATGATCGTGACACCTCATCAGTCAATGCCACATCATCGGTCAATGCCATGTCATCGATCCGTCTATGTGAACAGTGTCGTGAACAGTAACGTAGACAGTACCGTACACATGAATAGTACCATACATGTGAACAGTGCCATTTTTCTTTTTATGCTCCTCCTAAGGTTTTCGACCATCATGAGTTCAAAAGTGATGTCCGTTTTGCCGTCTGATCTCTCCTTTATTGTGAAATGACTATAATGCCCCTAAAATACATAAAATACTTAATTAAAATAAAACACACGTAATTAAATCACAAGAAGGTTAAATACATAAAGTAAGGGTTGTTAGTAAGACTTGAAATGTAAAATGACGGTTTTCTCCTTTATAAATATGCATTTTCTAACACTCAACACACCCCCCAACCAGCTTATTGCTAGTCCCTAGCAAATAAAGCGAAAATAAAATTCAAATTCAAAATGATTTTTTTTTTAGAAATACTCGTGTTTATTCAATCAGATTAATGATTGCAATCAAATAAAAGTATAAGCATTATCTCTAGTCTAAAGCAACATCACACCCACATCAACCATCCATATGAATCAACCCAGTAGACTTTGTTATAGCTACTTTCAAGAATGACATGTCAAACCCCAAAATCTCACTGGAAGTAGTGACACTCTCACAAAGAAATTAAAACCAATAAAAATAGTCACTCCAATGAATGGTAATTGAGAGAGAAAATAATAAAGAAGTGATATCACATACTCTCACCAAGATGAAATAAATATGCCCTCAGCTTAGAAATAATACGATCTCAAGTCAAACAAAAATGCTAGTCAACCCACTTTATTTATCTTTTTTATTTATTTATTTATTTATTGATTATGCATCACTACATTTTTTTAGCCCATATAACTAGTTTATACTTCAGACTATAGTTCCCTAAAATCAAGGACTTTTATTAGGACGTAACGTAAGCTGGGGACATGGTTAACAAAGAAGGGAAATAAGGAAAACAAAGTGTATGTTTGAGAAAAATGCTGAGGAATTTTTTTATTTTTTATTTTTGGAAGTTGCAAGGTGGATTTCACCTATTATTGTTATTTTTTTTCTTCTTTTTTTTTGAAACAATTTTTTTTTTTGCTTTTGCTTAGCACAACGTCACTGAACAAAATAATTATTTACATTTTTCTCAAACATAAATAGGTGATGAAACTTATAAGACATCGGGTAATACTCCAAATCGGAGTGGGTCAAGATGATAAGTTTAACAAATAAAAGTTTTTTTCTTTTTTTTTTTTAAAAAGGCTCAAAATGGTTAACTATGGATATTTCACAAAAGGGATGGCTAGAAAGGCTCAAACGGATCAAAAATGGCATTTCCATTGTCTTTTAGGGCTCTAAATAACCTTCTATATCTACTAGTTAGATGGTTCTCCAAATGTAGCAACACATATTTTTTTTTAATTTTACAATTTTTTTTAGGGGTTAACTCAAAAGAAATCTAGAGATCGTGTATACAATAATAAACTGCTAAGCTGTATAAAGAATGGGCAAAAGGGTTACTCTCCAAGAAAAATGATAGACTCAAAACTCACTCGGTACTTATTATGACATGTTCATTCCTTCAAGCAACTCATACTTGTCTCCGACATCAACATGTAGAGTAGCAAACATAGTATAACATCACTTAAGACCAAAGATAATACAAATACTAAAATTTGAAATTAATCATGTCATCCAATGTTAAAACAAATCACACAAAAATTTTTGTTTTTTGTTTTTTTTTTTCTAAAAATAAAATTCTACCCCCAACCTATTCTAAACATGAAAGGAAAATATGCATGCAGAAATGTGAAAATGATGCAGAAAAATTAATTAGAAAAAGAAATGTTTTTTTTTGTAACTAAGAAGATGCGTTTCTAGAGGCACTACACTCCATATTCAGCCATCTTCGACTCAAATATTTGAATATATTTATAAAGGAGAAATTAAAAAGAAGAAGAAAAATGAACATCAAAACTTAATAAAGAAAAAAAAATGTCTGAATTTTTTTTTGAATTTTTTTTTGTTGTTTTTTTTTCAAACAATGAAGATGCATTTCTAGAGTCACTACACTCCATATTCAGCCATCTTCAACACAAAAAGTTAGCAACAGTTAGTTTCTACAACAAAAAATTAGTAAAAACTTAACCAAGATTCCACAATTATCGACTATTCCCTCACCCCAACTAGAACGAAACATTGTCCTCAATGTTTTAAAGGAAAGAAGTAGAGTTTAGAAGACATCACCTGGGTGGTGCAACACAGAAGAAAATATTTACAGGCGGAGAGTTAAATCTAATTTGTACTTCTTACTGCGGCTACTGTTACCGTCATTATTTGGACGCTCCAACACAAAGGTCCAGGAGTCTGGCTCCGGTTTATAAGCTTGTAACATATCAAGTAGCTCATTAGCAGTGTGAGCACAAATGAAAAGCTTTTTGGCATTAGAAGGAACGAAATAGTTTTTTATTGCATGGTTAAGAAATGCGATAAAGCCATCATAAAAATTATTGACATTTAACAAACCGATGGGTTTCTGGTGAATTTGCAGATGGGCCCAAGATGCTAGTGTGATAAGTGCCTCTAGTGTTGCAAGATCTCCTGGAAAGAAAATAAAAGCATCATCATGATTAAGCATTTCAGTTATTCTTTTTTGCATACCTGAGACGACTAACTCTTCTCCAGTCGATGAGTCAGACAAACTGCCCAAAAGTTTTAGGACTCTTGGGATGATGCCTAACACTTGACTTCCTCTGACAAAAGCTGCTTCTGAGACCATTTTTGATAACCCTCGATTACCTCCTCCATACACCAATTGTAATTTTCTCGCTGCTATGCTTCGACCAAGATTTATGGCTGCCTCAACGAACTCTTTATGTTTGCCATAGTTAAATCCAGAAAGCACACAAATGTTCTTGAATTGTCTATTTGGAGTAGCTGCCATTGCGATACTTCTAAAAAATAATTTGTGAGTGCTTGACAAAAAATCATATTTAAGAATCTTGGTGACAGTGGGTCACAGCTGTGTATGAGGTGGCATGTCAGTGTCAAATAACGCGTAAAGCACAAGGCTCGTGAGTCAAAAAGGAAATAGTAAAAAGGAAAAAGCAAACATTAATAAAATTATTAAAGACAATAATGCAAACAATAAAATAACAGTAAAGTAAAAGGATATTTACAGGTAGTTGCGACTGTGGCTCACATCTTCCTCTGGTTTTGCGTTCAGAAACGGCTTGAACGCCCTCTATGGGTCGAGGATAGGCTTCCCATCCAATTTTCTTATAAACTGGCAAACAGGGTCGTTTATAGTCAGATTCCCGAGACTATATCGTGCATGCTCTTTTTGGAATAATGACCATAACTGGAGAATCGCTCCTTGCACATATCCACTAGGATGCGTTTCAAGAGACAGAAGGATATCATCCAATGACTCCTTATTCAAGCCATCCCTAATGAATTGAATCTGATCTTCCCTGTTATTAGACAACATTCCTAAAGAACATAGTTTTTTATCGCATCTCATTCTGGCACACTTATGACAAGCAACAGAAATTTTTCGAGCTCGTCGTTTTCTTACATAATTTTCTTTACCACAACCAGGCATGTATGCAATAAATTTTAGAGGTAACTCACCTGCCGATCGTACTTTAGCCTCGATTAACCAACGGATGTCAGCAGGTATGTTATTCCTCATGAGTAATCGCATGCGTTCGGACCGAGCTTTATAGATCGTAAGGAGGACATTCTGAGGAAGTGAAGGGAATCGCTTGTGAAGCTTCGCTAGAATGTCGTTTCTGTCCATACTTTCGCCTTAGAATATCAGTTATTATGGGAAACTGAAGTAACCGACTTAATTATCACGGAGTACCGTTATCCGCCACTTCACCTGGGTAACAATCTAAAGCACACAAACAGAAAAACAAATTAAAACACACAAAGAAAATTAAAATAGTCCTCTTATTGAATTTATCTCAAGCTCCAACTAGATGTCGTAAACACTTCTCTCAATGTCTCTGAGTTGGCTTTCTAAACCCTCAACATAGGCTACTAACTCTGGTGGTTGTAGAACCTAAATACGATGTGTTTTACAAAATTGAATATGCCTTTTGAGATGAGTTTTGACACGTTGAAGTGGTTTAAGAATGTTCAGGAGGAACGGTCTAAGTATGGTACTCATGATTAACAATGATAAGAGAAAACTTAATGGTAAAATAAATACACTTATGCAAAAATAATTTCAATTAGCAAAAAAAATAATAAAAAGAAAGAAAGAAAAATCAAATCAACAAAAAGAAAAAAAATCAATTCAAATCTAGTGGGTCACTCAAATTTATTTCGGTGTCTTCTCCATGTGGTTGGTACTCTAGATATGGCTTTAATCTTTGACCATTAACTTTAAACGTGACACCGTTCTTTGGGTCCTTAATTTCAATTGCCCCATGTGGAAAAACAATATGAACAATAAAAGGACCAGACCATCGAGAGTGTAACTTACCGGGAATAGGTGCAAGCGAGAATTGAATAAAAGCACTTTCTGACTTGGAGTGAAAGATTTTCTCATAATTTGCTTGTCGTGGAAGACTTTCATCCGTTGCTTCTAAATCTTGGCATTTGCGTATGCTTCATTGCGAATTTCTTCAAGTTCTGCCAGTTGTAATCTTCTTTCTGAGCTGGCTTGCTGCATGTCAAAGTAGAATTTCTTGATAGCCCAATATGCACAATGCTCGAGTTCCACAGGTAGGTGGCAAGCTTTTCCATACACTAGCCTGTAGGGTGACATCCCAATCGGGGTCTTGAAAGCTGTTCTGTATGCCCATAATGCGTCATCAAGTCTTAATGACCAATCTTTTTTGTCCGGCCTCACCGTCTTTTCTAATATGTGCTTTATTTCTCGATTAGAGATCTCAACTTGGCCACTAGTTTGCGGATGATACGGGATCGCCACTTTGTGAGTGATGGAATATTTTGTCAAAAGAGCTTTGAATGCTTTGTTACAAAAGTGGGTACCACCATCACTGATTATTGCTCGAGGGAATCCAAAGCGCGAAACAATGGTGCTTTTCAAAAATCCTATCACCACCTTGTGATAATTGGTTCTACATGGAATTGCTTCTACCCATTTCGATACGTAGTCAATAGCAACCAATATGTATTGATGACCAAAAGAAGGGGGAAAGGGACCCATGAAGTCGATACCCCATATGTCAAAAATCTCAACCACTAAAATTGGATTTAATGGCATCATGTTCCTTCGTGTAATGCTCCCCATTCGTTGAAACCTATCACATGAAGTACAGAAAGTATAAGCGTCTCAAAATATAGTTGGCCAATAGAAACCACATTGTAAAACTTTAGTCGCTGTTTTCTTAGCACTAAAATGGCTTCCACAAGCTTGTTCATGGCAGAATGAAAGAATATTCTGAATTTCATTTTCTGGGACACATCGTCTAACAATTTGGTCTGCACAATACTTGAACAAATACGGGTCATCCCAAAAGAAATTCTTTATCTCTGCAAAGAATTTAGCCTTGTCTTGCTTGGTCCAATGTTCTGGAAGTTTACCTGTAACAAGATAATTAACTATATCAGCATACCAAGGTAATGCTTCCACATTCATTAATTGTTCATCTGGAAATGACTCATTCAATGGTAATGGTTCAATAATTGTATCAGAATGGAGGCGAGAGAGATGATCAGCCACAACATTCTCTATGCCTTTTTTATCTTTAAATTCCAAGTCGAACTCCTGCAAAAGTAACACCCAACGAATTAGTCTAGCTTTTGCATCTTTCTTTGTGAGAAGATATTTAAGAGCAGCATGATCCGTAAATACAATTATTTTACAACCAATGAGATAAGATTGAAATTTCTCTAATGTAAATACTACTGCTAGCATTTCTTTTTCAGTAGTTGAATAGTTCAACTGTGCATCATTCAATGTCATACTAGCATAGTAAATAATATAGGGAATTCGATCAACTCTTTGTCCTAATACTGCTCCTACTGCATAATCAGATGCATCATACATGAGCTCAAATGGTAAGCTCCAGTTTGGGGGCTGAATGATGGGTGATGATGTCAACAACTGCTTTAGTTTTTCAAATGTCATAAGACATGAATCATCAAAGATAAAAGGTACATCCTTAGCAAGTAAATTGTATAAGGGTCTAGAAACTTTGCTAAAATCTTTAATGAAACGTCTATAGAAGCCAGCATGCCCAAGAAAAGATCTTACTTCTCTGACTGTTTTGGGTAGAGGAAGATTAGAAATGAGATCCACCTTAGCTTTGTCAACCTCAATACCTTTGCTCGAAATGATGTGACCGAGAACAATACCTTGTTTTACCATAAAATGACACTTCTCCCAATTTAAGACTAAATTCTTCTCGATTCAACTTTGCAGAACTAGTGTTAGATGATGTAAACATTGATCAAACGAGTCATCAAAAACAAAAAAGTCATCCATAAATACTTCAAGGAATCGTTCAACCATATCAAAAAAAATGCTTAACATGCATCGTTGAAATGTGGTAGGTGCATTACATAATCCAAATGGCATCCTCCTATATGCAAAAGTGCCAAAAGGGCAAGTGAAAGTAGTTTTCTCTTGATCTTTTGGTGATATGGGAATCTAATTATATCCTGAGTAGCCATCTAGGAAGCAATAAAATTCATGGCCTGCTAATCTATCAAGTATTCGATCAATAAATGGTAAATGAAAATGGTCTTTACGTGTGACAGAATTCAACTTTCTATAATCAATGCATACACGCCATCCTGTAGTCATATTAGTGGGTATCAATTCATTATCCACATTCGTAACTACTGTGACTCCTGACTTTTTGAGGACAACTTGTACATGACTGACCCATGAACTATCAGAAATTGGGTAAATGATACCTGCATCTAATAGCTTAAGGACTTTAGTTCTAACAACTTCTTTCATATTAGGATTTAACCGACGTTGCATTTCCCTAGTAGATTTAGTATTTTCATCAAGGTGAATGTAATGCATGCAGTCTACTGGGTTTATACCTTTAATGTCTGCTATGGTCCATCCTAATGCTCCTTTATGCTCTTTTAAAATATCCAACAACTTACCTTTTTGTTCATCGTTGAGGGATGATGAGATGATTACCGGTAGAGTGCTTTCTTCTCCTAAAAATTCATATTCCAAAGTGTTGGGCAATGGTTTGAGCTCGAGTTTCGGTGGTGATTCTGATGATGGGATGAGTTTCTTTTCTGATGGTGCTAGTTGTTAAACTCTTGACTTCTATTTATTAGTGTCCATGGATGGTGCTGAGTCAAGTAGGGCGTTGACCTCATCGACCGATCTGTCAATATCAAAATCCAAACCAAAGTGAGTTAAATATGTTTGTAAAGGATCATCACTAAGGTTTGAAAGAAAAGTATTATCAACTATTGTTTCTATTAAATCCACATCAACAATTCCATCATCTGCACTGTGAGGTTGTTTGGCAATGTTGAAAATGTTTAGCTCCTAGTCATGTTGCCAAAGGAAAACTGCATATTTCCAGTCCTGCATTGAACGTGAGCATCCGCGGTTGCCAAGAAAGGTCGGCCTAGAATAATGGGGATGTGCTTCCTTGAGTCCTGTATTGGTTGAGTATCAATTACAATGAAATCAACAGGAAAATAAAACTTGTCTACCTGGATAAGCACGTCCTCCACAATACCACGAGGTATTTTCGTGGACTGATTTGCAAGCTGTAACACCACTGGAGTTGGGTGTAATTCTCCAAGTCCAAGTTTAAAAAATACTGAATAAGGCAACAGATTTACACTAGCTCCTAAATCCAACAAAGCATTCTCAATTGTGTGGTTCCCTATGCTACATGAGATAGTGGGGGAGCCTGGGTCTTTGCATTTTAGAGGAATTTTATGTTGGAGTATAAAACTAACGTTTTCTGTTAAAAATGTCTTCTTTTGAACATGAATGTTTCTCTTTTTAGTACAAAGGTCTTTAAGAAACTTGACATAAGATGAAACTTGCTTTATAGCATCAAGTAAAGGGATGTTAACACTTACCTGTTTGAAGATTTCGAGAATCTCACCTGTGGATTTTCCCTTCTTTCCTTTAGCTAACCTTTGAGGAAATGGAGCTTTAGGAACGTATTCTCGTGGGTTGGTTTTTTCTTTTTTCTCCGGTGGTGAGTCCTCAACATTCACAGGTACAATTTGATTTTCTTTTGTCACCGGCATCTCCACTTTGTTGTCGACTTCTTTTTCTTTTCGCAAGGTCATAACTGCTTTGACCTCTCCATGCTGCTGTGGTGAACCGGTACTTTCTTCATGTACTCCTTTAGGATTAGGCACTGGTTGACTTGGAAACTTGCCTTTCTCAACAATCATTGCCAAGGTCTGAACTGAAGAAGTAAGTTGTCCCACCATCTTCTCGAGGCTTGAAACTGATTGAGCTTGTGAGTTGAAGCCTGCTCTCAACTTATTTCATAGTCCATCAATGGTGCGGTTCTGTTGCTCAATCGTGGAGTGAGTAACATTCTTGAAATTCTGGAATGCATCCTCCCATGGTCTGGGTTAAGAGTAGTTTTGGTTCTGATTGAATGGTCTAAATAGGGGCTGAGTGGCTTGAGGAACTTGAGAAATTTATTGCATTGGTGGAGCTGGAGCTGCTGGTCCATTTTGTTGGAATCCTTGAGACCATGAAAAGTTGGGGTGATCTTTCCATCCAGGATTATATGTGTTGGAGTATGGGTTGTAATTTGATGGTTTCTCATTACACCTATGGCATTGGCTTGATCTGAGTATGAGTCATGGTCATGTGATTCTGTTGATTTAGCAGTCGATAACGATGCTATTTGTCGAGAGAGACCTTCAATTATTGCTTTGACTTCTTTAATTTCTGAACTCGACTCACCAATGTGAACCTCATTTACTCCCTTAATTCTTCTAGTATTCCTGAGTGATCGACTCCGTTGTTGGGAATTATCCGCTTGTCGCTGGAAGAATTCCCAAATCTCTGATGCCCTTTTTGATATTAGCTCTCCTCCACTTGTTGCCATTAACCATTCTTGCACATTCGGCAATAATCCCTCCAAAAAGTATTGGCATTGGTGCCATTTCTCGTACCCATGATGTGGACACTTCAAGAGTAGCCCACTGAATCGCTCCCATGTTTCGAAAAACTGCTCGTCTTCTCTCTGTGTAAACTCTGAAATTTCCCTGCGAATAGCATTGGTTTTATGCACTGGGAAATATTTATTCAAAAATTTCGTTACCATTTGTTCCCATGATGCAATGCTATTAGCAGGCAAAGTATTTAACCATGAACGAGCTCTATCCTTTAAAGAAAATGGGAATAATATGAGTTTAACATCATCGTCTGAAAAATTCTCATATTTAAAATTTGACAAATAGCATGAAAATCATTCAGATGATTATATGGGTCCTCATTTTCTAGGCCATAGAATGTTGGGAGAGAATTTAGCACACTAGGTTTTAATTCAAAACTCCTAGCAGCTACATTTGGGTATCTTATGCGGGATGTGCTCAAATTAGCTAAGGGACTAAAATAGTCCTTAAATGGCCTCTTCTGTGGTGCTTGTAAATCCATTCCAAATTTATTTTTATTGTGCTTGTGTGTGCGAAGTATTTTTTCTAATTCAAGATCTATAGGTTCAAGATTAGGAAATAATGACCTACGACCATGCATGCAAAGAACACAAAAATAAATGGGAACAAAATTAATAAAAATAAAGAAGAAGGAGAAATGACAGTACTAATCTTATTGCGCTGTTACAACCTTTCTATAAAAACACACTAAAACAAATACGTGAAATAAATTAACTAAAAGTAAATTAATAAGATAAAAAAATTACAAAGAAAAATAAATTGAAAATTAAATTACAGAATTTTAAAGAAGAGAAAAAATAAATAAATAAAAATTCTTAGCTCAAAATGTAAATTCACTATTTTTTTTCTTTTTTAATAAAAAAATTACAAGAAAACAATTAAAAGAAATTATTCACATAAATTAATTCTATGAATTAAAATTACTTACCTCCCCGGCAATGGCGCCAAAAACTTGTTGTGCAAATTTTAATGTACTCGCAAGCGCACGAATCTATTGTAGTATAGATCAATAGTGACGAGTGTCGATCCCACGAGGAGGTTGATTTTAATTGTGTGTAGAATTAATTTTGTAAATGGGTGATTGGATTTGTGGTGGAAATGATTTGGAATATGCTAAAACTTAAATTAAAATGGCGAGAATAAATTCTAAAATTGGAATTGGAATGGCGAGAATAAATTGAAGAGAATTCTATTGAAATGACGTACTTGGGTATCTGAATCCGTATCAACATGCATCATGGGCTAAATAATCCTTATTAATGCCAATTAAATCATGAGAGGGGAATCCACACCTCATGAACCACACTCTAATCAATATGGTGCGAAGGGCTTATCGTGCCAAATAATAATAACCTTGTACTAGAGAGTCGGTGTAAGCAAGGCGGTATCTAGACAAGATTATTATTGTTTGTCGACGAAAAGTCAAATCACCCACAAAAATTAGAGGGGAAAAGAAAATAAATTTACTAAATAAAGCCCATAACACATGTTAAGACTTCACCTTCAACCCAAGCTTGAAAGAAAATTAGCTACTTATAATTGAACTAGGGCAAAATGGAAATTTATTAAAATACGTAGAAAGTACAAGAAGGAGAAGGAATTACAGAAAATGGATCCCAAAAATAGATTCAGAGCTATCAAATTAGGGGGGAGGCCCCCTTTTTATAGATATATGGAGTAAATCATGGCCATCGGATTAAAAACAGTTTGGACGCTCAAGATTGCACCACGTCATCAGTCAACAGTATGCTGTTTGACCACGTGGATGAACAGTAACACAGTTTGACCCGGGTTGAACAGTGACACGGTTTGATTGAAAATAATCCTGTGTGATGCATGTACCGTACGCGAGATTTTTTGTCCACTAATATGCTGCCACGTCACCATCAATAGTACATAAGAATTTTAGTCCAACAGGATCGTGACACCTCATCAGTCAATGCCACATCATCGGTCAATGCCATGTCATCGATCCGTCTATATGAACAGTGTCATGAACAGTAACGTAGACAGTACCGTACACAAGAATAGTACTGTACATGTGAACAGTACCATTTTTCCTTTTATGCTCCTCTTAAGGTTTTCGACCATCTTGAGTTCAAAAGTGATGCCCGTTTTGCCGTCTGATCTCTCATTTATTATGAAATGACTATAATGCCCCTAAAATACATAAAATACTTAATTAAAATAAAACACACTTAATTAAATCACAAGAAGGTTAAATACATAAAGTAAGGGTTGTTAGTAAGACTTGAAATGTAAAATGACGGTTTTCTCCTTTATAAATATGCATTTTCTATCACTCAACAACAGTCGTGTGCTCAACTTTGGGTTGCCAGCCTGGATCGAGTTGTGGTACTTGTTGTGCAAATTTTATTGAACTCACAAGCGCAAAGTGGCGACCCCATAAATTCCCATCCAATTTTCTTATAAACTGGCAAACAAGGTCGTTTATAGTCAGATTCCCGAGACTATATCGTGCATGCTCTTTCTGGAATAATGGCCATAACTGGAGAATCGCTCCTTGCACATATCCACTGGGATGCGTTTCAAGAGACAGAAGGATATCATCCAATGACTCCTTATTCAAGCCATCCCGAATGAATTGAATCTTATCTTCCCTGTTATCAGACATCATTCCTAAAGAACATGGGTTTTTATCACAACTCATTCTAGCACACTTATGACAAGTAACAGAAATTCTTCCAGCTCGTCGTTCTCTTGCATAATTTCATGTACCACAACCAGTCATGTATGCAATAAATTTTGGAGGTAACTCACCTGCCAATTGTACTTTCGCCTCGATTAACCAACGGATGTCAGCAGGTATGTTATTCCTCATGAGTAATCGCATGCGTTCGGACCGAGCTTTATAGATCGTAAGGAGGGCATTCTGAGGAAGTGAAGGGAATCGCTTGTGAAGCTTTGATAGAATCTCGTTTCTGTCCATACTTTCACCTCAGAATATCAGTTATTATGGGAAACTAAAGTAACCGACTTGATCATCATGGAGTACCGTTATCCGCCACTTCACCGGGGTAACAAGCTAAAGCACACAAACAGAAAAACAAATTAAAACACACAAAGAAAATTAAAATCGTCCTCTTATTGAATTTACCTCAAGCTCCAACTGGATGTCGTAAACACTTCTCTCAATGTCTCTGAGTTGGCTTTCTAAACCCTCAACATAGGCTACTAACTCTGGTGGTTGTAGAGCCCAAATGCGATGTGTTTTACAAAATTGAATCTTCCTTTTGAGATGAGTTTTGACACGTTGAAGTGGTTTAAGAATGTTCAGGAGGAACGGTATAAGTATGGTACTCATGATTAACAATAATAAGAGAAAACTTAATGGTCAAACAAACACACTTATGCAAAAATAATTTTAATTAGCAAAAGAATAATAAAAAGAAAGAAAGAAAAATCAAATCAATGAAAAGAAAAAAAAATCAATTCAAATCTGGTGGGTTACTCAAATTTATTTCGGTGTCCTCTCCATGTGGTTGGTACTCTAGATATGGCTTTAATCTTTGACCATTAACTTTAAACTTGACACCGTTCTTTGGGTCCTTAATTTCAATTGCCCCATGTGGAAAAACAGTATGAACAATAAAAGGACCAGACCATTGAGAGCGTAACTTACCTGGGAATAAGTGCAAGCGAGAATTGAATAAAAACACTTTCTGACCTGGAGTGAAAGATTTTCTCATAATTTGCTTATCATGGAAGACTTTCATCAGTTGCTTGTAAATCTTGGCATTTTCGTATGCATCATTGCGAATTTCTTCAAGTTCTCTCAGCTGTAATCTTCTTTCTGAGCTGGCTTACTGCATGTCAAAGTTGAATTTTTTGATAGCCCAATATGCACGATGCTCGAGTTCCACAGGTAGGTGGCAAGCTTTTCCATACACTAGCCTGTAGGGTGACATCGCCAATCGGGGTCTGGAAAGCCGTTCTATATGCCCATAATGCATCATCAAGTCTTAATGACCAATCTTTTTCTGTCTGGCCTCACCGTCTTTTCTAATATGTGCTTTATTTCTAGATTGGAGATCTCAACTTGGCCACTGGTTTGCGGATGATATGGGGTCGCCACTTTGTGAGTGATTGAATACTTTGTCAAAAGAGACTTGAATGCTTTGATAGATGAGAATTTATTTAAGTACATAGAAAATACAAGATGGAGAAAGAATTACAGAAAATGGATCTCAAAAATGGATTCAGAGCAATCAAATTAGGAGGGGAGGCCCTCTTTTTATAGATACATGGAGTAAATCGTAGCCATCGAATTAAAAACAGTTTGGACGCTCAGGATTGCGCCACGTCATCAGTCAACAGTACGCGGTTTGACCATGTGGATGAACAATAACACGGTTTGACCCGGGTTGAACAGTGACGCGATTTGGTTGAAAATAATTCTGTGTGATACATGTACAGTACGCGAGATTTTTCGTCCACTGATATGCTGCCACGTCACCATCAACAGTACATAAGAATTTTAGTCCAACAGGATCGTGACACCTCATCAGTCAATACCACATCATAGGTCAATGCCACATCATCGATCCATCTATGTGAACAGTGTCGTGAATAGTAACGTAGACAGTACCGTACATGTGAATAGTACCGTACATGTGAATAGTGTCATTTTTCCTTTTATGCTCCTCCTAAGGTTTTTGACCGTCTTGAGTTCAAAAGTGATGTCCGTTTTGCCGTCTGATCTCTCCTTTATTGTGAAATGACCATGATGCCCCTAAAATACATAAAATACTTAATTAAAATAAAACACACATAATTAAATTACAAGAAGCTTAAATACATAAAAGTAAGGGTTGTTAGTAAGACATGAAATGTAAAATAACGATTTTCTCCTTTATAAATATACATTTTCTAACACTCAACACACCCCCCAACCAGCTTATTGCTAGTCCCCAGCAAATAAAGCGAAAACAAAATTCAAATCCAAAATAATTTTTTTTAATAGAAACACTCGTGTTTATTCAATCAAATTAATGATAGCAATCAAATAAAAATATAAGCATTATCTCTAGTCTAAAGCAACATCACACCCACATCAACCATCCACATGAATCAACCCAGTAGACTTTGTTATAGCTACTTTCAAGAATGACATGTCAAACCCCAAAAATCTCACTGGACGTAGTGACACTCTCATAAAGAAATTAAACCCAATAAAAATAGTTACTCCAATGAATGGTATTTAAGAGAAAATAATAAGGAAGTAATATCACATGCTCTCACCACGATGAAAGAAATATGCCCTCAGCTTAGAAATAATTCGATCTCAAGTCAAACAAAAATGCTAGTCAACCCATTTTATTTATCTCTTTTATTATTATTATTATTATTATTATTATTATTATTATTATGTACCACTACATCTTTTTAACCCATATAACTAGCTTCTATTTCAGACTATAGTTTTCTAAAATCAAGAAGGACTTTTATTAAGACGTAACGTAGGCTAGGGACATGGCGAACAAAGAAGGGAAATAAGAAAAACAAAGTGTATGTTTGAGAATAAATACAGAGAATTTTTTTTTGAAGTTGCAAGGTGGATTTCACCTTTTTTTTGAAACAACAATATATATATATATTTTGCTTTTGTTTGGCATAACTTCACTGAACAAAATAATTATTTACATTTTTCTCAAATATAAATAGGTGATGGAACTTGTAAGATATCGGGTAATACTTCAAATCGGAGTGGGTCAAGATGATAAGTTGGACAAAGAAAAATTTTTTTTTTAAAGGCTCGAAAGGGTTAACTATGGATATTTCACAAAAAGGGATGGCTAGAAAGGCTCAAACGGATCAAAAATGGCATTTCCATCGTCTTTTAGGGCTTTAAATAACCTTCCATATCTACTAGTTAGATGGGCCTCCAAATGTAGCAACACACATTGTTTTCTTTTTTTTACAATTTTTTTTCAAGGGTTAACTTAAAAGAAATCTAGAGATCGTGTATAAAATAATAAACTGCTAAGCTGTATGAAGAATGGGCAAAATGGTTACTCTACAAGAAAAATAATAGGCTCAAAAACTCACTTGGTACTTATTATGACATGTTCATTCCTTCAAGCAACTCATATTTGTCTCCGATATCAACATGTAAAGTAGCAAACATGACGTAACATCACTTAAGACCAAAGATAATACAAATACTAAAATTTGAAATTAATCATGTCATCCAATGTTAAAACAAATCACAAAAAATTTTTTTTAAACAACATTCTACCCCCCAACCTATTCTAAACGTGAAAGGAAAATATGCATGCAGAAATGTGAAAATGATGCAGAAAAACTAATTAGAAAAGTTACACTTAAAATGATAGAAAAAGAAAATGGTTTTTTTAATTAATTTTGTTTTTGTTTTTGTTTTTTTTTCAAACGATGAAGATGTGTTTCTAGAATCACTACACTCTATATTCAGCCATATTTAACACAAAAAATTAGCAACAGTTAGTTTCTACAACAAAAATTCAGTAAAAACTTAACCAAGATTCCACAATTGTCAACTATTCCCTCCTCCCAACTAGAACGAAACATTGTCCTCAATGTTTTAAAGGAAAGAAGAAGAGTTTAGAAGACATCACCTGGGTGGTGCAACACAGAAGAAAATATTTACAGGCGGAGAGTTAAATCTAATTTGTACTTCTTACTGCGGCTACTGTTACCATCATTATTTGGACGCTCCAACACAAAGATCCATGGGTCCGGCTCCGGTTTATAAGCGATGGGTTTCTGGTGGATATGCAGATGGGCCCAAGATGCTAGTGTGATAAGTGCCTCTAGTGTTGCAAGATCTCCTGGAAGGAAAATAAAAGCATCAGCATGATTAAACATTTCAGTTATTCTTTCTTGCATACCTGAGACGACTAACTCTTCTCCAGTTGATGAGTCAGACGAACCGCCCAATGGTTTTAGGACTCTTGGGATGATGCCTAACACTTGACTTCCTCTGACAAAAGCTGCTTCTGAGACCATTTTTGATAACCCTGGGTTACCTCCTCCATACACCAAGGGTAATTTTCTCTATGCTATACTTCGACCAAGATCTATGGTTGCCTCAACGAACTCTTTATGTTTGCCATAGTTAAATCCAGAAAGCACACAAATGTTCTTGAATTGTCTATTTGGAGTAGCTGCCATTGCGATACTTCTCAAAAACAATTTGTGGGTGCTTGACAAAAAATCATATTTAAGAATCTTGGTGACAGTGGGTCACAACTGTGTATGAGGTGGCATGGCAGTGTCAAATAACGCGTAAAGCATATGGCTCGTGAGTAAAAAAGGAAACAGTAAAAAGGAAAAAGCAAACAGTAATAAAATTATTAAAGACAATAATGCAAACAATAAAATAACAGTGAAATAAAATAACAGTAAAGTAAAAGGATATTTACAGGTAGTTGCGACTGTGGCTCACATCTTCCTCTGGTTTTACGTCCAGAAACGGCTTGAACACCCTTTATGGGTCGAGGATAGGCTTCCCATCCAGTTTTCTTATAAACTGGCAAACATGGTCGCTTATAGTCAGATTCCCGAGACTATATCGTGCATGCTCTTTCTGGAATAATGGCCATAACTAGAGAATCGCTCCTTGCACATATCCACTGGGATGCGTTTCAAGAGACAGAAGGATATCATCCAATGACTCTTTATTCAAGCCATCCCTAATGAATTGAATTTTATCTTCCCTGTTATCAGACACCATTCCTAAAGAACATGAGTTTTTATCGCAACTCATTCTAGCACACTTATGACAAGTAACAGAAATTCTTCCAGCTCGTCGTTCTCTTGCATAATTTCCTTTACCACACCTAGGCATGTATGCAATAAATTTTGGAGGTAACTCACCTGCCAATCGTACTTTCGCCTCGATTAACCAACGGATGTCAGCAGATATGTTATTCCTCATGAGCAATCGCATGCGTTCGGACTGAGCTTTATAGATCGTAAGGAGGGCATTCTGAGGAAGTGAAGGGAATCGCTTGTGAAGCTTCGATAGAATCTCGTTTCTGTCCATACTTTTGCCTCAGAATATCAGTTATTATGGGAAATTGAAGTAACCGACTTGATCGTCACAGAGTACCATTATCCGCCACTTCACCGGGGTAACAAACTAAAGCATACAAACAGAAAAACAAATTAAAACACACAAAGAAAATTAAAATCGTCCTCTTATTGAATTTACCTCAAGCTCCAACTGCATGTCGTAAACACTTCTCTCAATGTCTCTGAGTTGGCTTTCTAAACCCTCAACATAGGCTACTAACTCTGGTGGTTGTAGAGCCCAAATGCGATGTGTTTTACAAAATTGAATCTGCCTTTTGAGATGAGTTTGGACACGTTGAAGTGGTTTAAGAATGTTCAGGAGGAACGGTCTAAGTATGGTACTCATGATTAACAATAATAAGAGAAAACTTAATGGTAAAACAAACACACTTATGCAAAAATAATTTCAATTAGCAGAAGAATAATAAAAAGAAAGATAGAAAAATCAAATCAATGAAAAGAAAAAAATCAATTCAAATCTGGTGGGTTACTCAAATTTATTTCGGTGTCCTCTCCATGTGGTTGGTACTCTAGATATGGCTTTAATCTTTGACCATTAACTTTAAACGTGAGGGTGACATCCCAATCGGGGTCTGGAAAGCCGTGTTATATGCCCATAATGCATCATCAAGTCTTAATGACCAATCTTTTCTGTCTGGCCTCACCGTCTTTTCTAATATGTGCTTTATTTCTCGATTGGAGATTTCAACTTGGCCACTGGTTTGCAGATGATATGGGGTCGCCACTGATTATTGCTCGAGGGAATCCAAAGGGCGAAACAATGTTGCTTTTCAAAAATCCTATCACCACCTTGAAAATCATTGGTTCTGCATGGAATTGCTTCTACCCATTTCGATACGTAGTCAACAGCAACCAATGTGTATTGATGGCCAAAAGAAAGGAGAAAGGGACCCATGAAGTCGATACCCCAAACATAAAAAATCTTAACCACTAAAATTGGATTTAGTGGCATCATGTTCCTTCATGTAATGCTCCCCGTTCGTTGACACCTATCACATGAAGAATAGAAAGTATAAGCATCTCGAAATATAGTTGGCCAATAGAAACCACATTGTAAAACTTTAGTCGTTGTTTTCTTAGCACTGAAATGGCCTCCACAAGCTTGTTCATGGCAGAATGAAAGAATGTTCTGAATTTTATTTTCTGGGACACATCGTCTAACAATTTGATCTGCACAATACTTGAACAAATATGGGTCATCCCAAAAGAAATTCTTTATTTCTGCAAAGAATTTAGCCTTGTCTTGCTTGGTCCAATGCTCTGGAAGTTGACCTGTAACAAGATAATTTACGATGTCAGCATACCATGGTAATACTTCCACACTCATCAATTGTTCATCTGGGAATGAATCATTCAATGGTAATGTTTCCATAATTGTGTCAAAATGGAGACGAGAGAGATGGTCAGCCACAACATTCTCTTTGCCTTTCTTATCTTTAAATTCCAAGTCGAACTCGTGCAAAAGTAACACCGAACGAATTAGTCTAGCTTTTGCATCTTTCTTTTTTAGAAGATATTTCAGAGCAGCATGATCTGTGAATATAATTATTTTATAACCAATGAGATAAGATCCAAATTTTTCTAATGCAAACACTACTGCTAGCATTTCTTTTACAGTAGTTGAATAGTTCAATTGTGCATCATTCAATGTCATACTAGCATAGTAAATAACATGGGGAATTCGATCAACTCTTTGTCCTAATACTGCTCCTACTGCATAATCAGATGCATCACACATGAGCTCAAATGGTAAGCTCTAGTTTGGGGGCTGAATGATGGGTGATGATGTCAACAACTGCTTTAGTTTTTCAAATGCCACAAGACATGAATCATTAAAGATAAAAGGTACATCCTTAGCAAGTAAATTGCATAAGGGTCTAGAAACTTTGCTAAAAGCTTTAATGAAACGTCTATAGAAACCAGCATGCCCAAGGAAAGATCTTACTTCTCTGACTGTTTTGGGTGGAGGAAGATTAGAAATGAGATCCACCTTGGCTTTGTCAACCTCAATCCCTTTGCTCGAAACGATGTGACTGAGAACAATACCTTGTTTTACCATGAAATGGCATTTCTCCCAATTTAAGACCAAGTTCTTTTCGATACATCTCTGCAGAACTAGTGTTAGATGATGTAAACATTGATCCAATGAATCACCAAAGACAGAAAAGTCATCCATAAAGACTTCAAGGAATCGTTCAACCATATCAGAAAAAATGCTCAATATGCATCGTTGAAATGTAGCAGGTGCATTACATAATCCAAATGGCATCCTTCTATATGCAAAAGTGCCAAAAGGGCAAGTGAAAGTAGTTTTCTCTTAATCTTTTGGTGCTATGGGGATCTGATTGTATCCTGAGGAGCCATCTAGAAAGCAATAAAATTCATGGCCTGCTAATCTATCAAGCATTTGATCGATAAATAGTAAAGGAAAATGGTCTTTACGTGTGACAGAATTCAACTTTCTATAATCAATGCATACACGCTATCCTGTAGTTACTCTAGTGGGTATCAATTCATTATCGGCATTCGTAACTACTGTAACTCTTGACTTTTTGGGGACGACTTGTACCGGACTGACCCATGAACTATCAGAAATTGGGTAAATGATACCTGCATCTAATAACTTAAGGACTTCAGTTCTAACAAGTTCTTTCATATTAGGATTTAACCGACGTTGCATTTCCCTAGTAGGTTTAACATTTTCATCAAGGTGAATGTAATGCATGCAATCTACTGGGTTTATACCTTTAATGTCTGCTATGGTCCATCCTAATGCTCCTTTGTGCTCTTTTAAAATATCCAACAACTTACCTTTTTGTTCATCGTTGAGGGATGATGAGATGATTACCGGTAGAGTGCTTTCTTCTCCCAAAAACGCATATTGCAAAGTGTTGGGCAATGGTTTGAACTCGAGTTTTGGTAGTGATTCTGATGATGGGATGAGTTTCTTCTCTGATGGTGCTAGTTGTTCAACTCTTGACTTCCATTTATTAGTGTCCATAGATGGTGTTGAGTCAAGTAGGGTGTTGACCTTATCGACCGATCTGTCAATATCAAAATCCAAACCAAAGTGAGTTAAGCATGTTTGTAAAGGGTCATCACTAAGGTTTAAAAGAAAAGTATTATCGACTATTGTTTCTATTAAATCCACATCAACAATTCCATCATCTGCACTGTGAGGTTGTTTGGCAATGTTGAAGATGTTCAGTTCTATAGTCATATTGCTGAAGGACAACTGTATATTTCCGGTCCTGCATTGAATATGAGCATCCGCAGTTGCCAAGAAAGGTCGGCCTAGAATAATAGTGATGTGCTTCCTTGAATCCTGTATTGGTTGAGTGTCAATTACAATGAAATCAACAGGAAAATAAAACTTGTCTACCTGGATAAGCACGTCCTCTATAATACCACGAGGTATTTTCGTGGACCGATCTGTAAGTTATAACACCACTGGAGTTGGGTCTAATTCTTCCAGTCCAAGTTTCACAAATACTGAATAAGGTAACAGATTTACACTAGCTCCTAAATCCAACAAAGCATTCTTAATTGTGTGGTTCCCTATACTACATGAGATAGTGGGGGATCCTGGGTCTTTGCATTTTAAAAGAATTTTGTGTTGGAGTATAGAACTAACGTTTTCTGTTAAAAATGCCTTCTTTTGAACATGAATGTTTCTCTTTTTAGTACAAAGGTCTTTAAAAAACTTGGCATAAGATGGAACTTGTTTAATAGCATCAACCAAAGGGATGTTAACACTTAGTTGTTTGAAGATTTCAGGAATCTTACCTGTGGATTTTCCCTTATTTCCTTTAGCTAACCTTTGAGGAAATGGAGCTTTCGGAACATATTCTCGTGGGTTGGTTTCTTCTTTCTCCTCCGGTGGTGAGTCCTCAACATTCGCAGGTACAATTTAATTTTCTTTTGTCACCGGCATCTCCATTTTGTTGTCGACTTCTTTTTCTTTTCGCAAGGTCATGATTGCTTTGACCTCTCCATGCTGCTGTGATGAACTGGTACTTGCTTCATGCACTCCTTTAGGATTAGGCACTGGTTGACTTGGAAACTTACCTTTCTTAACAGTCATTGCCAAGGTCTGAACTGAAGAAGCAAATTGTCCCACCATCTTCTCGAGACTTGAAACTGATTGAGCTTGTGAGTTGAAGCCTACTCTCAACTCATTTCGTAGTCCATCAATGGTGCGGTTCTGTTGCTCAATCGTAGAGTGAGTAAGATTCTTGAGATTCTGGAATGAATCCTCCCATGGTCTGGGTTGAGAGTAATTCTGGTTCTGATTGTATGGTCTAAATGGTTGCTGAGAGGCTTGAGGAATTTGAAGAATTTATTGCATTGGTGGAGCTAGAGCCGCTGGTCCATTTTGTTGGAATCCTTAAGACCATGAAAAATTGAGGTGGTCTCTCCATCCAGGGTTATATGTGTTGGAGTATGGGTTGTAATTTGATGGTTTTCTCATTACACCTATGGCATTGGCTTGATCTGGATATGAGTCAGGGTCATGTGGCTCTGTTGATTTAGCAGTCGATAACGATGCTATTTATCGAGAGAGACCTTCAATTATTGCTTTGACTTCTTTAATTTCTGAATTGGATTCGCCAATGTGAACCTCATTTACTCCCTTAATTCTTCTAGTATTCCTGAGTGATCGACTCCGTTGTTGGGAATTATCCACTTGTCGCTGGAAGAATTCCCAAATTTCTGATGCACTTTTTGACATTAGCTCTCCTCCACTTGTTGCCATTAGCCATTCTTGCACATTCAGCAATAATCCCTCCAAAAAGTATTGGCATTGGTGCCATTTCTCGTACCCATGATGTGGACACTTCAGGAGTAGCCCATTGAATCGCTCCCATGTTTCGAAAAACTACTCGTCTTCTTTCTGGGTAAACTCCGAGATTTCCCTGCGAATAGCATTAGTTTTATGCACTGGGAAATATTTATTCAAAAATTTAGTTACCATTTGTTCCCATGATGTAATGCTATTAGCAGGCAAAGTGTTTAACCATGAACGAGCTCTATCCTTTAAAGAAAATTGGAATAATATGAGTTTAACATCATCGTCTGAAAAATTCTCGTATTTAAAAGTTATGACAAATAGCATGAAAATCATTCAGATGATTATATGGGTCCTCATTTTCTAGGCCATAAAATGTTGGGAGGCAATTTAGCACACTAGGTTTTAGTTCAAAACTCCTAGCAGCTACATTTGGGTATCTTATACATGATGTACTCAAGTTAGCTAAAGGACTGCAGTAGTCCTTAAATGGTCTCTCTTGTGGTTGCAAATCCATTTTATTTTTAACTTGTTTGTGTGTGCGAAGTGTTTTCTCAAGTTCAAGGTCTATAGGTTCAAGATTAGGTAATAATGACCTTCAACCATGCATTCAAAACAAATAAAATAAAAATAATGATGGGAACAAAACAAATAAAAATAAAGATGAGAACAAAACAAATAAAAATAAAGAAGAGGGAGAAATTACGATACTAACCTTATTGCGCTATGACAAGCTTACTATAAAAATACACAAAAACAAATATGTGAAATAAATTAACTAAAAATAAATTAATAAGATAAACCAAAAAAAAATTTATAAAGAAAAATAAATTGAAAATTAAATTACAGAATTTTAAAGAAGAGAAAAAGAAAAGAAATACTAACCTTTAAATGTAGATTCACTTTTTTTTCTTTTTTCTTTTTTTTTAAAGAAAGAAAAAAAATACAAGAAAACAATTAAATGGAATTATTCACAAAAATTAATTCTATGAATTAAAATTACTTACCTCCCCGGCAACGGCGCCAAAAACTTGTTGTGCAAATTTTATTGAACTCACAAGCGCACGAATCTATTGTAGAATAGACTAATGGTGACAAGTGTCGATCCCACGAGCAGGTGGATTTTAATTGTGTGTAGAATTAATTTTTGTAAATGGGTGATTGGATTTGTGGTGGAAATGATTTGGAATATGCTAAAACTTAAATTAAAATGACGAGAATAAATTCTAAAATTGGAATTGAAATGACAAGAATAAATTGAAGAGAATTCTATTGAAATGACGTACTTGAGTATCTGGATCCGTATCAACATGGATCATGGGCTAAATAATCCTTATTAATGCCAATTAAATCATGAGGGGGGAATCCACACCTCATGAACCACACTCTAATCAATATGGTGCTAAGGGCTTAACGTGCCAAATAATAATAACCTTGTACTAGAAAGCCGGTGTAACCAAGGCGGTATGTAGACAAGATTATTATTATTTGTCGACGAAATGTCAAATCATCCACAAAAATTAGAGGGGAAAAGAAAATAAATTTACTAAATAAAGCCCATGACACATGTTGAGACTTCACCTTCAACCCAAGCTTGAAAGAAAATTAACTACTTATAATTGACCTAGGGGCAAAATGAGAATTTATTAAAATACATAGAAAATATAAGATGGAGAAGGAATTACAGAAAATGGATCTCAAAAATGGATTCAGAGCTATCAAATTAGGGAGGGGGAGGCCCCCTTTTTATAGATACATGGAGTAAATCATGGCCATCGGATTAAAAACAGTTTGGACGCTCAGGATTGCGCCATGTCATCAGTCAACAGTACGCGGTTTGACCACGTGGATGAACAGTAACACGGTTTGACCTGGGTTGAACAGTGACGCGGTTTGGTTGAAAATAATCCTGGCTGATGCATGTACCGTACTCGAGATATTTTATCCACTGATATGCTGCCACGTCACCATCAACAGTATATAAGAATTTTAGTCCAACAGGATCGTGACACCTCATCAGTCAATGCCACATCATCGGTCAATGCCACGTCATCGATCCAGCTATGTGAACAATATCGTGAACAGTAACGTAGACAGTACCGTACATGTGAATAGTGCCATTTTTCCTTTTATGCTCCTCCTAAGGTTTTCGACCATCCTGAGTTCAGAAGTGATGTCCGTTTTGCCGTCTGATCTCTCTTTTATTGTGAAATGATCATGATGCCCCTAAAATATATAAAATACTTAATTAAAATAAAACACACATAATTGAATTACAAGAAGTTTAAATACATAAAAGTAAGGGTCGTTAGTAAGACGTGAAATGTAAAATGATGATTTTCTCCTTTATAAATATACATTTTGTAACAATCAACAGTACTCCTTGATGACTTCCATCCGTAAGTTTCCCTACTAAGGCACGAATAACTGATCGCTCTTGGCAAGGAAAATGCCTTCATTTTACTAAAATCACTTGTCTTACCTTAGAGAACTTTCTCTAATAAGTCTTTTGCTAAAATGTGTTGTTGGAGACCTTACTTGATACATGAGACAAGGTCGGAGTTCGACTGCCTTATGCTAAGAGTTGCCAACTCTGCCTTACGACTTAGAGCTTCCACAACGACATTGGCTTTCTTTGGCTTGTACGCGAGTTGATAGTCAAATTCCACAAGAAACTCTTGCCATCTTGCTTACTTAGGGTTCAACTTCTTTTGAGTTCGAAAGTAACTCATGGCTATGTTGTCGGTTAAAATCATGAAGTGTGATCCAAGCAAGTAATGTCTCCATACTCGTAAACAATAGATGATGGTGGTCATCTCTTTTTCTTGTATTGTGTAGCGATGTTTTGCGTCATTTAGCTTCCGACTCTCGAATACTATTTGGTGGCCTTCCAAGATAAGTACTCTATTAATGGCAAAGTTAGAGGCATATGTTTGAACTTCAAAGGGCTTCGTGTGGTCCAGAAGAACGAGGCCATGTTCCTTTTGGATTGGCTTATGCAGTTCTTTAAATACGTGCTAGTATTCTTTTGATCAATGCCACGTTCATTTTTTCTTAAGCTACTCGGTCAAGGGTGCCACTTTCATTCAGCAGTCTTTGATGAAACAGTGGTAGTAATTCACCAATCCAAGGAATGATCGAAGCTCAAGTACTTTAATAGGAGGTTCTCACTCGAGGATGGTCTTTACCTTAAAGTTGTTTATCATTATCTTCCCATCTACTATCTTATGTCTAAGGAACTCCGTCTCCCATTGAGCAAACGAGCACTTCTCTATTTTGAGGTAGAGTTCACGTTTGTATAGTACTTGAAGGACTTGTCACAAGTGTTAGGCGTGCTCTTTAAGGTAGTGCTATAAAGCAGGATGTCATCTAATTATATGATGATGAAACGGTCAATGAATGGTTGCAAAATCTTATTTATAAATGTACAAATGTGGCTGATATATTAGTGAGGAAAAATAGTATAACAAGGAATTCTAAAGATCTGTAGCTTGTGACACATATTGTCTTTGGTTTATCTCCTTTGGTGATTCAAACTTGATAGTACCTAGAGCGCAAGTCAAGCTTAGTGAAATACCGTGCCTTACTAAACTGATAAAAAAGACCTACTATCAAGGGATCAAATACTTATTCTTGATAATGATTTAATTAAGCACTCTATAGTCGATGCATATCCCTAGAGAGACATTTTTCTTCTTTTGGAAAAGGACAAGTGCGTCAAATAGAGCTTAGCATGGACGGATGTAGCCCATGTCCAGTAAATGAATAAGTTGTTTCCTTAACTCTTGAAGTTTAGATGGCACCATGCAGTAGGGCAACAAGGCTGGAGGATTAGCACCGTATTCTAGCTCAATCTTGTGATCTATCTCCCGCTTTAATAAGAGTTTCTGTGAAACCTTAGGAGGCATGACGTCCTTGAATTTGTCGAGGACTTTTTGCACAAGTGGAGGGACTTAGTTTAGTAAGTTTCCAAAATCTTCTCCCTTGTTCAACTCCCAAATAGAGACAAAAAACATTGGCTACTTCTTAAAAGCTTTCTTGAATTACATAAATGAGAGCATCTTCTATGCAGACTTGGCTTTCTCGACAGGAACCATGTACGCTTTACTCTCGACGATAATGCTTAGGGAATTTGTGGCTAGTAGTGGTAAAATATAGACATGGTTGAAGAATTCCATACCAAGAACTATCTTAAAGTTATCCATAGGCACGATAGAAAAATCAAGCTTACTACACTACGTCCCAAGCATCAAGTGCACGTCTTGTGCGCTGCCTACAATTGGCTTGGTAGATGAGTTTACCACCTTCATGTTACCTCCTTCTTTCGTAGCTTTGAGGCTTAGGCTGAAACGACCCGTCCCGCACCCCCAGGGCGAGTCTATCTAAACTCATATAATCGAATCGATAATAATTATGATATCTAAGTATTCTATCAAAAATTCGACAGAATCTCCCTTATAAATAAAACATCCCAAAACCTGCAATTTACAAAACAATACTCCCAAAAATAACTCAATATCCATCCATCCTTCATAACCAACTTCTCAAGTCAACATATCAAATATCACCCAAATCATTCTAATATTAAAATATAATGGTTATCCTTAATTACAAAATATAACAAATAAATACAATTCGCAATATCCCAAATATCAAAATATTAAATCTACGACTCCTAGCACCATCAGGTGGCCACAATTTCAAATCTAACTATCGTTGCTGGGTCGACTGATGTACCTGCAAATCTCCTGTGGGGGGGAGGGGATATAATAAAAACGGGGTGAGTATAAAACTCAGTGAACTCAGTGAGTAGATATTAGTTTTTGAAAAATAAATTTATTTAATGTGATTTAATCTTTCTCAAATCAATTTCATCAAAATATCATAAGAACTTATATAAACATATTTAATTCAAATCATTCACTGAAATAACTATATTACATAAATTTGCATAAAATCAATGAAATCATAATACTTATAATATCAAATACTGAATAATAAAAACTATCATCAAACAAGTACCTAGGGGAATGATCTTATCATATCCGGACCTCGACGGACAGGCAATCAGGGAACCATTATGCCCCAGAGCTACAATGGATAGATGGGAAAATCTCATCTCATATCTCATGTGCCTCAACATCTGTATCTCTATAATCATCATACTGCATGCATAAGCCCCCAAAAGACAAAAGCGCCCAAACACACAGCCCAAAGCCTCTATGTGTGTTCAGACGGGTCCCAAAGGCCTCTATCTCATCTCATCTATATCTCTGTATCTGGAGGGGAAGGGTACTGTCCAATGATTTTCCAAACAACATTTATACACATGTACATAAACATATAATCACATTTGAAATCTCATTTTCTTTTTTTCAACATATCTCAAATCCACTCAATTCTAATATCATGCATTTACTCAAAAATGATAATAAAATCATTAATCAAACGCATTCTTAATAACAATAAATATCAACACATAGATAAAAATCAATTTTCTAGAAAATCATTAAATCGAAGCATCAAATACTTATTTATCAAAACATACTGCACTGTATTATAAAATCAGCATATACTATGAAAATAGGTTTTGTATATTCCACTCACAGTGACGAAGTCCAAACTCGGTATCAACAATGTCCGCGGGTTGATTCTCGTTCGCAGATCCTCCTAATCAAGGAAACGACATAATCATTCTCCGTAAATTTGAAACACAACTAATTTTACATAATAATTCTCGAAACGAATATTTTATCAACAATAAACTATTCTCGCATGCACAAAATTACCGAAATACCACTACATGCCAAAATTACCAAAATGCCCCCAACATCATCATTTTACCAAAATTATCCTCATAATCTTCAATTACTAAATTGTCTAAAATGTCCTTAACAACTTAAATTACTGAATTACCCTCGAAATCTCAAATTAGCTCACTGGCCTAACCTAAAATTACCAAATTATGCACTAATTCCATAAATTACAAATTCACCCTAAAGTTTTATGAATTTACCAAATTGTCCCTGTCGATCAACGGTGATCGGACTTCAGTCAACGACGACGGGAAGCTTAGGCCTGATCTCGATAAGTCCAATGGTGCCGGCGATGACCTCCCACGCGCGACGATGGCGGC
Organism: Citrus hindsii; assembly: GCA_004802465.1. Classification (NCBI taxonomy): domain Eukaryota; kingdom Viridiplantae; phylum Streptophyta; class Magnoliopsida; order Sapindales; family Rutaceae; genus Citrus; species Citrus hindsii. The sequence continues at coordinate 98,185 of QWBT01000632.1, forward strand.
AGATCGTGCTCCCAAAGCCGCGAGCTTTCCAAGTGGCCGATCGTCGACAATTCGGCCGTCTCAGGTGATAAGGTTGGTCGGAAATGATGCTGGTGACATGAGGAGTAGAATTCAGCTGGAAGTGTGCCCAAACTCCGGTGAATGGGACTGCTGGGTTATGATGGCCGGCTTCCAAGCTTCAGATCGATACCAAGCTCGGCCGATGAGGTGGCCGGAATCGATGGCTGGAGCCGAGTCAAGGACGTGGGTCAGATCCGGGCTAAACAGGTCAATTTCTCTCTCTCTCCTTTTCTCTCACGTGCCCCTATTTCTTTCCTCTTTTGGAAATCTGCTTCCCCCTTTCCATTTATAGAAACCAGCCTTTTTTTTTTTGCACTTAAGCTTAATACAAATTAAGCTAATATTGGACTCGTAACGAAAATAAAATCCGACTACCCGAGCTTTTAATCGCACTTAATTTATCTCGATTTAATGTTGTGACAATTTTAAAATTACTATCGAAGAGGAAAAATTAAGTCATACACTTAATTAGGAAAAATCAAAGTGCATATGTTACAATCCTCCCCCCTTATAAAAATTTCGTCCTCAAAATTTACACATATGATGAGAAACAAGTGAGGGTATTGGGCTCGCATTAAGTCTTCGCGTTCCCAAGTAGCCTCTTCCCTTGTGTAATTCCTCCATAACACTTTTACTAACGGAATGGTTTTTTAACGCAAAACTTGGTGTTTCTGTTCTAGTATTTCCACGGGCTCTTCTTCATAAGTCAAGTCTTTTTTCAGCTCAATTGGTTGTCTCGATAACACATGACTAGGATCATACACGAACTTCTGGAGCATCGAGACATGAAATACATCGTGGATTCTGGATAACTCAGGTGGTAGAGCTAATCGGTATGCCAACGGGCCAATATGCTCCATGATCTCATATAGTCCAATGTAACATGGACTTAGCTTCCCGCGCTTCCCAAATCGAAGTACTCCTTTCCAAGGAGATATTCGTATGAAAACCTTATCACCCACTTCAAATTCAAGTTCCCGCCTACGCTTATCTGCATAGCTCTTTTGTCTGTTTTGGGCTATCTTTAATCTTTCCCGAATAAGTTGTATCTTCTCATTAGTATTTTGAACCAATACGGGACCAAAAAGCTTCTGCTCTCTAACTTCATCCCAACATACGGGAGTTCTAAATTTCCTGCCATATAAAGCCTCATAAGGTGCCATCTCGATGCTAGCTTGATAACTGTTATTATAAGCAAACTCCATCAAGGGTAAATAAATGTCCCAACTACCCTTAAACTCCAAAACACAAGCTCGTAACATATCTTCCAGGGTTTGAATAGTACGCTCTGATTGACCATTAGTTTGTGGATGAAAAACTGTACTAAAATTCAACTTGGTGCCTAAAGCCTTTTGCAAGCTTGTCCAGAACTTAGAAGTGAATCGGGAATCTCTATCTGAAACAATAGACATGAGTGCTCCGTGAAGTCGAACTATCTCGGCCACAAAAATATTCTCTAACTTGTCCATCGAATAGGTGGTCTTGAATGGTAAAAAGTGAGCAGATTTTGTAAGTCAGTCAACAACTACCCAAACACTATCATGACCACTCTGGGTACATGGAAGTCCCGCTACAAAATCCATGGTGATGTGCTCCTATTTCCACTCAGGGATAGGAAGCGGCTGCGAAAACCCTACAGGTCTCTGATGTTCACCCTTAATCTGCTGACAAACTAAGCACCGAGATACAAATTTTGCTATCTTTCTCTTCATACCTTGCCACCAGTAATGATCTCTCAAGGTACGGTACATCTTCGTACTACCAGGATGTATAACATAAGCTGAACAATGAGCTTCTTCCATGATCTCCTTTTTCAACTCCTTAATGTCGGGTACGTAAAGTCGATTACCCATAACTAAAACTCCATTATCTCTCACTGCAAAATCAGTTTGTAAGCCTTTTTGCACATCCTCTTTCAACTTCAGTAACTGTAAATCCTGATCTTGCATTTGATGAACTTTGTTAATCAAAGTCGCCCTAACTCGAAAATTAGTTATCAAAGCTCTGCAATTTGCAACTTCGAAATCAACTCCCAAAGATCTCAGCTCGATTAATAAAGGCATATATGTCACTCGCAAGTGAGCTATAGAGCTGGAAAACTTCCTACTTAGCGCATTAGCTACCACATTCGCTTTGCCCGGATGATAATCAATAGTGCAATCGTAGTCCTTAATTAGCTCAATCCATCTCCTCTGTCTCAAATTTAACTCTTTTTGAGTAAACAAATACTTCAAGCTCTTGTGATTAGTGAAAATCTGGCATGTTGCTCCGTATAAATAATGCCTCCATATCTTGAGTGCAAATACCACTGCTGCTAACTCTAAATCATGAGTTGGGTAGTTTTGTTCATGCTTTTTAAGTTGTCTAGAAGCATAAGCCACTACTTTCCCATGTTGCATTAGCACACAACCTAATCCTTGCCTGGATGCATCACTGTATACTACAAACCCTTCATTACCCGATGGAAGTGTAAGAACTGGTGCTGAAGTAAGACGTACCTTGAGTTCTTGAAAGCTCTTTTCACAGTCATCATCCCACTAGAACTTAGCATTCTTTCTAGTTAATCGTGTCAAAGGAGTAGCAATCTTGGAGAATCCCTCCACAAATCTACGATAATAGCCAGCTAACCCAAGGAAACTTCGAACCTCGGTCACATTTGTAGGCTGTTCCCAATTTACAACTGCTTTGATCTTTTGAGGATCAACATAAATTCCTTCAGCTGATATCACATGGCCTAGAAATACTACTTTATCCAACCAGAACTCACACTTGTTGAACTTGGAGTACAATTGCTTTTGCCTTAAAGTGTGCAAAATAGTCCGCAAGTGCCCCTCATGTTCCTCTTGACTCCAAGAATACACTAAAATATCGTCAATAAACACAATCACAAATCGATCCAGATAAGGCGAAATACCCTATTCATAAGATCCATAAAAGCTGCTGGAGCATTAGTCAACCCAAATGGCATCACCGAGAACTCATAATGTCCATAACGAGTTCTGAATGCTGTTTTAGGAATACGACCTCTTTAATTCTAAGTTGATGATATCCCGAACTCAAATCAATCTTAGAAAACACATTCGCTCCCTGAAGTTGATCAAACAAGTCATGAATACACGAAAGTGGATATTTAGTACGTACTGTAACTTTATTCAACTGTCTATAGTCAATGCAGAGTCTAAGAGTGCTATCTTTTTTCTTAACAAACAAAACTGGAGCTCCCTATGGAGACACACTAGGTCTAATAAACCCTTTATCCACCAATTCTTGCAGTTGAATCTTAAGTTCCTTTAGCTCAGCTGGAGCCATCCTATACAGTGTTATAGATATAGGAGCCGTTCCATGGACTAAATCAATAGAAAACTTAATCTCCCTGTTAGGTGGCATCCCTGAAAGTTCATCTGGAAATACATCTGGAAACTCTTGGACTACTGGAATATCATCTAATCTCAACTCCCAAACTTCAGTGTCTATTACGTATGCAAGATAAGCCAAGCAATCCTTTCTTAGTAAGTGTCTTGCATCAATGGCCGATATGACACATGAGGGTAAAACTCTACGCTCACCACAAAATTTCACCTCAGTTTCTCCTGGCTTATTGAATACAACTTCTTTTTTGAAACAATCCACAGTAGCATGGTGAGATGCAAGCCAATCCATGCCCAAAATGGAATCGAAATCTCGAATGTCTAAAATAATCAAATTCACCCTAAATTCATGCTCACCCAATTGAATCATGCAATCTCGACACACCCTCTCGGCAAGCAGTGACCCTCCGGTAGGTGTACTAACAACTAAACCATAATCCAGCAATTCAGGCTCTCTCCCTCTCTATGCATAACAAATGTACGAGAAACAAAAGAATATGTGGATCCAGGATCAATAAGAATATGAGCATCATGGCCAAAGATAGATAATGTACCCATAATAACTTCTGGTGTAGCATGAGCCTCTTGTTGTGTCAAGACAAAGACTCGAGCCTGAGTACGAGGTCGACCAGGTTGACCTCTCTGACTTGGAATAGTAGCCTGACTCCTAGATATAGAACCCCCTGTCTGCATACCCCTTTGACCCTGAGTTGGTCTAGAGTGAGATTGATATTGTAGGGTTGTCCCTCGAGCAGAACTGTCACCCTGAAATAAAATGGGACATAATCTTTTAATATATCCAAGTTGTCCACATAAATAACACACATTGTCTCCAATACGGCATTGGCCCTGATGGTTCCTACCACACGAAGGGCAAGAGGTCTGCTGTATACTCCTACGGTGTCCTCTACTATTCCTGTCATACTGCCCCTGAGTCCTAACATTACTCCCCACTGATGGCTGTGCCGAACTGTAACTGACAGCTTGTTTCTGATCTCCACTGCTGCTTATACTCTGATTCTTTTGCACGCTAGCAAAATAATTTGTATGTGAGCCTCTCTTCGGTGGTCTACTACTCGAGCCACCCTCTGTCCAACTCTGGCTACGTTTTTATTTTAGAGCCTGAACTCTACGTCCCTCAGAGATACTATGCTCTACTCTCTTAGTTGCCTTAACTACCTCAGCAAACTCAGTGTACGGTGATGCTGTCACAGTTGTACGAATCTCAAATCGGAAACCCTCCTCAAAACGCCTGCATCTCTCTCTCTCATCACCAACTGCTGATGTGGCAAATCTAGAAAGATCCAAAAATTTCTTCTCATACTCTTCTACTGACATAGGTCCTTGAACCAACTGAAGGAATTCACTCCGCTTAATATCCTCATACACACCTGGAAAATAATGATCGTAGAATTTCTTATGGAAAATAGCCCATGTAAGCGCAGCATGCCCTTGGTATCTAAGCTCTACTATTTGCCACCAATGATAAGCCCTATCATCGAGTAGAAAAGTGGCAAATGAAAGTCTATCCTTCTCTGAGCATCTCATTGTTGTGCAAATTTTAATGAACTCGCAAGCGCACGAATCTATTGTAGAATAGACTAATGGTGATGAGTGTCGATCCCATGAGGATGTAGATTTTAATTGTGTGTAGAATTAATTTTGTAAATGGGTGGTTGGATTTCTGGTGAAATTGATTTGGAAAATGGGAAAACTTAAATTAACAGGGCGAGAATAAATTGAAGATAAATCTATTGAAATGAAACACTTGGGTATCTGGATCCGTATCAACATGCACCATGGGCTAAATATTCCTTATTAATACCAATTAAATCATGAGGGGGGAATATACACCTCATGAACTACACTCTAATCAATATTGTGCTAAGGGCTTATCGTGCCAAATAATAATAACCTTGTACTAGGGAGCCGGTGAAACCAGAACGGTACCTAGACAAGAATATTATTATTTGTCGACGAGAAGTCAAAACATCCACAAAAACTAGAGGGGACGAGAAAATAAATTTATCAAATAAATCGCATGACACATGTTGAGACTTCACCTTCAACCCAAGCTTGAAAGAAAATTAGTCACTCATAATTGAAGTAGGGGCAAAATAAAAATTTATTAAAATACATAGAAAATACAAGATGGAGAAGGAATTACAGAAAATAGAGTCCAAAAATGAATTCAAAGATATCAAATTAGGGGGGAGGCCCCCTTTTATAGATACATTGAGTAAATCATGGCCATCAGATTAAAAATAGTACGCGGTTTGACCACGCGGTTTGAACAGTAACATGGTTTGACCCGGCTTGAACAGTAACACGGTTTGGTTGAAAATAATCCTGTGTAATGTATGTACCGTACGCGAGATTTTTGGTCCACTGATATGCTGCCACGTCATTGATCAACAGTGCATAAGAATTTTAGTCCAACAGGATCGTGACACCTCATCAGTCAATGCCACATCATCGATCCGTCTATGTGAACAGTGTCGTAAACAGTACCGTACATGTGAATAGTATCGTACATGTGAACAGTGCCATTTTCCTTTTATGCTTCTCCTAAGATTTTCGATCGTCCTGAGTTCAAAAGTGATGTCCGTTTTGCCGTCTGATCTCTCGTACATTGTGAAATGACTATGATGCCCCTAAAATACATAAAATACTTAATTAAAATAAAACACACATAATTAAATTATAAAAAGCTCAAATACATAAAAGTAATAGTTGTTAGTAAGACTTGAAATGTAAAATGACGATTTTCTCCTTTATAAATATACACTTTTTAACACTCAACACACCCCCCAACCAGCTTATTGCTAGTCCCTAGCAAATAAAGCGAAAACAAAATTTACATCCAAAATGTTTTTTTTTTTTAACAATCATGTTTATTCAATCAGACTAATAATAGTAATCAAATAAAAGTATAAGCATTATCTCCAGTCTAAAGCAACATCACACCCACATCAACTATCCACATGAATCAGCCCAGCAGACTTTGTCATACCTACTTTCAAGAATGACATGTCAAACCCCAAAATCTCACTGGAAGTAGTGACACTCTCACAAAGAAATTAAACCCAAAAAATAGTCACTCCAATGAATGGCAATTGAGAGAAAATAATAAATAAGTGATATCTCATACTCTCACCAAGATGAAAGAAATATGCCCCCAGCTTAGAAATAATACGATCTCAAGTCAAACAAAAATGCTAGTCAACCCAATTTATTTATCTTTTTTATTATTTTTATTTTTTTATTATGCACCATTATATCTTTTTAGCCTATATAACTAGCTTCTACTTCAGACTATAGTTCCCTAAAATCAAGAAGGACTTTTATTAGGACGTAACGTAGACTAGGGACGTGGCTAACAAAGGAGGGGAAATAAGGAAAACAAAGCGTATGTTTGAGAAAAAATGCAGAGATTTTTTTTTGGGAAGTTGCAAGGTGGATTTCACCTATTATTGTTATTATTTTTTTTAACAACAATTTTTTTTGTCTTTTGTTTTTTTTTTCTATTGCTTTTATTTGGCACAACTTCACTGAACAAAATAATTATTTACATTTTTCTCAAACATAAATAGGTGATGAAACTTGTAAGATTTTGGGTAATACTCCAAATCGGAGTGGGTCAAGATGATAAGTTTGATAAAGAAAATATATTTTTTTTCAAAGGCTCAAAATGCTTAACTATGGATATTTCATAAAAGGGATGGCTAGAAAGGCTCAAACGGATGAAAGATGGCCTTTCCATTATCTTTTAGGGCTCTAAATAATCTTTCATATTTACTAGTTAGATGGGCCTCCAAATGTAGCAACACATATTTTTTTCTCTCTTTTTTTTAAATTTTACACTTTTTTCTTTTTTTTAAGAGTTAACTCAAAAGAAATCTAGAGATCATGTAGAAAATAATAGACTGCTGAGCTGTATGAAGAATGGGCTAAAGGGTTACTCTCCAAGAAAAATGATAGGCTCAAAAACTCACTTGATACTTATTACGACATGTTCATTCCTTTAAGCAACTCATATTTGTCTCCGACATCAATATGTAGAGTAGGAAACATAGCGTAATATCACTTAAGACCAAAGATAATACAAATACTAAAATTTGAAATTAATTATGTCATCCAATGTTAAAACAAATCACACAAAATTTTTTTTCAAATAACATTCTACCCCCCAACCTATTCTAAGCATGACAAGAAAATATGCATGCAAAACTGTGAAAATGATGCAGAAAAACTAATTGAAAAAGTTACACTTAAAATGATAGAAAAAGAAAACGATTTGTTTTTAACTAAGAAGATGCGTTTCTAGAGGCACTACACTCCATAGTCAGCCATCTTCGACTCAAAAATTTGAAAATGTATATTTATAAAGGAGAAAGTAAAAAGAAGAAGAAAAATGAACATCAAAACTTAATAAAGAAAAAGAAATTATCCGAGTTTTTTTAATTATTTTTTTATTTTTTATTTTTTTGTTTTTTTTCAAATGATGAAAATGCGTTTCTAGAGTCAGTAAAAACTTAACCAAGATTCCATAATTGTCGACTATTCCCTCCCCCCAACCAGAACGAAACATTGTCCTCAATATTTTAAAGGAAATAAGTAGAGTTTAGAAGACATCATCTGGGTAGTGCAACACAGAAGAAAATATTTACAGGCGGAAAGTTAAATCTAATTTGTACTTCTTACTACGGCTACTGTTACCATCATTATTTGGATGCTCCAACACAAAGGTCCAGGGGTCTAGCTCCGGTCTATAAGCGATGGGTTTCTGGTGAATGTGCAGATGAGCCCAAGATGCTAGTGTGATAAGTGCCTCTAGTGTTGCAAGATCTCCTGGAAGGAAAATAAAAGCATCAGCATGATTAAGCATTTCAGTTATTCTTTCTTGCATATATGAGACAACTAACTCTTCTCCAGTCGATGAGTCAGACAAACTACCCAATGGTTTTAGGGCTCTTGGGATGATGCCTAACACTTGACTTCCTCTGACAAAAGCAGCTTCTGAAACCAATTTTGATAACCCTCGGTTACCTCCTCCATACACCAAGTGTAATTTTCTCTCTGCTATGCTTCGACCAAGATCTATGGCTGCCTCAACGAACTCTTTATTTTTGCCATAGTTAAATCCAGAAAGCACACAAATGTTCTTGAATTGTCTATTTGGAGTAGCTGCCATTGGGATACTTCTCAAAAACAATTTGTGAGTGGTTGACAAAAAATCATATTTAAGAATCTTGGTGACAGTGGGTTACAGAGGTAGTTGCGACTGTGGCTCACATCTTCCTCTGGTTTTACGTCCAGAAACGGCTTGAACGCCCTCTATGAGTCAAGGATAGGCTTCCCATCCAGTTTTCTTATAAACTGGCAAACAGGGTCGTTTATTGTCAGATTTCCGAGACTATATCGTGCATCCACTTTCTGAAATAATGGTCATAACTGGAGAATCGCTCCTTCCACATATCCACTCGGATGTGTTTCAAGAGACAAAAGGATATCATCCAATGACTCCTTATTCAAGCTATCCCTAATGAATTGAATCTTATCTTCCCTATTATCAGACACCACTCGTAAAGAACATGATTTTTTATCGCAACTCATTCTGGCACACTTATAACAAGTAACGAAAATTCTTCGAGCTCGTCGTTTTCTTGCATAATTTCCTTTACCACAACCAGGCATGTATGCAATAAATTTTGGAGGTAACTCACCTACCAATCGTACTTTTGCCTCGATTAACCAACGGATGTCAGCAGGTATGATATTCCTCATGAGCAATCGCATGCGTTCGGACCGAGCTTTATAGATTGTAAAGAGGGCATTCTGAGGAAGTGAAGGGAATCGCTTGTGAAGCTTCGCTAGAATCTCGTTTCTATCCATACCTTCGCCTCAGAATATCAGTTATTATGGGAAAACTAAAGTAACCGACTTGATTGTCACGGAGTACCGTTATCCGCCACTTCACCGGGGTAGCAAACTAAAGCACACAAATAAAGAAAAATAAATTAAAACACACAAAGAAAATTAAAATCGTCCTCTTATTGAATTTACCTCAAGCTCCAACTGGATGTCGTAAACACTTCTCTCAATGTCTCTGAGTTGGCTTTCTAAACCCTCAATATAGAATACTAACTCTGGTGGTTGCAGAGCCCAAATACGATGTGTTTTACAAAATCGAATCTGCCTTTTGAGATGAGATTTTACACATTGAAGTAGTTTAAAAATGTTCAGGAGGAACGGTTTAAGTATGGTACTCATGATTAACACTGATAAGAGAAACTTAATGGTTAAACAAACACACTTATGCAAAAATATAATTTCAATTAGCAAAAGAATAATAATAAAAAGAAAGAAAGAAAAAAAATAAAATCACCGAAAAGAAAAAAAATCAATTCAAATCTTATGGGTCACTCAAATTTATTTCGGTGTCTTCTCCATGTAGTTGGTACTCTAGATATGGCTTTAATCTTTGACCATTAACTTTAAACGTGACACCATTCTTTGGGTCCTTAATTTCAATTACCCCATGTGGAAAAACAGTATGTACAATAAAGGGGCTGGACCATCGAGAGCATAACTTACCTGGGAATAGGTGTAAGTGAGAATTGAATAAAAGCACTTTCTGATCTAGAGTAAAAGATTTTCTCATAATTTGCTTGTCATAGAAGACTTTCATTCGTTGCTTGTAAATTTTAGCATTTTCGTATGCATCATTGCGAATTTCTTCAAGTTCTGTCAGTTGTAATCTTCTTTCTGAGCTGGCTTGCTGCATGTCAAAGTTAAATTTCTTGATGGCCCAATATGCACGATGCTCGAGTTCCATAGGTAGGCGGCAAGCTTTTCCATACACTAGCCTGTAGGGTGACATCCTAATCGGGGTCTTGAAAGCCGTTCTATATGCCCATAATGCATCATCAAGTCTTAATGACCAATCTTTTATGTCTGGCATCACCGTCTTTTCTAATATGTGCTTTATTTCTCGATTGGAGATCTCAACTTGACCACTAGTTTGCGGATGATATGGGGTCGCCACTTTGTGAGTGATTGAATACTTTGTCAAAAGAGTTTTGAATGCTTTGTTACAAAAGTGGGCACCACCATCACTGATTATCGCTCGAGGGAATCCAAAGCGTGAAATAATGTTACTTTTCAAAAATCCTATCACCACCTTGTGATCATTGGTTCTATATGGAATTGCTTCTACCCATTTCGATACGCAGTCAATAGCAACCAATATGTATTGATGGCCAAAAGAAGGAGGAAAGGGTCTCATGAAATCGATACCCCATACCGTAAAAATCTCAACCACTAAAATTGGATTTAGTGGCATCATGTTCCTTTGTGTAATGCTCCCCTTTTATTGACACCTATCACATGAAGAACAGAAAGTGTAAACGTCTCGAAATATAGTTAGCCAATAGAAACCACATTGTAAAACTTTAGTTGTTGTTTTCTTAGCACTGAAATGGCCCTCACAAGCTTGTTCATGGTAGAATGAAAGAATATTCTGAATTTCATTTTCTAGGACACATCGTCTAACAATTTGATCTGCACAATACTTGAACAAATACGAGTCATCCTAAAAGAAATTCTTTATATCTGCAAAAAAATTGGCCTTGTCTTGCTTGGTCCAATGCTCTGGAAGTTGACCTGTAACAAAATAATTCACGATGTCAGCATACCAAGGTAATACTTCCACACTCATTAATTGTTCATCTGGAAATGACTCATTTAATATTAATGGTTCTGTAATTGTATTAAAATATAGACGAGAGAAATGGTCTGCCACAACATTTTCTCTGCCTTTTTTATCTTTAAATTCTAAGTCGAATTCCTACAAAAGTAACGCCCAACGAATTAGTCTAGCTTTTGCATCTTTCTTTGTGAGAAGATATTTAAGAGCAGCATGATCGGTGAACACAATTATTTTACAACTAATGAGATAAGATCGAAATTTTTCCAATGCAAACACTACTGCTAGCATTTCTTTTTCAGTAGTTGAATAGTTCAACTGAGTATCATTCAATGTCATACTAGTATAGTAAATAATATGGGGAATTCGATCAACTCTTTGTCCTAATACTGCTCCTACTGCATAATCAGATGCATCATACATGAGTTCAAATGGTAAGCTCGAATTTGGGGGCTGAATGATGGTTGATGATGTCAACAACTGCATTAACTTTTCAAATACCATAAGACATGAATCATCAAAGATAAAAGGTACATCCTTAGCAAGTAAATTGCATAAGGGTCTAGAAACTTTGCTAAAATCTTTAATGAAATGTCTATAGAAACCAGCATGCCCAAGGAAAGATCTTACTTCTCTGACTGTTTTGGATGGAGGAAGATTAGAAATGACATCCACCTTGGCTTTGTCAACCTCAATACCTTTGCTCGAAATGATGTGACCGAGAACAATACCTTGTTTTACTATAAAATGACACTTCTCCCAATTTAAGACTAAGTTTTTCTCGATACATCTCTCCAGAACTAGTGTTAGATGATGTAAACATTGATCAAATGAATCACCAAAGACAGAAAAGTCATCTATAAAGACTTTAAGGAATTGTTCAACCATATAAAAAAAATGCTCAACATGCATCGTTGATATGTAGCAGGTGCATTACGTAATCCAAATGACATCCTCCTATATGCAAAAGTGCCAAAAGGGCAAGTGAAAGTAGTTTTCTCTTGATCTTTTAGTGCTTTGGGAATTTGATTGTATCCTGAGTAGCCATCTAGAAAGTAATAAAATTCATGGCCTGCTAATCTATCAAGCATTTGATCAATAAATGATAAAGGAAAATGGTCTTTACTCGTGATAGAATTCAACTTTCTATAATCATTGCATACACATCATCCCGTAGTCACTCTAGTGGGTATCAATTCATTATCGGTATTCGTAACTACTGTGACTCCTGACTTTTTGGGGACAACTTGCACAGGACTGAGCCATGAACTATCAGAAATTGGGTAAATGATAAATGCGTCTAATAGTTTAAGGACTTCAGTTCTAACAACTTCTTTCATGTTAGGATTCAACCGACGTTACATTTCCCTAGTAGGTTTAGCATTTTCATCAAGGTGAATATAACGCATGCAGTCTACTGGGTTTATACCTTTGATGTCTGCTATGGTCCATCCTAATGCTCCTTTGTGCTCTTTTAAAACATCCAACAACTTACCTTTTTGTTCATCGTTTAGGGATGATGAGATAATTATCGGTAGAGTGTTTTCTTCTTCCAAAAACGCATATTCCAAAGTGTTGGGCAATGGTTTGAGCTTGAGTTTCAGTGGTGATTCTGATAATGGGATGAGTTTCTTCTCTGATGGTGCTAGTTGTTCAACTCTTGACTTCCATTTATTAGTGTCCATGGATGGTGCTGAGTCAAGTAGAGCGTTGACCTCATCGACCGATCTGTCAATATCAAAATCCAAACCAAAGTGAGTTAAGCATGTTTGTAAAGGATCATCACTAAGGTTTGAAAGAAAAGTGTCATCAACTAATGCTTCTATTAAATCCACATCAATAATTCCATCATCTGCATTGTGAGGTTGTTTGGCAATGTTGAAGATGTTCAGCTCCATAGTCATGTTGCCAAAGGACAACTGCATATTTCCAGTCCTGCATTGAATGTGAGCATCTGCAGTTACCAAGAAAGGTCGGCCTAGGATAATGGGGATGTGCTTCCTTGAATCCTAGATAGGTTGAGTGTCAATTACAATAAAATCAACAGGAAAATAAAACTTGTCTACCTGGATAAGCACGTTCTCTACAATACCACGAGGTATTTTTATGGACCGATCTGCAAGTTGTAACACCATTGGAGCTGGGTGTAATTCTCCCAGTCCAAGTTTCACGAAAACTGAATAAGATAACAGATTTACACTAGTTCCTAAATCCAACAAAACATTCTCAATTGTGTGGTTCACTATACTACATGAGATAGTGGTGGAGCCTGGGTCTTTGCATTTTAGAGGAATTTTGTGTTGGAGTATAGAACTAACGTTTTCTATTAAAAATGTCTTCTTTTGAACATTAATATTTCTCTTTTTAGTACAAAGGTCTTTAAGACAGTTGGCATAAGATGGAACTTGTTTAATAGCATCAAGCAAAGGGATGTTAACACTTACCTATTGGAAGATTTCAAGAACCTCACCTATGGATTTTCCCTTCTTTCCTTTAGCTAACCTCTGAGAAAATGAAGCTTTAGGAACATATTCTCGTGGGTTAGTTTCTTATTTCTCCTCCGATGATGAGTCCTCAACATTCACAGGTACAATTTGATTTTCTTTTGTCACCGGCATCTCCACTTTGTTGTCGACTTCTTTTCCTTTTCACAAGATCATGACTACTTTGACCTCTCCATGCTGCTGTGGTGAACTGGTACTTGCTTCATGTACTCCTTTAGGATTAGGCACTGGTTGACTTGGAAATTTAGCTTTCTTAACAGTCATTGCCAAGGTCTGAACTGAAGAAGCAAGTTGTCCCACCATCTTCTCGAGGCTTGAAACTGATTGGGCTTGTGAGTTGAAGCCTGCTCTCAACTCATTTCATAGTCCATCAATGGTGTGGTTCTGTTGCTCAATCGTGGAGTGAGTAAGATTCTTGAAATTCTAGAATGCATCCTCTCATGGTTTGGGTTGAGAGTAGTTCTGGTTCTGATTGTATGATCTAAATGGTGGCTGAGAGGCTTGAGGAATTTGAGGAATTTGTTGCATTGGTGGAGCTGGAGCTGTTGGTCCATTCTGTTGGAATCCTTGAGACCATGAAAAATTGAGGTGGTCTCTCCATCCATGGTTATATGTGTTGGAGTATGGGTTGTAATTTGATGGCTTTCTCATTACACCTATGGCATTGGCTTGATCTGAGTATGAGTCAGGGTCATGTAGTTCTGTTGATTTAGCAGTCGATAACGATGCTATTTGTCGAGCAAGACCTTAAACCATCTCCTTGACTTCTTTGATTCCCGAAGTTGACTCACCAATGTGAGCCTCATTCACTCCTTTAATTCTTTTAGTATTCCTGAGTGACCAACTACATTGTTGGGAATTATCTGCTTGTCGCTGGAAGAATTCCCAAATCTCTGATGCACTTTTTGACATTAGCTCTCCTCCACTTGTTGCCATTAGCCATTCTTGCACATTCGGCAATAATCCCTACAAAAAGTATTAGCATTGGTGCCATTTCTCGTACCCATGATGTGGACACTTCAAGAGTAGCCCATTGAATCGCTCCCATGTTTCGAAAAACTGCTCGTCTTCTCTCTGGGTAAACTCCGAGATTTCCCTGCGAATAGCATTTGTTTTATGCACTGGGAAATATTTATTCAAAAATTTAGTTACCATTTGTTCTCATGATGTAATGCTATTAGCAGGCAAAGTATTTAACCATGAACGAGCTCTATCCTTTAAAGAAAATGGGAATAGTCTAAGTTTAACATCATCATCTGAAAAATTCTCATATTTAAATGTTTGACAAATAGCATGAAAATCATTCAGATGATTATATGGGTCCTCATTTTCTAGGCCATAGAATGTTGGGAGACAATTTAGCACACTAGGTTTTAGTTCAAAACTCCTAGTAGCTACATTTGGGTATCTTATGCATGATGTGCTCAAATTAGCTAAGGGACTGAAATAATCCTTAAATGACCTCTCTGGTGGTGCTTGTTGCAAATCCATTTCAAATTTATTTTTAACGTGCTTGTGTGTGCGAAGTGTTTTTTCTATTTTAAGGTCTATAGGTTCAAGATTAGGTAATAATGACCTACGACCATGCATGCAAAGAATATAAAAATAAATGGGAACAAAACAAATAAAAATAAAGAAAAATGAGAAATTACGATACTAACCTTATCGCGCTATTACAACCTTACTATAAAAATATACAAAAAAAATACGTGAAATAAATTAACTAAAAATAAATTAATAAGATAAACAAAAAAATTACAAAGAAAAATAAATTGAAAATTAAATTACAGAATTTTAAAGAAGAGAAAAAGAAAAGAAATACTAATCTTTAAATGCAGATTCACTTTTTTCCTTTTTTTAATAAAAAAATATAAGAAAACAAATAAAAGAAATTATTCACAAAAATTAATTCTATGAATTAAAATTACTTACCTCCCCGGCAACGGCGCCAAAAATTTGTTGTGCAAATTTTATTGAACTCACAAGTGCACGAATCTATTGTAGAATAGACTAATGGTGACGAGTGTCGATCCCACGAGGAGGTGGATTTTAATTGTGTATAGAATTAATTTTGTAAATGGGTGGTTGGATTTCTGATGAAATTAATTTGGAAAATGGGAAAACTTAAATTAACAAGGCGAGAATAAATTGAAGATAAATCTATTAAAATGAAGCATTTGGGTATCTGGATCCATATCAACATGCACCATGGGCTAAATATTCCTTATTAATGTCAATTAAATCATGAGGGGGGAATCCACATCTCATGAACCACACTCTAATCAATATGGTGCTAAGGGCATATCGTGCCAAATAATAATAACCTTGTACTAGGGAGCCGGTGAAACCAGAGTGGTATCTAGACAAGAATATTATTATTTGTCGACGAGAAGTCAAAACATCCACAAAAACTAGAGGGGAAGAGAAAATAAATTTACCAAATAAAGCCCATGACACATGTTGAGACTTTACCTTCAACCCAAGCTTAAAAGAAAATTAGCCACTCATAATTGAACTAGGGACAAAATGAAAATTTATTAAAATATGTAGAAAATACAAGATGGAGAAGAAATTACAGAAAATAGAGTCCAAAAATGGATTCAGAGATATCAAATTAGGGGGGGAGGCCCCCTTTTTATAGATACATTGAGTAACATAGTTTGGACGCTTAGGATTGCGCCACGTAATCAGTCAATAGTACGCGGTTTGACCACACGGTTTAAATAGTAACATGGTTTGACCTGGCTTGAACAATAACGCGGTTTGGTTGAAAATAATCTTGTGTAATGTATGTACCGTATACGAGATTTTTGGTCCATTGATATGCTACCACGTCATTGATTAACAGTGCATAAGAATTTTAGTCCAACAGGATCGTGACACCTCATCAGTCAATGCCACATCATCGGTCAATGCCACGTCATCGATCCGACTATGTGAACAGTGTCGTGAACAGTGTCGTGAACCGAAACGTAGACAGTACTGTACATGTGATTAGTACCGTACATGTGAACAGTGTCATTTTCCTTTTATGCTCCTCCTAAGGTTTTCGACCGTCCTGAGTTCAAAAGTGATGTCCGTTTTGCCGTCTAATCTCTCGTTCATTATGAAATGACTATGATGCCCCTAAAATACATAAAATACTTAATTAAAATAAAACACACATAATTAAATTATAAAAAGGTTAAATACATAAAAGTAATGGTTGTTAGTAAGACTTGAAATGTAAAATGACAATTTTCTCCTTCATAAATATACACTTTCTAACACTCAACACTCATCACATTAAAAATACGTTCTAATTTAATAAGCCACAACTCTGCCTCAGGTGGATCTCCAGAACCATTAAAACTCTTGGCCCCTAAACTTCGTACACGCTCGACAGTATTTACATGACCGACATGCGGATGAGTGTGATTCTGTACCACTGTAGTCACAATCTGAGCTAATATATCAATTGACTGCTCAATGTTTGAAGCATTTCCTGGTGCCTGTTGCACAACCTCATGTGTTGAAGACTTAACTATTCCCTCGTTTACGGGATCATTTTCCCCTGCAGGTACATCTCCTGGAGTCAACTCAGCTACTAGCCTAGTACGGCCATGGCCACGACAGCTACTAGCCTAGTACGGCCATGGCCACGACCACGTCTACTGCTACGACGAATCATGATGGTGCCTACAAAATATCAATTTCGACTTTAATAACAATAAAACTTACTCTATTTACTACAGTAAAGTCTACATAATCTAAAACCATGCTCTGATACCAACTTGAAACGACCCGTCCCGCACCCCTAGGGTGAGTCTATCTAAACTCGTATAATCGAATCGATAATAATTATGATATCTAAGAATTCTATCAAAAATTTGACAGAATCTCCCCTATAAATAAAACATTCCAAACCTGCAATTTACAAAACAATACTCCCAAAAATAACTCAATATTCATCCATCCTTCATAACCAACTTCTCAAGTCAACATATCAAATATCGCCCAAATCATTTTAATATTAAAATATAATGGTTATCCTTAATTACAAAATATAACAAATAAATACAATTCGCAATATCCCAAATAACTAAATATGAAATCCACAACTCCTAGCACCATCACGTGGCCACAATTTCAAATCTAACTGTCGTTGTTTGGTCGACTGATGTACCGACAAATCTCCTGTGGGGGGGGGGGAATATAATAAAAACTCAGTGAGCTCAGTGAGTGGATATTAGTTTTTGAAAAATAAATTTATTTAAAGTGATTTAATCTTTCTCAAATCAATGTCATCAAAATATCATAAGAACTTATATAAACATATTTAATTCAAATCATTCACTGAAATAACTATATTACATAAATCTGCATAAAATCAATGAAATCATAATACTTATAATATCAAATACTGAATAATAAAAACTATCATCAAACAAGTACCTAAGGGAATGATCTTATCATATCCGGACCTCGACGGACGGGCAATCAGGGAACCATCATGCCCCGAAGCTACAACGGATAGATAGGGAAATCTCATCTCATATCTCATGTGTCTCAACATCTGTATCTCTGTAATCATCATACTGCATGCATAAGCCCCCAAAAGGCAAAAGCACCCAAACACACGGCCCAAAGCCTCTATCTCATCTCATCTATATCTCTGTATTCATCTCATATTATCTGTATTTCTGTATCTGGAGGGGAAGGGTACTGTCCAATGATTTTCCAAACAACATTTATATACATGTACATAAACATATAATCACATCTGAAATCTCTTTTTTTTTTATTCAACATATCTCAAATCCACTCAATTCTAATATCATGCATTTACTCAAAAACGATAATAAAATCATTAATCAAATGCATTCTTAATAACAATAAATATCAACATATAGATAAAAATTAATTTTCTAGAAAATCATTAAATCGAAGCATCAAATACTTATTTATCAAAACATATTGTACTGTATCATAAAATCAGCATATACTATGAAAATAGGTTTTGTATATTCCACTCACAGTGACGAAGTCCAAACTCGGTATCAACAACGTCCACGGGTTGATTCTCGTTCCCAGATCCTCCTAATCAAGGAAACAACATAATCATTCTCCGTAAATTTGAAATACAACTAATTTTACATAATAATTCTCGAAACGAATATCTATCAACAATAAACTATTCCCGCATGCACAAAATTACCGAAATACCCCTACATGCCAAAATTACCAAAATGCCCCCAACATCATCATTTTACCAAAATTATCCTCAGAATCTTCAATTACTAAATTGTCCTCAATTCAGATCACGAAATTACCATAATGTCAAAAATTACGAAATTACCCTCGGCATGTAAAATTACCAAAATGTCCTTAACGGCTTAAATTACCGAATTACCCTCAAAATCTCAAATTACCTCACTGCCCTAACCTAAAATTACTAAATCCACTGATTCCATAAATTACAAATTCACCCTAAAGTTTTATGAATTTACCGAATTGTCCCTGTCCGTCAACGGTGACCGGACTTCAGTCAACGACGTCGAGAAGCTTAGGTCTGATAGTTCAGACCTGGGTGAGTCCAATGGTGCCGGTGGTGACCTCTCACGCGCGGTGATGGAGGCGGATCGTGCTCCCAAAGCCGCGAGCTTTCCAAGTGGCCGATTGTCAACAATCCGGGCGTCTCAGGTCACAAGGTTGGTCAGAAAATGATGTTGGTGACGTGAGGAGTAGAACCTAGCTGGAGGTGTGCCCAAACTCCGGCGAAATCGACGGCGATGGTGATGGGTTTTTGGCCGTGAATTTTCGAGCTTCAAACGGCGATGTCCCAGTCGTTTTCCAGCAACGAGGATGGCTAGGTTATGATGGCCAGCTTCCAAGCTTCAGATCGATACCAAGTTGGGCCGGTGAGGTGGCTGGAATCGACGACTGGAGCCGGGTCAAGGACGTGGGTCAAATTCGGGCTAAACGGGTCAATTTCTCTGTCTCTCCCCTTCTCTCTCACGTGCCCCTATTTCTTTTCTCTTTTGGAAATTTGCATCCCCCTATCCATTTATTAAAACTAGCCTTTTTTTTTTTTGCACTTAAGCTTAATACAAATTAAGCTAATACTGAACTCGTGATGAAAATAAAATCCGACCCCAGCTTTTAATCGCACTCAATTTATCTTGATTTAATGTTGTGACAATTTTATAATTAATATCGAAGAGGAAAAATTAAATCATAACTTAATTAGGAAAAATCAAAGTGCATATGCTACATAGGCGCTTAGCCCCATCTTTCGATATACAGTTGTGTGTTGCCCTTGTGTCTAGTAGCGCATTAATGGCTTGGCCGTTAGTAATCACACTTACATAATGAGACTTTCTTTATGAGTGCAGGTGGCTGGCTCTTGAGTGCGCCAAGGAGTTGGATTGAATCAATGCTGGAGGGGTTCTCCCGCTGGCGGTGTAGAGTGGCCTTTGATGTACAACAAGGGCATTGAGCGACTTCTCTGGAAATTGTATTCCCAATATGGGTCATTGCATATGAAGTAAGGGCTTTGAGGCTTGGGCAACTCTTTCTTCCCATTAAATTGATTTTGCCTGCTGATGCCATTTAGAAGTTTTTTCTACTTCAATCCTTGGAGTTGTGGCTCTAGTCCTTATGGCTTCTCCCTCACCTTTGCCTTGACTAAGCCTCTTGTCCTTGGGTTGGGCAGAGTAGTCGGCGAGTGATAACTCTATGAAATGAGAATTACCATTACACTTTTAAACTTGAATAAACCATACTTAGAGAGTAAATGACATGTTTTTGTTGCATTCTAGTAATGTTTTCCATGAACATCCATTTTAGTTTACTTTTAATAAGCTTTGTTTGATTTAGAATAAATTATGTGCTTAGATCATATGCATAATTGTAGGTGACCAGAAGCTCAAAATTTGAGAAATGAATGCGGCTACAATAGGCTTGTAAAGATAAGGAAAGGTAGAAAAGAATTTAAACAAGTCTAGAACAATACATATGCTGAAGTTGTTGCTGTAGCCCAATTGCTGTAGCAATGCTAGAGCATTAACAGGGAAGATTTCGCGCAAGATACTTTGAAGATTGCGATCTGGAGTTTCCTAAACTAGAAAATACGTGCCCTAGGCTTTTGGTTGCCCTAATTCTAAGTTATTAAAAGAGCACAAACACAAAGAAAAAAGGGGGAGCCATTATTAGAAATAAAATAGAGAAACAAAAAAAGAGAAAACAAAGATCAAGAGAGAGCATTAAGGACGGCAACAAAGGATTCTAGAAGAACATCAATCGGATTTCACTCTTATTTATTGTTCTATTGTTTTTATCTCGTTATGATGAATTGTTTGATGGCTAAAACCATTTTACTTCTTGTTTTATCGCAAATTATAAAGTAAATTTATTTGTGGTTATGTAATAGACAAGCTTGACGGTTAACTGACTGATATTATGTGTTGCTGCATGTTTGCTATAACACGTTGTTTTGATAATATTTATTCCAATTCACTGTTTCGGCTGACCACCCATTTAGTGATACTAGTTAAAAAAGAGTCTAAAAAAGGCCTTTCTTAGTAGAACACATCAGAGCAATACTTGGTTTTAAATTGAGTTTCATGAATTGGGTTTAACTTGATTCAAAAAGGGTCATGCTTAATATAAAATTAAGGGAAATTATCATTCATATACCCTATATTTGTTCTGTTATCAAAAATACTACAATACTTTGAGGATGTATCAATCGTCCACCCTTAGTTGACAAAATGTATCAGCCGACCACCAAACCGTTAGTTGCCATTTGAAAGTTAACGGAGTTACAGTGAATTGACGATTTTACCCTTGAAAATTATCACTTGTATACCCTTAAATTCTCTTTTTATCACTTGTATACCCTTAAATTAT
The DNA here is from genome assembly GCA_004802465.1 of Citrus hindsii. Taxonomy (NCBI): domain Eukaryota; kingdom Viridiplantae; phylum Streptophyta; class Magnoliopsida; order Sapindales; family Rutaceae; genus Citrus; species Citrus hindsii. The sequence goes on from QWBT01000632.1 coordinate 119,715, forward strand.
CACTTGTATCATATGAAAAGACCAAATTACCCTTCTGACGTCATCATACTTAAACGGCAACTAACAGTTTGGTGGTCAGCTGATACATTTTGTCAACTTAGGGTGGACGATTGATACACCCTCAAAGTGTTGTAGTATTTTTTATAATGGAGTAAACTAAGGGTATAAAAATGATAATTTTCCTAAAATTAATGATGAACTAGATATAGGGATTCGCCTTATAGGGTAATTAGAATCTAAAATGTGTAATGCTATATATAATATTAGAATAACAATTGGTCATTGTTAAGTTGCATTTAGATATAAGACAACCAACATGCGATTGCTGAGGATACATAAAGATTCTACCCAGTGTTGGAGCAGATGTTGTAGCAACCGATCCAAAAACTAGAAAAATAGTCAAAAAATTATTAAGTGAGTTTAATCACTCAATTACTCCATTCCCCTTGGTAACATCCATGTATTTGCCGTGATATTTTACTTTATTACATTTTTCTTATTTCTTTTTTATTTTAATTATTTCATTAGTTTAATAATTTATTTGAATTCTAATTTAGAATAAAAATTGCACTAATAAAATTGCTCCAGCAATTCCCATGGCAACAATCTCTCTAGAGACGATCTTGAATACTTATCATTATATTACTTGTTGTATACACTTGCACATTGACACCAATAGCATTAGAAAACATACAACAATTTTTATCGCCGTTGTCGGGAATTGGTGCTTATTGTGATTTGTGAAATCAATTTTAGTTGGTGCAAGATTTTAATTTTCTTTTTGTTTACTGTGTTTGCAGAAGTGCTCTAGCAATCATTGCATGCGCAAATATAAACATGTTGAATTCCAATTTGATCCAGAGATTGAAATAACTAGAAGGAGATTGAGAAAAAGATTAAGAATTCAAAAGGTGATATAGCAATGGATGATTTGCAAGATATGGGGAACTTCAGCCCTCACGGAAAAATACAACCAGTTAATGGTCAAGAAGGTCAAAATGGGCAGAAAGGACAAGTAGGGAACAACAATATTATCTACATAGCTAATGATAGAGACTATGCCGTGTTGACCCCTTAAGTTATATATCTTGGAATAGTTAAACCTGAAGTGCAAGCTGCCAATTTCGAGCTCAAACTAGTGATGTTTCAGATGTCACAAATAGTGGGGCAATTTAATGGATTGCCATTAGAAGATCTTCATCTTCACCTTAAACTATTCTTGGAAGTGAGTAACACTTTTAAAATTGCTGAATCATCACAAGATGCATTGAGACTCAGACTTTTCCCGTATTCTTTAAGAGATCGAGTCAGGGCATGGTTGAATTCTTTACCACCAAACTCCATCATCACATGGAATGATTTGGCTGACAAATTTTTAATGAAATATTTCCCACCAACAAAGAATGCAAAGTTAAGGAATGAGATCACATCTTTCCATTAACTCGAAAATGAAAGCTTGTATGGTGCATGGGAAAGATTCAATGAGTTACTCAAGAGATGCCCTCATCATGATATTCCTTGCTACATATAATTAGAAACTTTCTACAATGGGTTGAACCCAAACACTAGATTTATAGTAAATGCTTCAGGAAATGGGGCCTTTTTATCTAAGTCTTAGAATGAGGGATATGAAAATTTGGAGAGGATAGCCAGTAATAACTATCAATGGCCATCAACTAGACAAGCCGCAGTTAGAGGAGCAGTAGGTGTACATGATGTGGATGCATTAACTGCATTATCATCCCAAGTAACCTTATTGACAAATATGGTAAAGGTATGACCACTGCTCCAACAACAATTAACTAAGTTGCTGAAGTCTTATGTGTTTATTGTAAAGAAGGGCATCTATATGATAATTGTCTTCCGAATCCAGTTTCAGTCAATTATGTGGGCAATTTTAATAGATAGAATCAAAGTAATCCACATTCAAACACCTATAACCCTGGATGAAAACAGCACCCAAATGTTTCATAAAGTAATCAAAATCAGAATGCCACATAATCTAGTGGATAGAACAAACCTGCTCAGCCACCTGGTTTTCACCAGCAAAATCAATGGCAAAGAAACACCAACAATGAACAACTCAACTCCCTTGAAACTTTGATTAAGGATTATATAGTGAAGAATGAAGCGGTTGTCCAAATTCATGTTGTATCTTTAAGGAACCTGGAAAATCAAATTAGAGAGCTTCCTATAGCATTAAGTAACAGACCTAAGGGCAGTTTACCCAATAACACAGAGAACCCAATAAGAAAAAGGAAAGAGCACTACAAAGTTATTAACTTGAGATCTAGAAAAGATGTTCATAATCCAATTGGTGCACTAAAAAAAAAGAGTTGAGTCCACTTGAATCTGGAGATAAACTCAAATTGAAGTAGAGCAATAATCCTCCACTTCGTAGCATACTGATGAGAACAACCAAGCCATAACATCTGTAGAAACTAATGATCCAACACTTGTGGATAACGATACTGCAGCACTAACCTTGAATATGGCAAAAGAGAATCAGTCTGCACAACATATTGTAGCACAGCAGTTTAGGCATCCACCACCCTTTCCTCAAAGGTTCCAAAGACAGCAACAAGACAAGCAGTTCAACAAAATCTTGGAAGCGATGAAATAGCTACATATCAATATCCTTTTTGTGGAAGCTCTAAAGCAAATTCCAAATTATGCGAAAATTTTTAAGGATATTTTGACCCAAAAAAAAGAACACTTGGAGAATTTTAAATTGTTGCTCTAACGCAAGAGTGTAGTAGCATGCTTCAGAGTAAGATACCGTAGAAGATGAAGGATTCAGGAAGCTTTACAATCCCATGCTCCACAGGCATTAAATACAATGGCAAAACACTTTATGATTTAGGGGCTAGCATCAATCTCATGCCTTTATCAATGTTTAAGCAATTGAGAGTTTGTGAATGTAGACCAACAATAATGACTTTACAACTTGCTAACAGATCTCATGCCAATCCAGAATGGAAGATTGAAGATGTATTGGTGAAGGTAGATAAATTTATTTTCCCAGTAGATTTCATAGTGCTAGACTTTGAGGCAGATAAAGAAGTACCAATCATTTTAGGTAAACCATTCTTAGCCAAGGGAAAGACTCTAATTGATGTTCATAAAGGAGAATTAACCATGAAGGTGAATGACCAGCAAGTTACATTCAATGTGCTAAACACTATAATAAGTCCTGATGAGGTTGTAGATTGTAATTTTGTTAGTGCTGTGGATTTTGTTATAGTAGGAAGATTAAACAGTTGTTGCAGCAGAGAAGAAATTGAGGGTGCAACATTTGCAAAGCTTGAAGATGAATATCGAGGCCTTGAAACAGCTGACATAGCATGGCTAGACAAAAAGCAACCCTTCAAAATTGACGAGCAAATCCAACAAAGGGAACCGTTCCAGGCCAACAAGAATTTAAGGTTAATAGGCTGAGAGTGAAGCACTATATGAGAGCTGATGTGAACAGCCTAAAGAAGGATCGGTTCTTAAAGGATTTAGGTTAAGCAAAAAAGAAAAGTCAGGCTGAAGGACCTAAAATCAAGCGCTAATTGGGAGGCAACCCAATAAAGAAAGTTGTTTCAACTTTTTAAAGCATTAAATTTAGTTTATTTGTCATTTTGTTATTTTAAGTGTGCATCTATTTTTTTTACGTCTTTGTGTTAAAATTACAGTAACTAAAGAAAAAAGAATATATATCTATATATATATCTGTGTGTGTGTGTGTGTGTGTGTGTGTGTGTGGGCAAAAAGAGTGGTTGTAGCATCACTTATAGCATGAAATATAACAAAAGATTCCCAAACAACAGAGGCATTTATTGCTTTTGTACCAGCAATGAATTGATCAGATTTTATGGTAAGGAGTGTTTGCGAAGTGGATAAAAAAGGAAGTGACCATTTACCGTCTGTGCTGTAGCATTGCTTCCAACAACAAGGGAGTACCCCCTACATGACAGTTTATTTTATTTATTTTTTATAACTTTTCTTTCATTTAGTTTATTTTCTTATTCATTATGCATGTCTTTTTATCTAGTGTATTGATAACTCTATGAAATGAGAATTATCATGATACTTTTAGGCTTAAATCAAGATTACTTAGAGAGTAATTGGTGTGTTTTAGTGCATTTTAATGATAGTTTGCATTAACATTCATTTTAGTTTAAGTTTAATAAAGTTTGCTTAATTTTGAATAATTGTGTGCTTAAAACATGTGCATAATTGTAGGTAAACGGAAGTTAAGTTTTCATGGGAAGGATGTTGTAGTAATGAGTTTACAAAAAGGACAAAAGAACATGGCTATAGATGAATTATAGAAAAACTAGAACAGTAAAGATGTTGTAGCCATTGCCGTAGCAACCCGTGCTGTAGCAATCCTAGAACAAAGACATAGGAGATTTCTTGTGAGACACTTAACATATTGCGATATGTAATTTCCTAATTAGGAAGATGCGTGCCCTGAACTTCCCTTTACCCTAATTTTGGACTATAAAAGAAGCACATATGTAAAAAAAAAAAAAAAAAGGGGCCATCAACCAAGATCATAAACCGAAAAGAAACAAAGGAAAAATAGATTTGAAGAGCAAGAACTAAGGCTGCACTAGTGGAGAATTTACAGGAATCAATTGGAATTTAGTCTTTTTTATTCTTCTTTTGATTTATTGTTTATTCGTTGACATGAGAATGTATTTGCCGATTGAAACTTTGTTGTTTAGTTTTCTTTTACAAATCATGAACTAATATTATTTGTGATTAAGTGATAAACAATCTTAATGGTTCGTTAACTAAATTTATATATTGCTGCATGTTTGCTATAGCATTTTGTTGTGATAGTATTTATTTAAAGTTATTATTTCGTCTGACCACCCATTTAATGATATAAGATAGGAAAGAGCCATAAAAGGGCCTATCCTAGTGGAACATATCATAACAATACTTGGTTTTAGATTGGGTTTTCTGGATTGAGCTTCAACTTGATTCCAAAAGGGTCATACTTAATCCAAAAGGATCATTCCAAAAGGGATTCACCTTGCAGGGTAAATAGAACATAAACGTGTAATGCTATGTCTTATGTTGGCATAACAATTGGTTACTGTTAGGTTGCATATAGATATAAAACATCCAACATGCGACAGCTGAGGATAAATGAGGATTTTGCCCAGTGCTATAGCAGATGCTACAGCAACTGAACCGAAATTTACAAGAAATAGTCAAATCCGTTAAGAGAGTTTAATCACTCAACTACTTCATTCCTATTGATTTTATCCTTGTGCTTGACGGGAGAGTTTGCTTCTCTGCATATTTACTTATTGCATTTTATTAGGTAGTTTGTTAGTTTAATTGTTCAATCTACTTATTATTATATTACTTGTTGTGTACACTTGCACATTGGCACCTATAGCATTTGAATTTATACCCAACATGTATGCATGTGTGGTTTGTTTTGTTTTGTTTTGTGTGCTTGTGAGGACACAACACCTCTCAAGTTTGGGGGCGTTGTGTTATGGTGTATTCTGTTTGTGAGTGCATGTGTTTGTGTTAGGTGTTATGTGAAGCTCTGTTTTTTAGTATTTTTGTATGAAATTGAAAACCTAATAAAGATAAATTGGGTGTTATCCAGTATTTGTGACTGCCAAGTACGGATAGTTTATAAATGGAGGTTGAAATTTAGTCCTAGCACTTAAACTTTGGTTGAGTTTTATGAGAATACTATAGTAGAGTCAGGAAAACTAAAATAGGGTAGAAAATACCTCAAGTTTTAGGGAAAAATTTTTTGTGTATGTTGTGCTTGTTATAAAATAAATTATGCTCCAATGACTTAAGTTGCTGAGTAAACAGGGCTAATATGCACCCCAAATGTAGACTTGTGTCCAAAAGCAACAAGAGCTATGAGCATTGTTGTAGCAACTAATTAAAAAAAAGAAGAAAAAAAGTCATTTGTCTAAGATATTGAATAACTAAGTCTGTTCATGAGTCCTATGTTCAGCCTTGAGTTAGAGGTGTCTTTAAATAAGACTATGCTATAAGTATTGCTGCAGCAACTCTACTCTATCCATTGGTTGAGTAATTGGGTGTCATTACCACAAGTGATAGACATACACATGAAAAATAAATGATACATTAAAGAGAATTGACTGAAAAAAAAAGAATATATTTCCATAGCACAGTTTGAACTTGTTTGCGACTTTTATTTCCCTCATGTATGAATATACTTATGTTTTACCTTTGAATTATATAATGTTTGTGCAATGCTGCAGCACCTTTAGAATTTGATCAAAGTTCACACACACACTTTGAACGTAATAAGGCCTAAGTTTAGAACTGAACTGCTATGGAAATTTTACATGATTAAAAGTGTGATATGAGGGTTAAAGAATCCTTGAAATTCTGATGATAGAGCTAATATGATGTTGCATGATTGTGTGATGGAGTAATAATGTTGTTGTATTTACTTGAGTACAAGTAATGATTTAAGTTTGGGGGTGTGATAGTTCTATGAAATGAGAGTTATCATGGCACTTTTAGATTTGAATCAACCATACTTAGAGAGTAAAGGACATGTTTTTATTGCATTCTAGTAATGTTTTACATAAACATCCATTTTAGTTTACTTTTAATAAGATTTGTTTGATTTAGAATAAATAGTGTGCTTAGATCATATGCATAATTGTAGGTGACCGAAAGCTCAAATTTCAAGGAATGAATGCGGCTACAATAGGATTGTAAAGATAAGGAAAGAACTTGGGTAAAAAAGAATTGAAACAAGTCTGGAACAGTGCAGATGCTGAAGTTGTTGGTGTAGCACCGTTGCTGTAGCAATACTAGTGCATTAACAGGGAAGATTTCGCGCGAGATACTTTAAAGATTACGATTTGGAGTTTCTTAAATTGGAAGATGCGCGCTCTAAGCTTCTGGTTGCCCTAATTCTAAGCTATAAAAGGAGCACAAACACAAAGAAAAAGGGGGGAGTCGTCATTAGAAAAAAAGAATAGAGAAAAAAAAAACAAAGATCAAGAGAGAGAATTGAAGACGACAACAAAGGATTCTAAAAGAACATCAAGTGCATCTCACTCTTATTTCTTGTTCTTTTGTTTTTATCCGGTTATGATGAATTTTTTTTTATGGCTAAAAAAATTTTGCTTCTTGTTTTATAGTGAATTATGAACTAAATTTACTTGTGGTTGAGTGATAGACAATCTTAATGGTTAATTGACTGATATTCTATGTTGCTGCATGTTTGCTATAACACATTATTTTTATAATACTTATTTCAATTCACTATTTCGGTTAAACAATCATTTAGTGATACTAGTTAAGAAAGAGCCTCAAAAGGGTCTGTCTTAGTGGAACATATCATATCAATACTTGGTTTTAGATTGGGTTTCCTAAGTCGGGTTTAACTTGATTCGAAAAGGGTCATGTTTAATCTAAAATTACTGATGAACTAGATATAGGAACTCACCTTGTAGGATAATTAGAATCTAAAACGTGTAATGCTATATCTGATGCTAGTATAACAATTGGTCACTGTTAAGTTACATTTAGATATAAGACATCTAACATGCAATATCCACAGATACATAAGGATTCTGCCCAGTGTTGTAGCAGATCTTGTAGCAACCGATCCAAAAACTAGCAAAATAGTTATAAAAAAAACTATTAAGTGAGTTTAATCACTCAACTACTCCATTCCTCTTGGTAACATCCTTGTATTTTCTATGATATTTTACTTTATTGCATTTTTCTTATTGCGTTTTTATTTTAATTATTTCATTAGTTTAATAATTAGTTTTAATTTTAATTTAGAATTAAAATTGTACTAATAACAACAATCCCTGTGGAGACGATCTTTGATACTTATTATTATATTACTTGTTGTGTGCAGTTGCACATTGACATCAATAGCATTAGAAAACATACAACAGCGAGTGATTCTGAAATAGGAATGGCGTCATCAAGAGATTGAACTCCCCACCTATTAAGTTTTGCCTTAGCCCAGTTGTTGAGACCATCTTAGAAGTAGAAGAGAGAGTCTTTAGCGAACATGTCAGTAATCTTAAGCACAAGGGTAGTGAACTCGTTGATGTAATTACAGATATTACTCGTTTGCTTGAGTCGACAAAGGCACACTTTCGCTCTTGAAGCAAAGTGCTTTCAGAATTCTTGCTTTAAATCTGCCCATGTGTCATGGTGTAGATGCCTTTGCCCATCTTATCGACGCCACCATAGTTGTGCGGTACCTCGTGGGAATGTAGGTGTTGTGCCTACCTTTAATGCCTTTCTCACACACCATCAATATTGAAGTACTATTCTAGCCCAAAGAAGAAGTTATCAACAATGATGGCGTTGCGTGGATCATTACAGGTGCCGAGCTTGGCACTTATGGAAGCTAGACGAGTAAAGATTGTGCACTTGTGCAATGCCCAATCCGAGTAGATTTCCTCCACTTCTATATGGATCGCTTGCAGCTCATCTTGTATGAAGTTACGAAGTTTAAGTAGCTCATCATAAAGTGCTTGAAACTCCCCTTGGAGGATGTTGGCTTGGTCTTGAATGAAGGCCTTTATCTCTACCATAAATTTGGCATACTCACCTTTGAGACCATCGATCCTTGCCCTTAAACTTTTGAGGGTGTGTTGTACGACAAACATTAATGCTTTGAATGTAGTAATGCTAGGTTCAAAGGCATCGATGAAAGGGGCCTTAGAATGGAATCGTAGGGTTAGCCATTGCTCTATCGTTAGCTAGATTGCATGGGTGCAAAACTTAGTGTTGATACCACTTGCCAAGGAATAAGTATTTTGCGCAGCAACATGTATGGTACTTAGATAACTATTGAGTGTTAGAAAATGTATATTTATAAAGGAGAAAATTGTCATTTTACATTTCAAGTCTTACTAACACTTTTATTTTTATGTATTTTAGTCTCTTGTAATTTAATTATGTATGTTTTATTTTAATTAAGTATTTTATGTATTTTAGGGGCATCATGATCATTTTATAATGAACGAGAGTTCAGACAACAAAACGGACATCACTTTTGAACTCAGGACAGTCGCAAATTTTAGGAGGAGCATAAAATGAAAAATGACATTATTCACATGTACGGTACTATTCACATAGACGGATCGATAATGTGGCATTGACTGATGAGGTGTCACAATCCTGTTGGACTAAAATTCTTATGTACTGTTGATCAGCGACGTGGCAATATATTAGTAGACCAAAAATCGCGCGTACGGTACATGCATATACACAAGATTATTTTTCAACCAAACCGCGTTACTATTCAAACCACATGGTCAAACCGTGTTACTATTCAAACCGTGTGATCAAACCGCGTACTGTTGACTGATGACGTGGCACAATCCTGAGCATCCGAAATTTTTTTAATCCGATGGCCATAACTTACTCAATGTATCTATAAAAAGGGGGCCCTTCCCCCCTAATTTGGCATCCCTGAATTCATTTTTTAGCTCTATTTTCTGTAATTCCTTCTCCATTTTATATTTTCAAACCATGTGGTCAAACCGTGTATTCAAACCGTGTGGTCAAACCGCGTACTGTTGACTGATGACGTGGCACAATCTTGAGCATCCGAAGTGTTTTTAATCCGATGGCCATGATTTACTCAATGTATCTATAAAAAGGGGGTTCTTCCCCCCTAATTTGGCATCCCTGAATTCATTTTTGAGCTCTATTTTCTGTAATTCTTTCTCCATTTTGTATTTTCTACGTATTTTAATAAATTTCTATTTTACCCCTAGTTCAATTATGAGTAGCTAATTTTCTCTCAAGCTTGGGTTGAAGGTGAAGTCTAAACATGTGCCATGGGCTTTATTTGGTAAATTTATTTTCTCTTCTCCTCTAATTTTTGTCGATGTTTTGACTTTTCGTCGACAAACAATAATAATCTTGTCTAGATACCGCCCTGATTTCACCGGCTCCCTAGTACAAGGTTATTATTATTTGGCACGATAAGTCCTTAGCAACATATTGATCAGAGTGTGGTTCATGAGATGTGGATCCCCCCTCCCTCATGATTTAATTGGCACTAATAAGGAATATTTAGCCTATGGTGCATGTTGATGCAGATCCAGATACCCAAGCGCTTCAATTATTATAGTTTCCACTTTTAATTTAATTCTGCCATTTCAATTTAAATTTTAGGATATTCCAAATCATTTTGACCCCAAAATTAATCACCCATTTAGAAAATTACTTCTACAAACAATTAAAATCTACCTCCTCGTGGAATCGACACTCGTCACCATTGATCTATGCTACAATAGATTCATGCACTTGTGAATTCAATAAAATTTGCAGAACAATAACTTCTAGCACAAAAGTTGCTAAGTAACCTTATTAAAATTTTGAAGTTAACTACGCAAAGATAATGGCGGAAAAGGGAGAGAGAAGGGAGAGCAATATAGGCAAAAAGAATTTTTTACTCCATTTTAGTGTCTCCCATAAAACTTGTGCAACTTGCTAAAATATCTAGATATTTACCAGTGTAGAAAGTTCTAGTTATGTACAAGTTGATGAGATTTGCTAGACTGCGCCGGAAAGTTCTATAATTAGGTCAAACTAGCGCACCTTGACTCGAATTTGGGCTTTTGGACTTCAAACTTTAGGCTACCCGTTATTTAGCGCACATTAGCTCACCTCTTAGGAAACGTCGGATGATCAATTTAGCCTCCTTTGCCAGAAAATTCAAGCGGCCCGTGACATAAGTACTGCAGTTAGAGAAGCAGGTGACAAGGCAAGAAGTGGCTTCAGACTGGTAATGGCAAAGATACAATCCCCGGCTGAGGATAATTACAATTTGGCTTGTTACTGTCTTTGTGAATCATGGTTAGGTTGTGACAAACGGACAAACTTGAAGGTTAAAATCTTGAAACGAACTCGGTTGGCAATTGAGGTGGTATATCGTTTCCGAAGAAGGACCCGTTGTGGAGGATGGAGCTGAAAAGAAAGAGGAGGATAAAGCTGAGGAAGACGATGATTACAAGAGTGAGTACAGTGAAAACGAGGAGTATGAGAGGGATACAGAAAAGAAGGGGCCTGCAGCCAATGGCACTGTCAGTAAATTAAATGGGAATAAACTTGGAACGGTTAGGCTTAGATGGAAAGTGAAAACAAGTAAGTCTACTTTATCAACTCAAAGGATAGAATAGTTCGTAAACAATATATTTTTCATTTTTGTTTTTATTTTTATTTTTATTTTTTCAAATATTGGCAAAAGAAAAAAACTTAACAGCAGCCACCATAGTGAGAAGTTATTTTGATTATTGACTTCTATAGTTTTGATTCTTGTAGAACTGGGTTTAGAACCCAATTTTAGTCCTTTCAGATTCAGTGAGATTTATCCGTTTTCATTTTGTGGCAATTATACTTTACAAACCCACCTTGGAAAATCCTAAATCCAAATGCAGGGTTCTAGAAAATTACCAATTGCTCCCTGAACGATATTAGCCGTAGGGATCACATCTGCACACAGCACACTAGGTACCAAAATAATAATCAGCCACGAGTACAAACTATATGTCGAAATAGAATTCTTACATTAGTAATCCTTAATTATAAAATAAAATTATGATTTCAAAGAAATAATCCCTTAGTAGTGATAGATATCTCAAAATTTTTATCTCAAATTCATCCCAAAAGATGTTTTATTTATTGAGTGGTTGATACATAATTTTTAATAAGATAGAAGTGAATTAATTATATTATCTTACCAACCACTTGATAAATGATAAATGTTTGTTTTTAAGATAAAAACTTTAGAATGTATAAAACTACGCAATCGCTTATGTTAATTACCTATCAATTTTTCGTCGACTTCTTGTTAATGCAACAATAGAGCAAGCAGGGACATTTATGTTCAAAATATGGGCAATGTGTTGTAGAAATGATATAATTTCATAGTACTCACAACACAAGCAATTACATCAGAACCGTCTACACTAAACCACAGTTTTAAAATAAAAAAATTTAGACCATTCGCCTCAGTCTTCACCGTCCATATTAAAGTTAATGCAAAATTTATTTAAAATCTTCGTTCGAAGAATACATTGCTCTAAATGGCGTCAACGAGTTTGTTTACTAGATAACGAGTCAAAAAATTCTAACTCGAGGTATTTATATATCCATGTATTGCATGCATGCAATCATAATTAACCTGACCTAATCTTGCCAACTTCAACTTTAATTAATTAATTAGCAGTGGTGAGTTACTATCGTTTAAAGTAATGGACGAGGAGTACAAAAAGTTCGAATGAGGTATCCAACCATGCAAAAGCCACAGGTAAGTAACAAAGAGTACAATGAAGCCAAGCTTGAATTATTGAAATCTTCATCACTGGCTCATCCAATCACTAAAAATTCACTCACCGACATAAAAAGAATCTATTCATTTGAAAAAAGAGTTAGAAGCTATTGACTTTCATAACTCGCTGTCGTTAGTTTTAATTAGTTAAAAAATCCGGTGTTAAGGGTCTTAATGGTGTCAAATTTAATTTAATTGGACTCCAATCCAATGCCCAGTGGTGTGGTCAGTGACAGTGGATGGTGGTGTGTAGCAGGCGACTATGAGTATTTTAGTTTTTTTAGATAAATAAAATTAATTAATTTACTAATAAAAAATTATAAAAATATTTTACTTTACCATACATTCCGTGCAACAGCAAATGTTAGGGCCGGGCAATTTCAGATTTGAATCGGAGGCTGAATCCGATTGGATTCGGAACGGTACGGATTGGATTCACATTTCGATACCTTTTGACAATTTTCACAAAAAAATCATGAAATCTATAGTTAATGAAACTACAAGTCCTTAGACAATTCTTTCATTGGCTTTATTATCAGAACCTCAGGGTGTCAAATCAGCTCGTCTTTTATTGATCGGCTCATTAGAGGCTATCCAATCAAGTCCTTACTCGTTAGACAATCATGCAGTAAAGGACACGAACCTCACACAATGTACGTTCACCAGCAAATCTCTCCGGCATCAAAGTCGATACGGTGAGGTTTAGATGCGGCAGGGCAATCTGCGAAGATGTGGTTGAGTTTGTTTGGTTTGTGTAACCGGCGGCGTGGTCTCGATGTGGGTCTGGTTGTCGGTGGCGTGCGTTTGGTTTGTGGTTTCTCTGGGTTTTCGTTTGTCATGGTCGTGGCTGCTGCTGATTTGAGAAGATGAAATTAGGGATTTCACATTTGTGTTGTGGCTGTTTTTCTTTTTCTTTGTTTATTTTTTCTCTAAATAGCACTACTGTTACTGTAGCTGTGAATCCCATCGGATTATTCGGATCAACCTAAATCCGATCCAATTGGATGATACAAATCATATTCAATCGGATTTGAAATCAAATATGAATTCAATCCGAATTTGTATAGATAACTTCGAATCTGTCTGAATCCGATCTTATGTCCAGCCTTACCAAATGTGGTTCTTCATTAAATTTTAATTCATCCATTCTATTTTATAGCATATAACGTGCGGTGTATATGTGATGAACATTGAAGGAAGCTTTAAGGAAGGTCAAGTTTCCTCTCTCTCAGCTGGTATTTAGTTGGCTTGCTTATAATGTAGCCACTCATGTCATACAGCCTTTTTCATTTTTTATTTTTAAAATTTATTGCCTGTTGGACGGCTTTTCTAATGTCTGTATTAACGAAAATAATATTTAAATTATGGACGAAAAAATTACTTTAAAATATTTAATGTCTGTATTAGTGACAATAATATTTAAATTAATGTAGATCAAATAGATCATAAATGATATATATATTTTTTATTTTCCATCCAACTTTTGGATAGTTTTATAATTATTAATAGTACCAAATGTCATTATCAATTATCAAAATTGCTGTTGTCAATATTATTAGTTCTAGTGACTGATACTAATAGTACAATGATACTAATAATACAATCTGTACTTCATTTTAGACACATATAATGTATCATACATGTGAACATTGATTGGAAGATACTCACAAATAATCTCTTGCACCAGTTACTTAATAAAAACTTATAATAAATTAATTAAATTATTACATGTAACATATTTGGTATTGTGTTATTAGTGCTATTATAATTAATGACAGTATAACCCTTGACTTTATTATTGATGTTGCTAATAACATAACTATCATTATTAGTTATTTTAACTATGATTAAACTAAAATAAACTTGTGAATTTTTTATGATATCATTTTTTCATCGAACGTGGACATTGTCTATATGAAATTATTTTTCATAATAGTAAAATTTTTAATAATGTTTCTATTAATCTAATTTAATGTGTTTATAGTATGTGTCTATAGTCTAAATTGACCTTTTAGCCCCACTTGAAAATCATTTGGTTAAGCCAATAAAAAACACTTTTAAAAAACATTTCTTAATAGTATAATGCATTATATGTTAGGTATTATAGCAATTGTTTTTGATGTTGTATTGTGCCGATGAACCAAATTAACAATGTAACTAGACAATTATAATTTTAGTGCAACAACTATAATTAAATAATTTATATTTAATTGCATTTATGATCATATGATTTAAGCATGATTGTTAAAATTTTAAAGAAACTAAATTAATTTTAGTAATATTGCACATATAAATAGATGTTATATCATTTGTGTATTAGTTCATGATGTAAAATTTGACGTGCAATCAACTGTTAAAAATTTATTACACTATTAATAGATACTAAAATAAATTACCACAAAACTATAACAATTAAGAAAAAAAGAAGGGAGATGTCAATTCAGTTACAAATTATATATCCAATTATATAAGAATATTGGTGAGTAAATTTATATTAATGTTACATTAATATTAAATAGAAAAGTAAATTAGGCTTGAAGAGGGTAGCATGATTCGTTCGTGCTGTTACAAAATTATTCTAGATCTAGTATCTCACAAATAATAAAATCAACTATCACTCAAACATTAAAACTAAAAATAAGTGTAATATTAGTTAGAATAAGAATTTAAATTAATTTGTATTAATATAGAGATAGTAATTATGGATGGCAATGGATACCATCCAATGCGAGTTTGTCATCACCAAACTAATGCCTACAAAGAATTTAAATTATCAAACCACATGCAACTTGCTTAATTTTTTTTTAAACAAACTTGCCCGCTGTAAGTTTTAATAATTATCAAATTCACCTACAACACGCAATAGGTTTTTAGCATGTTCCCACAATTAAAATCACAAACATTAAAAAATTATTTAAATAATACATTAAAATTTATAATAATAATAAATTTATAACATTAGCTTAAAAAATCTGCATAAATTACTCAACTCTAGATTTTATCAAAGTAAATGAGAAATTAAAGTTTCAACATTAAAATAAATACACAAAATGTATCAATCTATGACAAAAATATTTCAGTCGTAGGCAAATCATCATCACTAAGATCAATACCTTACTTCAACTTTTAAATAATATCCAAGTATTGCCAACAATATTAACAAATCAATTTGGACAACTAAAGTTTATAATTAATTAAAAAATAAAAATTAACTTTAGCAAGCAATCATTAAGTTGATGTCACTGAAGCAAAACGGGATAAATTTAATCAAACTAAAATAAAATATCAGTAATATTAAACCTGAAAATTATAAAATTTCTACTTACACACACACACGCATACATACTAGAAGGAGTAAGGTATGCAGCTACAGTGAGTGAGGTTAGGTTTAGAAATTCGTAGGGTTAGCTAACGTATATTTATGATTAAATTTTTAATTAATTTTTATGATTAAAATTAGAAAATCAATAATTACAAAAAGAGCACGGACATCCACTGCTTTTTTCTCAATACTAAACCTATCCTCAACCCATAGTGGATTTCAATTTAAAATACTAAACTCAAGCATAACAAGTAAAATTACCTGTAGCAAGCAGGCTTTTAGGAGTGAATTTGGGCAAATTTATGGATTTGTGGGTAATTTTGCCATCCCTAATTAGTAATGCAAAATGTAAAAGGTTTCATTTGGGTGGCCAATTACTACCTAAATGAAAATCTCATTAATCAAATTTTTATTATTTTATTCATTATTTAATACTTTCTTAAGAAAATCTTACTGAAATTTTTTATTATTTTATTATTATTTAATACTTTCCTTAAAAAAAATCTTACTAAAAATAAAAATACTCTCATTGAGACATTTCGAAGGACCCTAGTTGCCCTCCTCAACAAGCATACACACTTAGTCACGTCAAACCCTCACTCGCCACCATGTAGTAGTCTCTGCCATCTTTCATTCCACATGAATTAGCCACCAGCCGTCACCATTCCACACATTATGTGCGCAACATGTAATTACCTACAACGGGTTTTTGCGAGTGAATTTGGGCGGATTAATGGATTTGCGGGTAAGTTTATCATCTATAATTAGTAATGCAAAATGTAAAAGGTTTCATCCAGGCGGCCAACTACTACTTAAATTAAAATCTTATTAATCATTTTTTTTATTATTTTATTTATTATTTAATACTATCTTAAAAGAATCTTACTGAAAATAAAAATACTCTCATTGAGACATTTCTTTGGACCCTAGCTGCTCTCGTCGACAACCATACAGGCTCAGTCACATCAAGCCCTCACCTCCCACCACGCAGTCGTCTTCGTCGTCTTTGTTCCACACGAATTAGCCACCATCTGTCATCGTTCCAGACATTCTATGCACACAAATTCTTATAGGTGGACATTGTATCATTTCATAA
Source organism: Citrus hindsii (assembly GCA_004802465.1). Classification (NCBI taxonomy): domain Eukaryota; kingdom Viridiplantae; phylum Streptophyta; class Magnoliopsida; order Sapindales; family Rutaceae; genus Citrus; species Citrus hindsii. The sequence goes on from QWBT01000632.1 coordinate 136,461, forward strand.
TGCTCTATCAGTGCCAAACAACTTTAAAAAAGAAAACTGAAACTTGGGATATTTTCGAAGGTTAATTTATTTTCTTTCACCTAAGCGTATAATCAAATTTTGAATTTTATTTTTTCTATGAACGATATTATCATTATCATTGAAAGGAAATTTAGATATATTACAAATAGATGCAGGCCATTTTAACCTAAAACTGATTAATTAATAAACTAAATTAATTTTCTGAAAATATTGTTCACAGTACTATTCACAATGATTGTTCACGACTATTATTCATGGTTACTGTTCATCTTGCATAAAAAATATTGATTTTTCAAAACACAATAAAATTATAGAAATTAAATAGCACGGAGATTTTTACCTGGTTTGATTAATTAATTCTACATCAACGAGAACATGCCCAGATGAAAAGCAATTCACTAAGTTAAAATGCTACAACTCATAGATTTACCAAACTTAAGACTCTCAATTACAGTTTATCACCATACAGCTTACTCAACCTTAGACTTAATTTGCTTCTCTTGAATAATTGCTACCTTTCTTGATTTACGATCCCTAAGACACTTCTTAAATTGATCAATAGGAATTCTTTAATTCTTCAATGTCTAGTAATCTAAGATCTACATAGACTCTTCACAGAGATGAAAAGAAATAGTCTCCATTCAAAACTTTGAATAGAGAAGATAAGAAAAGAAATCAACGCAACATCATGTGGCAAATCCGAATTCTCTAGGGAAGAGGCCCAATTTTACTTCTTTGCTTTGTGCTATGTGTTGTGCAAGCAATTGTGAAATACCTCTCTTTATATAGGCACTAGGGTTTCACAAAAAACACAAGTTTTAAAAGACTTAGATTCTTTTTAAATAAGAGTTTCTTTCCTCTTATAATTCATATGAATCTAAATGTGAATAAATTTGATATTCTTACCTTACTTGTTTCCCAAAAAATATCTAGAACATTTAATAAACTTCTTGTTTGAACCAACTTCTTGCTCTAAATAAATCTTATGTGCCAATTAGAATCCCATCATTAATTAACTTGCTAAATTAGACATCTAATTAAATTAGAAAACAAATATTCCTAATAAATTGGAATATCACTAAATTAAGGAATCAATTAATTAATCCCTACTACAAGATATGTAATAAATAAAATTTTAATTTAACTATACTTGCCATAAGATGCCAATTCTATAAATAATAGACTTAACAATCATATCGTTGGTTGCTCTTCACAGTCAATGATAGCAAGTAATCTTTTTGCAACATTTTTATCATCATAGGGAGCAACATATTATATAATATTTCAAAGAATTTCATAATTTGATTCTTCTTTTAATTAAAAAAATGTTATTGATTCGATGTTGTAAACATTGTTGAACTACAAATCACTCAAGTATTGATTTTAGTCCCCCACAATCCACTCTTAATCTTAATGATCTCTAATAAGTCCATGAAGAAAGTGATCTTGATGATTTTGATATGAGAAAACAATAACTAGCCACTACACAGAGAAAGTAGAATCAAACAAACACTTCAACATCCACTGTGAAGATCTCTATCTTTCTATTTACAAGATAAAGTAGCCATAGAGCAAATCTTGAGACCTTTTATACAAATAAAAATCAATCTAGAAAGATCCCTCGGCTGTCAGCACTTTGTTTCTGGGTTTGTTACCACAACCTAAAATCTTTCCACTCACATAAAGGCTATAATAGCCATTCAAACTTGTTAAAGGACAGATGTAAGGCTCCAATCCATTCCTTTAAGCAAAACGACAAACAATGATGGTATATGATAAAGCAATACATGCGATGCATCACCTATATTGTTTAGGGTTAAATTCACTGTACCCCCACTAGAGTGACTATCTTCAAAATACCCCCCAAGGATACGCAAACATCACTCTACCCCTCAATTGTCATGATCTTCCCGTTAAAGTAACGAGTTTAAAGGGTAAAATCATATTTTTTAACAAACACTGTAACGAGCGTTAGCCTAGAGAATTGTGACATGTCAAATCAAGGCAGCCTTTCAACCACTCCCTAAAGTTTTATAATTTTATATAGGGTAATATAAAATAAGTTATTTTCAAAATATTTAATGAGAAAATATATAAGTGGTTAAACGTAAAAAGAGCAGAGGGTCCTTTGCTCTTGGCGCGAACCATCATCTTCTTCACAGTTTAGAGAGAGAAACTTTGAAATAGAGCATTAAAATATTGGTCATAAAGAAGACATTTTTTATTCGAAAGACAAAAAAAAAGTGACCATTAGAGAGTGGTTGCTGGTAACAACAACCTTACGATGGCAAAGGTAAGGAATTTATTTTTTTCATTCAATTATTTCCATTAAAATGGGTTTAGCAGAGTTTCAGGGGAATGCAGGACAATATTAACTAGAAGAATAACTTGTCTATATGAAAAATTTGTGCTATTGTTGTTATTATTTGAAGATAAATAGGTTTAAACCCTAGTCTTAGTTAATTTGAGCATTTTGTTTTCATTGTACCATTAACAGTTTATAGTATTTCCTTTACAAATAAGTTGCTGTTGGAGATTAAAAAAAATGGTTGTTTAGGTTTTGGTGATGGATATTTTGGTTTTGCTTTAAATTTTAGATATCATGTCTACAATGCCTACTTTGGTTCTGATATTTGTAATGCTTTTATTATCGTATTTGTAGTTGAGGGTGAAAGGCATTGTCAGCTTTCTTGGTGAAACTTTTAAGGTTGGCCTCATTGACCCTGACTTTCTAAGTAGAGTTATTCTTATCAATGCTGCAATGAAAAGAATAGTTGGGAGAAACAATTATAGAAATGAGAGATTCATCATTAAAGTTACACTGCCATGGAATGGGAAGAAGGGTACAATAGATAATGATCATGAGCTGTATCAGATATGGCAGTTTTACAATGAGAAAAAGTTTACAGAGATTGTGTTTAACATGACCATCATACCACTTAATGTGATGAATGTAATTAAAAGGAGGTTACTTGAGAATGATATAGAAGATGTTGCTAATGGGCCTGATGCCGAACCTCAGAGTGTGTTGTCTGTGTTTCAGAGGCAACCAACCGACAATGTTGAAGCACAACAACAGGTGCATGCAATTGCTACTGGAAAAAGAGGTGATAAAAGAAAGTCAGTGGCAAAAAAAAAGTTCAAGAAAAATTTTAGAGACTAAATTTTGTGGGGTCTTTATTTCAGAACCAGAGTTTACACCTGAGGCCACCACTACAGCAGAAGATACAGTGCAAACAGAAATCACAACTGAATTTGAAGTTGAAGCAGAAGCTAAAAATCCTGAAATACAAACCACAATTGAACCCACCACTGCAGCAGAACCTGAGCTCGCAACATAAATCACACCTGAACCCACCAATGCAGGAGAACCTGAGCTCGCAACACAAACCACACAAGAACCCACCACTGCAGTAGAAGATACAGTGCAAACAGAAACCACAACCAAATTTGAAGTTAAAGCACAAGCTGAAAATTCTGAAACACATACCACACCAGAATCCACCACCGCAGCAGAACCTGAGCCTGCAACACAAACCACACTAAAATTACCACCACAGTTTGATCAAACACCATTCCTAAGACCAGCAACAATAGTACCACCTCAGTTTGACAAAAGCCCATTATCAATGCCTACATTTAACCATCCTTCAAGTGATGGTGGTCCAGAAAAGGGTGCTGATGAGGGCAAGACTGACTGTGTACACCTTTCACAACATAATCATCACTTATCTGATTTTCATGTTGTTGATGAAGGCATGGATGACTTTGCAGGCGGAGCTGAAGAAGATGCATCTGAGGATGTTGATCCACCATTGTCCCAATCTTTAAAGAATAATGCATCTCATACATCTACAAGATCAACAACTACACATTCTCAAATAAAGGAACCAACTAATCATGCTGAAGATACAGTACGTACTGATGATTTACCGTTAGAGATTGTGCAAACTCAACATTGTAAAAGAAATGGGAAAAATATCAGCAAGTCACCTATTACTATCACTCATTCACATAGGCAAGCTAACAAGAGAAAGACTGTTGTTTTCCAAATTAGGGCTTCTCAAAGGATTGCAAATCAGAGGAGGCCACGTATTGAAGCCATTGAGCATGATAAGAAGACTGTAAAGAAGAAGAGAAATACCAACTTTGTAGATTTTTGAGCAAGTCATGAGCAGGCCTAAGGCAACTAAAAAAAGTAAATCAAGGAGCTTGAATGATAGTGCTGGCCCAACAAGACATGCAGACGAAGATGATGAGATGCCACCTACTAAGGAAATGGACTTCCACATGTAGTCTGAATCAGAAGATGACATGTGTAGAGCCACAAGAACATCTAACAGTCAGCCTGAAGACGAAGTTCAAAACAAAGAAGATGATGACTTACTTTATGGATATGAAAGTGACAATGGTGACGATGGGCCACTTTCAGACTCAAAGGATGAGCATCCATTTAGCAAGATGTCTCATGCATTGGGTGGGCAAATGTTCAAGGAGGGTACAGAACCAATAGAATTTAGAAAGGAAATAGTGTTAAAAAATTTCAGAAAATTTGCATGGGTTCTGAAGGATTACTGTATTCAACACAGTTTCAGGGGATCAAGTTAGAGAAACAAAGGATTTTATTTGGCTGCTATGCAGATAAATGCCCATTTAGAGTATATGCTGCAATTCAAAATTGGGGCAAGTACTTTCAGATTCGGACTTTACACAACATACACACTTGTAAAGGCCTCAATAACAATCCTGAGGTAACTGAAGCTTGGATAACCAGAAAGGACCGCTATAAAGTTCTTGCTAATCCAAGGATAGGTGTTGACACACTTGTAGATGATCTAAAAAAAATACATGGGGTGACTGTTGCTCCACAAAAGGTTTATAGGGCAAGGTGAAGAATTTTCAAATCAGCTGCTGGTGGTGACCATGTTGAGAGCTTCAAGTTATTGTGGGATTATACAAATGTCATCAAACAACAAATGCCTAGGGCATTGGCCTTGTTGAAGATGACAAAGCGGGGCACACCTACTGATAAGTACAAGTTTCAAAGGTTTATGGTGTGCTTCCAAGGCCTTAGAGATGGGTTCAAGGAGGGTTGTAGGTCATTCATAGGGCTTAATGGCTGTTACTTGAGAGGGTCATTTGATGGTGCGCTGCTATCAGCAGTAAGTTTGGATGCAAATCAAGGCATATTTCCCATTGTAATTTTTGTTTGTGAATATGAAAATACAGATAACTGGACTTGGTTTTTGGGCCACCTATAAGAGTATTTAGCTGATGACAGGTAGGTGACATTCATGACTGATAGGCAAAAGGGAGTACTTAATGCACTTCATTTGGAGTTCGCTGGAGCAGAAAATAGGTTATGTGCAAGACATGTATTTGCAAACTTGAAGACAAGATTCTCGAAAGTGGAGTTGAGGGATGAGTTTTGGAGGGCAATTACAGCATCAAGTAAAGATGTTTTTGTCAAGGCAATGAATGGCTGAAAAAGTTAAATCCCAAGCATTGGTCAGTGCATGCCTTTGATAAGTTTGTAAAGTGTGATCACACAACAAACAACATGACAGAGAGTTGGAATGCATGGCTTGGTGATATGAGGAAAGCACCAGTTATAGCTTTGGTGGAGCACATTTGGAAGCGCATGATAAAAGCAATAACTGAGAGAAGACAAAGTTGTTTGAAGTGGCCATTTGATGTTCCTACTTTTATTAACAAGAAGTTGAACAACATACTGAAGGTTGGTGGGAATTATCATGTCATACCAGCAAGTGATGCCTTATATGAAGTTGAAACAGGACAAGAGTCTTATATTGTCAACCTTGATGAGCATACAAGTAGTTGTGCCCTATGGCAGATCAATGGCTTACCTTGTAAGCATGCAATGCATTGTATAGCTCACATTAGGGCTACTTATGAGAAGTATGTTGCCCCTTGTTTACTAAAGGATGCATATTTGGGATGCTATGCTGACATTATTCATCCATTGCCGGACAAATCTAAATGGCCACAGGTTGAAGCTGATGAAATTTTACCCCCAATTGCTCGAAGACCACTTAGCAGACCTAAGACATGTAGAAGAAGGGAGGCTGATGAACCACCAGCACATAGAAGAAGGTTCGTAGTATCTTGTTCATATTATCTGAGTATTGGTCACAATATAAAGGGTTGCCCTGTTGATCCAGCCAATGCACATAAGAAAACCAGGCATATATTGGTTAGTGGCTTATTGCTTACCATATAAAAATTAATTATTCAAATTATTTTTTTCATCACTTTGACGTTATCTTCAAATTACCCCCACCTAGAGTGACTACACAAAGGGGTTAAGTGATGTTTTCACTTTTTTTAAGATATATATTGTAGTTTTGTGACTATATATTGGGACTAATATGAATGTGTGAAGATTAGGTGTACTAACCTTAACTTAACTATGCTGAACAGAAGCATCGCAAGAACTTGGCAGCAGCCTCAAGCTCAGGAGCATCATTTACAAGAGTGAATGCTGCTGGAGACTCAACACCTGATGGGTCAGCAGCTGAGCCATCACCTAATACTTCTACGTCTACCCCAGAACAATCAACTAGAGGTTCAGCAACAAAGAAGACAGCAGCAGGAATAAGCAGAGGAAAAGAGAGATAATGCCTTGCATCAACAGTAACAAACGCAGCGTTTGATCAATTTTCAGAGCTACCAATGAGAGGCATTGAAATTAGAGAAGGAGGCAAATCTGGTGGGACCACTCCACAATCTCGCCCAGTTCAAACAAAGAGAGATTTGAAGGGCAAAGCAGCAGCTCAAATTGACTGTAAGTTTTTTCTGTTTGTTATAAAAATAATGCTTATATTTACATATAAGATATTTAGATTAATTTTCTTCAAAAATTAATCTTTTGTTTCGGTAAAATGGTAACTACTAAGTGGGGCTTTATGTCATAGAGAAATACTGTTACAGTGAATGGCATGACGACAATAGTCTGGACATTTACAGAAAATGGTGCTGCTGATTTTGATATTTTGATGTGCCTTTTAATACACTGCTACGATAGTGCAGTGCAGTATATATTTGTAATTAAAACCTAATTGTAGACTTTAAAAAACTAAGACGCAGTATGTGTGCTCATGTTTTTTCGGAATTGCTAATTTTATATTATGTAATTTTATCTAAGACGCAGTAGGCTAAGTTACTATTTCTTTGGGTTGTTGCAATTAATATTTGGTCTGGTCTGTAATCCCTTGTCATAGAAGCTGAAAAGGGAAAATGTAATATGTTGTTGGTGATAGTGAATATTGACTGCAACAATATAAGTGTAATATTTTGTTGAACTGAAAGTACATATCACTGAATGTAATACATGAGCTTCTGGTACATGGAAGTTTTTGTTGAACTGAAAGTACGTATCACTTAATTTATACTTTCTACTACTTTCTACCCTTATACTTCAGTTATGAGCAACACTAAGCATATTGTTGGTGTAAAAATACTAATGCTATTGGTGTCAATGTGCAAGTGTTTACAACAAGTAATAAAGTGATAAGTATTCAAGATCGTCTCCACAGGGATTGATGTTATCAGATTTGCTACAACAATCTTAATATTGAGTGTTAGAAAATGTATATTTATAAAGGAGAAAATCATCATTTTACATTTCAAGTCTTACTAACAACCCTTACTTTTATGTATTTAAGGTTCTTGTAATTTAATTATGTGTGTTTTATTTTAATTAAGTATTTTGTGTATTTTAGGGGCATTATAGTCATTTCACAATAAACGAGAGATCGGACGGCAAAATGGACATCACTTTTGAACTCAGGACGGTCGAAAATCTTAGGAGGAGCATAAAAGGAAAATGGTACTGTTCACATGTACGGTACTATTCACATGTACGGATACTGTCTACGTTACTGTTCACGGCACTGTTTACATAGATGGATCGATGACGTGGCATTGACCGATGACGTGGCATTGACTGATGAGGTGTCATGATCCTGTTGGACTAAAATTCTTATGCACTGTTGATGGTGACGTGGCGGCATATTAGTGGACCAAGAAACGCGCGTACGATACATGCAACACATGAGATTATTTTCAACCAAACCGCGTACTGTTCAAACTGCGTTACTGTTCAAACTGCATGGTCAAACAGTGTTATTGTTCAAACCGCGTGGTCAAACCGCGTACTGTTGACGCGTACTGTTGACGCGTATTGTTGACTGATGACGTGGCGCAATCCTGAGCATCCAAACTGTTTTTAATCTGATGGCCATGATTTACTCAATGTATCTATAAAAAGGGGACCTCCTCCCCTCTAATTTGATATCTCTGAATCCATTTTTGGGATCCATTTTCTGTAATTCCTTCTCTATCTTGTATTTTCTATATATTTTAATAATTCCCATTTTGCCCCTTGTTCAATTATGAGTGGCTAATTTTCTTTCAAGGTTGGGTTGAAGGTGAAGTCTCAACATATGTCATAGACTTAATTTGGTAAATTTATTTTCTCTTCCCCTCTAATTTTTGTGGATGTTTTGACTTTTCGTTGACAAATAATAATACTCTTGTCTAGTACTGCCCTGGTTTCACTGGCTCCCTAGTACAAGGTTATTATTATTTGGCACGATAAGCGCTTAGCACCATATTGATTAGAGCGTGGTTCATGAGGTGTGGATGACCTCATGATTTAATTGGCATTAATAAGGATTATTTAGCCCATGATGCATGTTGATACGGATCCAGATATCCAAGTACGTCATTTCAATAGATTTCTCTTCAATTTATTCTCGCCATTTCAATTCCAATTTTAGAATTTATTCTTGCCATTTCAATTCCAATTTTAGGATAATCCAAATCATTTTCACCACAAATCCAACCACCTATTTACAAAATTAATTCTACATATAATTAAAATCTACCTCCTCGTGGGATCGACACTCGTCACCATTGATCCATACTACAATAGATTCGTGCACTTACGAGTTCAATAAATTTGCACAACACTTAACAATGTAGATTTTGTGTTAAAATAAAATAAACAATTAATGAAACTAATGTAGTAATTAAAATAAAAACGCAATAAATAAATGCAACAAAGTAAACTATCACGTCAAGCTCAAGGATAAAACTAATGGGAATATATAGTAGTTGAGTGACTAAACTCTCTTAATGGTCTTGACTATTTTCTAATGGTTGGCTCGGTTGCTGTAGTATTTGCTACAGTACTGGGCAGAATCCTTATGTATCCTCAGCCGTCGCATGTTGGATATCTTATATCTATATGCAACCTAACAGTGATCAGTTGTTATGCCAACATAAGATATAACATTACACGCTTAAGTTCTATTTACCCTACAAGGTGAATCCCTATGTCTAGTTCATCACTAATTTTAGATTAAGCATGACCTTTTTGGAATAAGTTAAACTAAATCCAAGAAACTCAATCTAAAACCAAGTATTGCTCTGATATGTTCCACTAAGATAGGTCATTTTGCGGCTCTCTCCTAACTTGTATCATTAAATAGGTGATCAACCGAAATAATGAATAAAAATAAATACTATCAAAACAAATTGCTACAGCAAACATGCAACAACACATATATTCAGTCAATAAACCATCAAGATTGTTTATCACTCAACCACAAATAAATTTAGTTCATGGTTTGCAAAAGAAAAAATAAATAACAAAGTTTCAACCATGAAACACATCCCCATGAATAAATAGAAAACACAAAAACAAGAGAAGGATAAGAAGGATTGAGCTCCCAATTGATCTCTGCAATTTTTCCTCTTGTGTAGCCTTCAATCTCTCTCTTGAATCTTGTTTTTCTTTTGTTTCTTTATGTTTTTCTCCTTGGGTGACGGCTCCCCTTATTCCTTATGATGTGTGCTTCTTTTATAACTGAAGATTAGGGTAAACGGAAGCCTAGGGTGCGCATAAGTCAGATTAGGAAACTGCAGATCGTAATTCTGCAAGTATCCCGCACGGAATTGTTCTAGGATGCTACAGCAACGGCTACAGCAATGGTTGCTACAGCAATGATTGCTACAACAACGGCTACATCAATTGCACTGTTCCAGATTTGTTTCAATTCTTTTGTATCTAAGTTCTTCCTCATTTTAGCAAGCCTATTGCAGCAACATTCCTTCAATGAATTATAAGCTTCTGGAAATCTACAATTATGCACACAATTTAAGCACGAATTACTTTAAATTAAGCCAAACTCATTAAGATTGACTAAAATGATTATTTATGCAAAATGTAACAAAAATGCAATAGAAACACATAATTTACTCTCTAAGTGTTATTGATTTAAGTCTGAAAGTGCCATGATAACTCTCATTTTATAGAGTTATCACATATGCATCATGCAAAGTACCAGCATGAATAAGATAATATACATCAACCTAATGATTGATATGATTTTGCAGCAAGTTTATTAATTCCCATCTCTAGCATCTTCTTATCTTTAATTCCAATTTCATCATCACTTTCGAAACCTTCGTGTAACTTTCCCAATCCTCTTATGAGTACTCTATACTTGTCCAAACTTGGTTTCCACCATTTGAAAAAAATTGCAGCCTTTATTATCGCATTTGTAATACAACTTCTTAGGATTTGCAGCAGACTCTGAGATGTATACAGATGGACGTTTACCACAATCTCTGCATGTTTTGTTTCTGAACTTCAGCACCTTCCCATTGATCTCCAACTTCTCATTTTTATCTTCATCTTCCACATCAAACCAGCTTCCTCTTGAAGACAACATACCTACTGTTATTTTTTTATTTTTTGTGATGTCCTATTTGAGCCTTTTGCTACTACAAAGCTTGTTCAAATCTGTAAATTAACGGTTAGTTTAATTTTTGAATTTGAATTGTTGTAGTCAAAGGGAGAGAAGGATGATTTTTTTTTTTTACTTTCAAAATGAGTGGTTGAAATCACAGTGCAAATCCCTGTAAACAAGTGTTATTTAATGGCATACTTTGTAATTTTCTTCAATCAAAAGCCCAAATAAGGAATCAATTTAAAACTTTTTGACCAAACAAGTAAATATACATTTTAATATTAATCAATTTAAAACTTTAACACTACCACGTTTTTTGACAAAAATGTCACATCAAAACCGCACCCAATAATACTGTTAGATAGAATATTTTGTTTCACACAAGGATAATCACATAATTTAATTATTCAACGTCGGTCAACCGTTTAAAGTCACGCCAATTGGAGGGTAGAGTGATGTTTTCGTATCCTTGGGGGGTATTTTGAAGATAGTCACTCGAGTAGGAGGTACAGTGAATTTAACCTTATTGTTTATTCATTCAACTGACATTATAGAAATGTCATACACCTCTCGGAAACACGATAGCAGTCATAACATACTTCTTTGGCTGACATATTATTCACTCTACGAGAATATAACAGAGTTGTCATACATGACTATAAAAATCAGATTTGAGCTTCACTCTTTAACAATTATTTTAAAAAATTAAATTTAACTGTTTGATCATTAATTAAGTATAAATTTTATTGTTTTCTGTATTGTTAAAGTTGAAATTTGTCTTTCAAATCATGATTTACATTTATTTGAATCTACGAGTGCATGCAAATGAGAGTACATGAATGCTAGATAATAAACTTGATCTAATCCATTTAACGCCCAAATCATGATTCATCATTGATATCCAAAAGCTTCAGATTTTTGTTCAAAGATATAGAGATTAGCTTTCCATATGGTGCAATAATGGTGTGTTGGTTGAGTTACATGTGTGATTTATAAAATTTTTGTGTCTTTTGACACGACTTAAGAGTGATTTCTAACTCTCAAGTATAAGCGTGTCTTGTTATATTATAACTCGGTGAGTCCAAGGTCGATCCACAAAGAAAAGATTTAATTTGTTTATTTAAGTTTATCAAAAAAATAATAATTAAAATTAAAAATATGCAATTTAATTTAAGAAAAATTATGAAATTGAATTAGTTAGGGTTATGGATCCACTCCTAGTAATAAATACAATTTAACAATTTTTTATTTTTTATTTTATTTCCCAAAAGATTAATTGTATAAATTAAAATAATTTTATTATGGATTAAGAACTTAATGTGTCAAAACTCAACTTGTCTACAATAAGTTAAAATACCAATTTACCGTACTTTATACCATACACGACGGTGCATCAGTTATCGTTGGATTCATGTAATCTCTCAAAGTTCTTAGTTGACTCTTATCATGTTGAGATTGGTTGTTTCCTTGATCGACTGGAGGATTAAGTTGGCCTAAAATGCTTTCGTCTTGGATCTCGTCCATGATTGGTGGTGGTGATTGAGATCTACGAATTAGCCTGCCATTTGAAGTTCGAAACTAACGTCTCATGCAATGATGATGTGTGAATGTAAAATTATGTTGTAAAGATGATACATGAACAAATGAATAACAAAAAATAAAAATAAAAAATTGCACAAATTAAAGACAAAATGAAAATTAAATAAACAAGATAAATGTACAAAAAAAATACAAGACAAAAATAAATAAACTAAAAATTAATTAACTAAAATTAAAATAACTAAATAGGCAATAGACCAAACATATAAAAAAAGTAAAAGCCAAAAGAAAAATAAAATAAATTCAAAAATTAAATTGCATAAATAAAAAAAAGACCAGAAATTATTATCTCAAAGTGTAGATTTTTTTTTTATTTTAAAAATTACCAACCAATTAAACGATTAATTCAAATTAATGGGCCTTGTAATTTTTAAAGTGAATATTCCTTTATTGAGTCCAAATTAGGTCAAAAGAAATCCAATTGTGGTCCAAGAAAGTTCAAGTTATAGGTCCGAATTTGAGATTTATGGGAAATTTTGGCAAGGGACCTATTCAAAATTTCTTGTGGTTTGTGGTTAAACTGTAATTATGAGAAGAATAAGCCAAAAACGAGATTTTTTTGGGTACAACTGAAATTATGAAAGATGTAGGGATAGAAGAGAATTTAAGAAAAGAATAAGGGGATAAAAGAAAATTTACACAAAAAGTAAAAATAAAAGGAAAAATAAAACAACTTAAATACCTCTCCCCGACAACGGCGCCAAAAATTTGACACGATTTAAAAGTAATTTCTAACTCCCAAGTATAAGAGTGTCTTGTTTTATTATAACTCGGTGAGTCCGAGGTCGATCCACAAAAAAATTATTAATTAATTTATTTAAGTTTATTAAAAAATTAAAATTAAAATTAAAAATATGCAATTTAATTTAAGAAAAACTATGAAATTGAATTAGTTAGGGCTATTGATCCACTCCTAGTAATAATTACAATTTAACAAATTTTTTATGTTTTATTTTATTTCCGAAAAGATTAATTGTATAAATTAAAATAATTTTCCCATTAATTTTATTATGGATTAAGAACTTAATGTGCCAAAACTCAACTTGTTTATAATAAGTCAAAATACCATTGTACCATACTCTATACTAAGATATTAAGAATTTATTGTGCCAAACTCCCATGTTCGTCTACAATAAATCAAAATTTCAAAATATAAAATATGGATAAAATAAAATAAAAAATAATTCAATTTGTACAATTAAAAATAGAATTTGATTAAATCATATTTTTTTTACTAAGAGTTTCACTTTCCTCTAACTATGAATATTTAGCTAAACATTTTTGAAATAAAGGAAGTTATTAAAATTGAAAAACACATAATTAAAATATGGAATTTGAAAATTGAAATAAAACTAATTTTATTTATTGAAAATATATTACAAAGAGAAATGAGAAGAAGAATATGGGGGAAAGAAGAGAAGAAAAGGTGTGTAGAAGTGTGTTCCCCTGCCCCCCTCTATTTATACTAATACATGGTAAATCCACACCATACAAATAAATAAATCTAATTACATCTTAATCTTACATTTGTCCCACTAATAAAACATAAACCTAACTTAATCCACTCAAGTATATCCAACACATTCCACTAACAATTACCATACCTAACATGATAAAAGTTTATAATTTTATAATTACCACATTTACCATGGTAAAAACTCAAACTTTTCCAAAAAAAAAGTCTTGGATCCTCCTCGACAATGACATAATTTCTTGAACTTCCAGAATCCAAATTTAACATCTGTACATTTGTATGGAGTCTCAAATTGCATGAAATTATTATTTTTACCTAATAAACACACAAAAATACACAAATAAAATATTTAGAAAAATAATTAGAAATTCACAACATGTTACACAATTACAAATACAAATTACATTAATAGTACAAAATAACATTTTTACCCCTTAATAAATATACAATTTTTAACACTAATCATCTTTAATAATATTTTGTGGTTTGTGTTAACTATCTCCAATATAATTACCTTCTCATTTATTCAGTTCAACAATCAATTAAGTAAGAAATCTTCTCAAATAAAAAAAATATAGCTTGTGCTCTTCAATTGTTCTTAAGAATAGTTGTTTGATTAATCAAAGTCTCTGACAAAACTGTATTAGAGTCAGTAATTAATAATTAACATAGCAGTGTAGTATATCAAATCGAAGAGCTCGATGAAAGGCATGCGACACCATAAAAATTAACTTGATCAAAATCGGAAATGCCCACACTTACTGTTGGAAGTTTCTGCCTTGAAATTGAGTCGACTCACCGAGTTAAACCAAATTGAACCAAGGTGAACCATGCTAAATCGATCAGAACTGAGATAAACTGAGTCAGAGCCAATTCAAGTGAACCAAACCAATCCATTAACTGCTGACCATCAGCATTGACCATTAACAAAAATTTGTATATTTGGTTTGAGTCCCTCCCTAGGTTTTTTAACATTCTAGATCCATCAGTGCAATCAAAATTTTTAAATTTTAACTTTATAAAGTGTTATGGCAAATAGTGACATGGCATCATTTCAAGTTACATCACTAAAGGGAAGTAACATCGACAGTTGGAGTATTATAATGAAGGCCCTCCTTGGAGCTCATGATTTTTGGAAAGTCACTGAAAAAGGCTACAACGAGCTAGAAGATGAGACTTCTTTAGTTCAATAACAGAAGGATAGTTTAAAAGATTCAAGAATGAGAGACAAAAAGGCTCTTTCCGTCATTTATCAAGCATTGTATGATAACGGATTTGAGAAGATTTCGAGTGCAAATTGAGCCAAGGAAGCATGGGAGAAGCTTCAACCTCTTATAAGGGAGAAGCTTCAAACCTGTTATAAGGGGGAAGAGAAAGTGAAAGGGTCCATCTCAAAGCTCAAAGAAATGAGTTTGAGTCGTTGCATGTAAAAGAAGCCGAATCCATTTCTGATCATTTTTCAAAAGCTCTAGTCATTTCAAATCAATTAAAAAGAAATGGTTAAAAGATAGAAGATGTAAGAATTATAGAAAAAAGTACTTTGCTAATACATATTATTTTAAATAATTATATTTATTTGTTTCATCTATTACATTTATTTAAAATTTTAAATATTTAAAGTTCATATTTTGAAGTCTAATTTCATTAAAATAAAATTGAAAAATAAGAAATTATAAAATAAATTTAAAATATCCATATATAATATTATAAAATATAAAATCCGGACTTTTTAAATTTAAATAAAAAAAACTTGGTCTAGTTGTTCAAAAAATATGTCTAGGCCAAATTTGGGCATTGTTATATCTAAGTCAGACATAGATTTTTGCCATCCTTACCTGTGAGGGCACACGGGCCGGCATGACAAGGTCGCAAAAATTGGTGCCTTGTGCTATGCCTAAATAGAGTGCTGATATTTGAACTTCTCAATTTGTCCAAATAACCCCACTAATCACTTACATTTTAATACCTATTTTATCTCATATAAAGTTACTAAAAAAATAAATATCTTTTAAGCATATCCGAATATAAATCTATTTTTATAAATCCCAATTTCTATTCGTAAATGATTATCACTTCTTAAATATATTTATTTATTACTTTTACAATTAAAGAAAATAGTTTCCAGCACTCCTTAATCTATCATAAGTGATTTGGTATTCAATTCGACGTGGATTAAAGATAAAGCCCTTAAAATAAAGAGACAAACCCGTGACTGTAACTCCATTTCCAAAAAACTAGTTCAAATTCACGATCCCTCAGCAACTGTCAGAACCCAATGAATGACCCTGTTTTTCTTGCCGATGTAGAGATGAAGATATTTATCTCAATAGCAGCAACTGTGGCTAGCACAACAGGATCTACATACAAAGCAGATCCTTCTAGCCCAAATGATATTGCCAATTCCATCAATAATTGCTTGTCTAATTGCAACAATTGTATTAGTTACCAAAGACTTCTTCGAACTCCCGTCGCCACCATTGTCAACTCTCTAATTCAATCAACTCGGACTCATTCCCCAATATATTGATTCTATATTATGCCTAAAAACTATCATAATTTTCTTCAACTAGAACTTGGAAACCACCTATGAAATTAGCATTCACTGAAACAAAATTCTGAGTGAATCCCAACTCAGAACAGTTAAGGAAATCGTTCCATAGTTCTCAAAGTTAACGAGTAAATTCTTCAAGTTTTATATGATGGGGGTGCATGAAAAACGTTAAAAATTATAATAACAGGGGCGGATCCAGAATTTTAAAGTACTCCGGACTAATTTTTTTTTTAAAAAGTAATATTATAAAGTGAACATAAAATTTTATAAAAAAAATAAAGTACACATAATAAGATGAGGACATTAGAAATCTTACACCAAATAATAATTATTTTTAAAAATAATTATATAAAAATCAAAAATAAAAATGTAATTCAAAACAAAAATATAATTAAAATTGTATTTTTCGCGACTTCAAATAATGGAATTCATCAATTATGAATTCTGAATCAATAGTATCTGACCACTTGGTAGCTACTATTGAGGTTTTTAGCCACAATCCTATTCTCTAAAACTTGTTGTGAAGATTGTGCATTCATTCTTTTAACAATATGTTTAAATGGATCCTTTAAATTGCTCCATCTACTTTGGCAAAGAATGAAAGGAGAGTTTTCCTTAGGTCGGATTTATCGGACATTATAACCCATAAATTACCATAACATGAAACTACAGAAGAATTAATAAATTAATTAATAATTACAAGCTTAATTAGCATGCTTAAATAAATTAAACAATTCAATTTTGTTCATCTTTTCCATTTTAAAAAAATATAATTAGTGAAAAAATAACAATAATAAATCAACTTAAACTAACAAATCACAAAACTAATTTAAAAAAAGCCAATCAAACATTCAAAATAATAAATTAAAATAATATGTAAAATAAATCAATAAAATCTATCTAAGAAAAATAAATAATTTATGCAAGTTCTAAAAGTAGAGTAACATACCAATAGAAAAATGTACAGATTGCAAAGATATTGGAAGATATGAATGGATGATGAATTATGATTTGTGAAGCAGGGAAGGTGAATTGATGAAGAATGAAGAATTGTGCAGGGTTTGGAATTTTTTTGTTTTTTCTAATGGTGTCGGTGGAAGTAAAGGAAAAGTAATAATGATATTTTTTTTGTTTGGGAAAAAGTTCGTTCTATCATATTAGTACTCATTTAGTCCCTATATTTTTAAAAATACCTCAAAACATCCCTACTATTAAATTATTGATATTGTGCCACTACTTTTTTTCCTTTTGACTTGTTTTTACAATGTTATCCTCTTACAATAATGTTTCTTTTTTTTTCTTAACTTTAATTAAAAGAAAAATTAAATTACTAATTTCACCCCAAAAATAAATATAGAAATAAAAAATATATTTTATTTTTTTTTGGAACACTCTGTAGAGTAGCTAATATATTAATTTTTTTATTAATATCCAAAAAATTGATAGTTTAATTTTTTTTACAACATTAATTCGTTTGGGCATACATGAACTTCCACAAAGATGAATATATATTCTTTTTATTTTTATTTTATTTTTGAGATTACTTTATTTTGTCTTTTATTATTGTCCCACAAAAAAGAAACATTATTTAAGAGGATAATATTATAAAAGTAAGCCGAAAGAAATAAAAAGTAATGGCATGGATGTCAATAGCTTAATGGTAGGGATGTGTTGAGATATTTTTAAAAATATAGGAACTAAACAAGCACTAACCTCATAATGTAGGGATTAAACGAGTTTTTACTCTTTTTGTTTTTCTAATGGTGTCGGTGGAAGTAAAGGAAAAGTAATAATGATGGATGGTATTTTGTAATAAACAATTGATGGTATTTTCGTAATTAATAATTAATGGCATTTTCATAATTTTAATCAAATTAATTGATTTTTTTCTTACACTGGGCTGCAGCCTGGTATAACCCACTAACAGATCCGCCCCTGAATAAGGACAAGATGGGTGTTAGATAAGGTATATTAAGAAAGAATAATTATTTTAAAATTTACAATGGGGTTAAGTGAGAAATGTGGGCTGGTGAGGTCAAATATCATTACTCGCTTGAATATTTGCTAGCAGCCCGGCACAACTGATTTCACCTTTTCTTTTGAAATTTTGGTTCTTGTTTTTATAAAAAAAAAAATAGAGTGATGTTACTGGCACCCCTCTATTTCTCTTATAAAACACTTCTTATTTTGCTTTTACAAATTTATTGAGTAATTATTGTTTGGTCCTCATATTTTGACTTAAGTGTTCTTTTAGTCCCTATATGTAAAAAATATCTTAAGACACTCTTATTATTAAATATATTACTCTCGTACCCTTACTTTTTTCTTTTCTTTTACAATAATTTTCTTGCAACAATATTTTTTAGGATGTTAATGATAATTTATCAAATTAACCTTACAAGTATTATAAAAATTCACCCAAATTTTTATATTTCTATTTTATTTTTATGATCAATTTGGTAAATTAATTTTCTATAAAATAATTATTAGTAAGATTGTTGGAAGGATATTAAACATTTTTTAAGTTGGTTAATATAATTTATTTATAAATAATTATTTGTAAGATTGTTACATGGATACAAAAAATACTAGTTCTTTTCATGTTGCTATTTATTGGTTACTTTGCTAATAATTAATTTTTGGTTAATTTACTGAAATTAACTTTCTCAAAGATAAATTAATTAATGTCAGAATATTATTGTAAGGATATTACTGTAAAAACTAAGAAAAATTAAGGTTAAGAATGTAACATATTTAACTTGAAGGATATTTTGAGGTATTTTTTTAAAATATAAAGGTTAAATAGACACTTAAGTCAAAATATAGAAACTAAACGAGCATTTATCTATTTAATACATCAATTTACTACTTTTATATT
Organism: Citrus hindsii; assembly: GCA_004802465.1. NCBI lineage: Eukaryota > Viridiplantae > Streptophyta > Magnoliopsida > Sapindales > Rutaceae > Citrus > Citrus hindsii. The sequence continues at coordinate 155,762 of QWBT01000632.1, forward strand.
AATTTACTTATTTTACCTTTCATTTACAAGTCTTATATTTTATTTACATAGTTTATATTTTATTTTACACCTAATATTGATTCTCAAGTTTAATGTTACATTTATAAATTTTTATTTTGTTTATCAGTGATATACTAATAAACCACTCCTTTATTAATATACTTGTTTTATATTTTATTTATAAACCTTATATTCTATCTACATAATTTATATTATATTTTAAAATTAATATTAATTTATAAGTTTTATATTTTATTCTTTCTAGAAAAACCATATAATGAATATAATAAACGATTTATATTTCAGAGTCGAGATATTGTCGACTGTTTTCGTAATCGATATGAATTGTGTAGGAATGAAAATTCCAAAAAAGTTATGTTTAAGAAGTACAATTGTTATTTCTCCAGCCCGATCCAAAATAATTAATAATGGACGGTGGAGTCGTTTTCCAGAGTTATTGCCCACCGAACAAATTTTGGTGTAATTTACCAAATTCTTTCAAATTTTGTCATATTTACCATCTCAAGCCGTTCACATGGGCCTTATCAGATTTTTTATTTGGGAGAGTAATGGGACCAACGTCCTTTATGTGAACCAATCCCATTTACCGTCATCGTTCGGCCGTAGAAATTCAGAAACAATTAATAATTTTCTTGTCCGACCCCAAAATTAATAAAGATGTCTTGCCTGTAATATGCATTTTCGTGGTATGTAATTGTTTTGTATATTAATTATTATCATGATTCTGTAAGTATCTATGTTATTGTAGAAAAATAATCTATTGAACATCTCTCTCCATTATATTGTGACTATATGGACATATGATATGATTTTATAATAATATATGAATGGTATTAAAATGATAGATTAACTAGATAACGGCATATTATTATAAGGTGAACAGCATCACTTAATAGATTATTATATTACAATATACAAGTTTGTAATGTAGTTTTGTAGTATGTTAAATAAAGAGACAACTACTAACTACTTTGTGTTGACATCACCAAAACATTTATTTTATAGAGACAAGATAATAATTGGGTTCCAAACCAGAGTATAATAAATGACTAGATAAAAATTTTCTTGATTTCATTCTCATTAATTTTGTAGGCCATCCTCAGTTTGAGAAGGACTTATAAAGAGCCTAGGACGGGTGAAAATGGTACCTGAATTGATAATTATAAGCGTACGTGAAGGACAATCATTTCCTTAATTGTGTTCTTGAGAATTAAGAAGCATAATGTGGAGGCTTAAGATTGGAGATCATAGGACAAAAAATGATCCATATATATTCAGCACAAACAACCATGTCGGTAGGCATATTTGGGAATTTGATCCTGATGCAGGCTCCCCTGAGGAGCTAACTGAGGTTGAGGAGGCTCGTTTGAATTACTTCAATAACCGCTTCAATGTGAACAAACGTCTTCTACCTCATCTGGCAAATTCAGGTAATTTGTGTAATCCACGACACTACATGTTTTTCCAATTCGATTAACATAACATACATAATTTGTTTGCCAATTAATTACAGGTTTTAAGAGAGAAGAAATTCAAACAAACAATTCCGCAGGTCAAAATTGATGACCATGGAGAGGAGATAACACTTGAAACTGCCACAGGCGCATTGCGGAGGGCAGTTCACATATTTTCAGCCTTGCAATCTAGCCATGGCCACTGGCCTGCTGATAATTCTGGCCCCTTGTTTTATAACACCCCATTTGTAATTATCTTTAATTCATAATTCTCAAGAATTTACAATCAAAGTACTTTTTTATTCATTCGACTATTAGTCCAGATTTTAAATTTTTGAAAATGTGCAGGTTATTTGTTTATACATTACGGGGTATCTTAACAGTGTACTCTCTAGTGAACATCGCAAAGAAATGCTTCGTTACACATACAATCATCAGGTACTTAAAAATTAAATCATTGATTGTTGTACCCGGTTTAAATTCTTATGCACATTGAATAATTTTGAATTGCAATATTATGTGCATTATATAAACAGAATGAAGATGGGGGATGGGGATTACACGTTGAGGGGCACAGCACAATGTTTGGTACTGTTTTTAACTACATTTGCATGCGTTTACTGGGAGAAGGACCCGACGGTGGCGAGAACAACGCTTGTGCAAGAGCTCGAAAGTGGATTCTTGATCGCGGGGGAGCAATGGGCGTAACATCTTGGGGAAAGACTTGGCTTTCAGTATAATCCATCACTCTTCCTGCTAAATCATATATATAGTTTTAATCCATTGAAATCTTGATTATAAGCAACAATATTCATAAAATGAAATGATTTTGTTTTTTTTTTATTTATCTAATAGATTCTTGGTGTTTATGATTGGTCTGGATGCAACCCAATGCCTCCAGAATTTTGGAAAATTCCTTCCTTTTTACCTATCAGTCCAGGTTAGTTCATAGAACTTGTAAAATCATTATAAGCATCATTCATTATTGTTGTCAGTTAAATTTTCGGGCTTCCACTTTGTAAAGTATAAATTTTCAATTGTTCACCAGAAATTTCTTGCTGTAAAGGTTTTAATTTGTTCACCGGCCCATGCTAAGTTTATAAACTGCACCAGTTTTTCATATTTCCTTTAATAATGTTAAAGCATCTCAATAAAATGACATTTTGCTCTTGAAGTGTAGCTTAATAACGGGTGAAAATTTGATACATTTTAGCAATCATTGAGGTAAAAAAATATGATAGTTATTGGATAAAAAATTGATTTTTTTGACAAATAATAACATATTAAATGTCTAAATTACTGTTGTGACATCATCCAAAGCTAATTTGTATTGGTGACAAGGACCTAACAGGATATAATTTGAAAACAATGGATGGACTGCTGAACAAATTTAAATTTTTAGGGTATTTCAAAAGATTTAGTAAAAGATTAATATTTTCTTTATTGGAAAATGATTGTTAGAGCATTGAATGAGCAAGGGTGAATAAGTAATTAAATAGTCGAACATTAATTTGGGGGCTAACCTTAATTATGAGCATAAATAAACGGGTTAAATAAATAGTTATTATTGGTTTGAAGTTCAATTTTAATTTCGAATTTCAAATTGATGTTGCTATATCTCTGTTTAAGTTAAGTTCTAAAATATGCTATCAGTTCAATTCTTACTCTGAATTTTCATTTTGTTTCAATATTACAGGAAAATTGAATTGCTACTGTCGGGTGACATACATGCCTATGTCATATTTGTATGGAAAAAGATTTGTCGGTCCAATCACACCACTTATTTTACAGCTGAGAGAAGAGATTTACACTCAACCTTACAGTGACATTGATTGGAGTAAAATGCGACATTTCTGTGCAAAGGTTCTTGCATTAAATTGATTTCACCTTATTTTACCTGATTTTTTTTTCTCTTTCCCCTTTGTTTTTTAATCATTCTTCGAGTTAATCTGTCAAAGTGTTCGGTAAACACTTGTAACTTGACCTCGTAGTACAACTGTCAAAAATACATCCTTTGACCTCAGTCGTTGGAATGAATGGTCATGCATTGAGAGACTTTATCGATTGATGGAATGATTATGAAAACATTTTTCTTTGCAGGAGGATATCTTCTTTCCGCATACTACCGTTCAAAACTTGCTTTGGGATACTCTTTATAATGTAGTTGAGCCCATTCTTAATCGTTGGCCTCTCAACAAATTGCGAGAGAAGTCTCTAGAAATAGCTATGAATCACATTCATTATGAAGATGAGGCCAGTCGGTACATGACTATTGGATGTGTTGAAAAGGTAATTGAATTAAAGTAATAAGATAAGATGGCAATATGCGTATCATCAGCTATACATTTATATTTTCCAGACTCGTATATGTTAATTGATACATGCTTGATCGACCAGCCATTGAATATGCTCTGCTGTTGGATCGAAGATCCTAACAGCGATTATTTTAAGAAGCATCTTCCCAGGATCGGGGAGTATTTATGGGTTGGAGAAGATGGAATGAAGGTGCAGGTTCGTGTAATTTCGTCCTGCATTAATTATATTATAAGCACACATACTTTTAGCATTTTTCTTTAGATTGTATTTTAAAATATTGTAGAAAAAAAGCTGTACTTTGGCAGATATTATTATGGGAATCCTCAACTTATTAATTAACATACCCACGATTGGAATGCACACTATTATTCCAAATGATAGAGATTAGGGTAAATAGGACAGTGTGGAGTAGTCCGTACGTAATGGAGGGAAAAATCTCAATTTAGATAAACAATAATTCTTGGAATAAGAATATAAGTTTGAAAAATCCTTAACTCAAGAATTAGTTTTTGAATATTAGTTAGATCCATTAACTTTTATAATCTGATCACTCTAACCATAGATGTAGAACAGTACTAATGCGCATTTCAATACAATTAATTTCATGTAATCAGATATTTTTTCTTCCTTTTAAAACTTGTGATGTAATGTATGACATCTTAAAATAGACAATTTATAATCACTTTTTAGTAAGAGAATTCCTCATTTTAAAATTAAGATTTGAACTAAGACGAGAATAGCTAATAAATTATATCTTACGATTTTTCGTGCAGATTCAAGATTTTATAATATTGTGAAAATCATTTATAATTTTGTAAAACCTAAATTCACACGAAAATTCATGTGAACGTCCTCATCCGAGCACAACTTTACTTATAAGAAATTTTTTAATAGGAAATATTTTAATTTAACAAAATAAAGGTAAACTAAAATATAAGAAATTTAATGTAATATATTTTATCTTTTAGTATATTAAAATTTGTAAAAGGAAACCCTCTCTAGAAGAGTCTACGTATACGTATCTAATATCTAGCTTAACCCTGCATTTTATTGGTGAACCTCCGCAATAGAGAGTTTTCAATATTTTAATCGTTGTGAGTTGAAAAGTGATTGTTAACAATGAATGCAGAGTTTCGGTAGTCAAACATGGGATTGTGCTTTTGCCGTTCAAGCTTTGCTTGCTTGCAATCTCACTGACGAAATTGGTCCAATACTTATGAAAGCACATGACTTCCTTAAAATATCTCAGGTTAATTTTCCTTTTTTTTTATGCTTTATATATAAAACACACTATCAATTTTTTATGTTGTTTCAAACATGTGCATGCATTTTGGCAGGTCACTAATAATCCTCCAGGAGATTTTAAAAGCATGTTTCGTCACATGTCAAAAGGAGCATGGACATTTTCCAATAAAGATCATGGATGGCCAGTTTCTGATTGTACTGCAGAAGCCTTACTGGTAATTAAAGATAATTGAAATGGTCATTAATTTTGTTGCGGAAGCGCGCTGGTCTAGCAGTTACATATATTATCGTCGTTGTGATTTTTTTTAAAAATATAAATGTGGTGATAAAAAAATGTAAAAAAAATAAAACATAATAATTTACATGGTTCGGTGTAATATTTATGTTTACGGGTAAAGACTGGAAGATAATTTTACTAATAAATAAAAATTTACAAAAGTGAAAAAAGTTCTTAAAATCCACAACACCAATACACCCAATTGTATCATCACTATAACACTTAAGTGGAAACTCTCTTAAATTACTTCACTTGCAATTGCTTTCAACTCTCTCAATTGGGATGAGTTACAAATGCATTTTACTTCTCTATTTATAGGCGAAGCATACAATATGAACGCATAGAAAAATCTTACCCATTTTTCAATTTTAATGGCTTCGGTGTGACTTTTGGTAAAGAGATCATGCTCGCACATGAAATTGGATCATACTAACTCAACAATTGTGTGCTTGAAATTTGCATGCTAACTGGTTCATGCAAGCATGCTTGACTTTTCAATAATTTTTCTACATAAGTTTACACATAAAATGAAAATATCTTCCGTATTTCATGTATACAGTGTTGTCTACACTTCTCACTGATGCAACCAGAAATTGTTGGAGAAAAAATGGAACCTGAAAGATTTTATGATGCTATTAATTGCATACTTCCTATGCAGGTAAGGACTGAACAATTTCGAATTGCAACCTTATTATTTGTATATACTGTTTTCAAATTTTACTACATGTGACAAAAAATTAATCTCCGAACATCAATTGTATGCCTGAAATGAGATCTTTTCCTAATTTGGACTCTTAAGCTTTTTAAGATTTTGTATGCAGTGGTGAAACATGATTTAGTTCAATGGGGACCATAATGGAGACAATGTAAACTTAATTCGACTGTAACATTATATCAACAAAATTGAGGAGCCAAATGGTTGGGGTCATAGTCCAGAAGTCTTAAAATATAGTAGGCTTTAACAAATTATGTAAAACTAAAAAAAAAATCTAAACATAAAATTTGCATAAAACATGATAAAATTTCAATAGAAATGTTCCAATTCAGATCTTGAATTTTATTAAAATAAAAGTTATTAAACTATATAGTTTAATAGTATAATATGGTTTAATAGTATAATGCCATTATACTATTAAACCATCTGCCTTAATAACTTTTCTAGACTTCAAAAAAAGTTTAGAATCATAAATCAGATCAATACTCAAATTTCAATTGGTATCTTTTTCTTCATGTACTTCTTTTTTTAACCTGGTGATTACCAAAATGATAGTGGGCTTGTACATAATTTTCCCCTTGCCTGCATGACACGTGTTCATAGTTAAAATTTAATTATTCTTATATTTTTATGTATTAATCCCAAAATCCCCATCTATCTTCTGCTTAGAGAAAGATACATTTTGAGAGAATGTTAATCATGTGAATGTATACTTGTCTATTAAAATTAATTATAACATCTATGTAATTAGGTATGTACGTTACAATTATTCGATGAATATACATGCAAATAATGGTATAAATGTGGCTCCAACTAAATATATCTTTTAGTTTAGACTTACATATTATTTTAATAATTTACTTCTCCAAAAACAATTGCTCAATGGCTCATTAGTCCAAAAACTTTTGTGCAGAGTGAAACTGGTGGAGTACGAGCCTGGGAGCCAACGAGAGCACCAGCCTGGTTAGAGGTAAAAATTTTGAACGTAAAATAATTTTTTCTAGCCGTTTTATGCAGTTTTATTTGACTAATCACTCGAGTTCAAATTTTAAAAAAATAAGATGGTAAACAATAAATTTAGACTTTCTCAGTTCTTACCTTTAAAAAAAATTCCATTAATATCTATATTAATTGAAATAATTTTTTTTTTTGTTCATCGCTCAGTTGCTCAATCCTATAGAGTTCCTTGACCAAGTAATCATTGAGCATGAGTAAGATTTCTTCAAATTTTTGTTTGATCATATACAAATATTCTTGCTATGAATTTCGATGTAGACTTATTAGAGAAATTGTGAGTTGTGTTGGATCCAGTAAAGTTGAGTGCACTGCATCCACGTTGAAGGCAATGACATTATTTAAGAAGTTATATCCAAAGCACAGGGCAAAAGAGGTTAAAAACTTCATCAGAAATGCTGCAAAATTCATTGAAGATACACAAAAACCAGACGGTTCTTGGTACGTTTCGCTATAAAAAAAATCATGATTATTTTAAGGTGTGCGCTTTTTTATTTTATTTTATTTTTTTAATGGGTTGATAACAATTCAATTTTCTCCTAATAATGGTAAATGAGTTGGGGCCAGGCTTGACTTGGCCTAAGCCTCTGCTGAAGCCAGTGTTTTCAAATAAAGGACTGGTGGTATTTCACCCTTTAAATTTATCTCTTCAACAGCCATTTTTTAATTTACACCACTCATTTTCAAAATTACTCTTTTACATGATTCTTTTAGCTGGTTAAATTATTCAGAGATTAGACCACGAAAGTTATACTAGCGCTCATATTTCATGAGTCGTTGCGTAATTATCACATTTGCTCATTTTCTGCACTTCTAGTTCTGGTGAGTGAAGAGTATTTTAATTACTCCCTCGTATAAGAAGCAAGAAGTGTACCGAGAAAGTAATTATGGGATTTTAGTTAACTAAAATAATTTTTTTTTAAAATTATGGGTTAGGCTAAGCCTAGGCTTTGGTTGTACCACCAGGTCCAAGCCTAATACAAAACGGACCTGGAAAATTAAGGCGCTAAGCCCGGTCTTTTCATTGCAGGCTGGACTAAAGTCTTTTTGCCCATCTTAATCTCCCCCCATGTATGTGAGCTGCTCAGAATTGGAGATCTTTATTAGTCGTGAAAAAATTCCAATTAATCTAACTAGCATATTATTTAACTAGGTTACTTAATTTATCAATTCTCCACCTGTATGTCAATTTTGTATGAATTTTTAAGTTATAGACTATAGAAATACTATTTTACCCTTGAAAATCAGATGTAAAAATTAAAAAAGTAGTGACATGAGTGTGTTAGATGTTTTTAACTAGATAATTGACTCAAACTGTTGAAACTAAAAGAGTATTTAAAGAGACTAATTAACAATTTCATTTAAACTTTTCAATGGTCAACAGAAATAAAAAAATAATCAAAAGTTGTTTGCATAGTTATTCGATTTCTACCAAGATATTAAGCGGAGCATAGAAAATTGTTTATCAAAAATAAATTATGCTTTGACAGGTATGGTAGCTGGGGAATCTGCTTCTTGTACGGAATATGGTTCGCAATTTCAGGGCTAGCTGCTGCAAAAAAGACTTACAGTAATTGTTTAGCCATACGCAAAGCAACAGAATTTTTACTCAAAATTCAATGCGAAGATGGTGGTTGGGGAGAGAGTTACCATTCCTGCCCAAACAAGGTAATTTTATTTGGATTTGATCAATAATTATAAATGTATAGAAACTTTAATTCCCTCAAATATACCTTATTGTTCTCATGGAATCATCAGTAACTAGGATTTGCGATAATAAAAAAAAAAAATAGATCCTAAAATAGGTAGCTAGTAAAATGAAATGAAGTCCTGGTTCTGCCACTAGGTTTTGCTATAGTTTCGCTATGATTATGATTTAGTTTTAGTTTTTGAAATATTTTATTACAAACTTAAGTATCACAAATGAATAGAATTAAGTGTAGAATTTTACTTTAATATGTTTTCAAGGTATACAGAGTTTTTTTTTTTTTTTAAACCACTAAGATAGGAGTGGGCTAGGCCGGACTCCTATCTTTAATAAAAACCAACTAATAAAAAAATCATAAGGAGAATAATATAAACCAAAATCTCTCAAGAGAAGTAAAAATATCAAGCAATCTATAAAATGTTCTAAGTCAACAAGGTGAAATTAATGTCGAACACGTGGGATCTTGAGAGTATCCGACTAAAGAATACTAGACAAATTAGCTCGAAGGTCCCTTTGACTAAAAAATCATTGATGAGTTTGACTAGTATAGGCTCAATTTGCCATGAAGTCAGCAGCAGATGGAGCCTCTCGAAAGACATGCCTAATAATGATAGTGGGCCAAACGATAATGCCCAAACTCAGCCAAAGATTTGAGACATTCTCCACCACATAGAAGCATGAGAGATACCCAAGAAACCACAGCGCCGAATCAAACTCCACCTTGAGAGCAAAAAAATCAAGTCGAACACCAAGATCCAAACCCTTTAAAACAGTCGTCAGCTCAGCCAAAAAAAAAAAAAAAAAGAGGTATGGTGTCTCAAAAAAGAACCAAAAGCAGCTAACAACCACTTTCAAATGATCACGCAAAACATCACTAGCAGCAGCCATACTAGGATTACCCCTAAAACAATCATCCACACTTAAATTCACTACCCTAGGCAGTAGTGTTAACTAGAAAACTAGTCAAACTGGCCTATGAGGAGGCAAAATAACCTATAAACTCTCCCTAATATGAGTATCCCAAACACCATTTAACTAAGATGGCTTAAGACTAAAAGCAAAACTAGCGAGCCTAAGGTTTGAAACCACCTTATAAACAGCAGCGTCCACATTAAAGGCAACAAAATCGAACCTGAAAGCATTTTAAATCTTCTAGACATGTCATAGGATGAAGCATGGGAGTAGGACTCAAATAATACATCATCAATGGCTAAAAATCATGCAACAAGCGCCATAAGAAAAAAGAGACCCATAAAGGAATACATTGTTACCAAATGAAATAAAAAATCTCATTCTAGGACTGAGACTAGCGAACAAACTCTTAAGCACTCTTGAGTGAAAAATCTCCATCCCCAGATAAGGTCCAACGAAGCATGTCCCAGCCCAACACCTGAAATAGAGACCAACAAAATCTGCTTATCAACTAAAGAAGGTAGAATAGATAAAAGCTTTCCCCTGCCCCAGACCACACCACACCACACCGAAAAGAGGACACAGGGACCATAGAAGATGCAGTAGGATTAAAAAAAAAAGGAGGCATAGAGCCAAGCCAGCAATCATACCCTACTTTCATCAGATCTCACTAGCCAATGAAGATGAGGCTTAGCAACACAACTAAGAGAGATAATCATCCCCAAAGGGGAAAAGTAGGATAGCAAAACTAAACCATACCTAAATGCTTAGCTCTACAATACTTAGACTTCATGAAGGAAGCCTAAAGAGAGTGTTGGTCCCGAAACAACCACCACAGCTTCAACTCGAAAGCATTAACTGGATTAGACAAATAACGAACTACCAGACAACCCTCAGCTATGAGGAAACAGATAGACCACCATTTGCACCGGTTATTGTGCTTCCGACAATCTGTATCACACAATAAGAATTTGGTGAATAATCAGTCAAGATGCCAAATGACTGTAGCAGGTTGCCGAAGTACATGAAAAAGATGAAGTGACTAAATGAAAGCACATGCTGAATGAGCATAAGCTTATTCTTAAAAGACAGCAGCCAATTGGCCTACCCAGAAATCTTGCCTTTCACTTATAGATCATAACATCAAAATGTCAGATCAGCAAAAGACCAAACACTGGAAAATCCAGATAAGTAAACCAAAACTGCTATGGTTGGAAACTAGCAATAGACTGAACTATAGCATTATAAGGTGCCAAAGCTTGATCCCTAACATAAAAACTGCTCTTCGACTGACTGATAAATTGACTCGAAATAGCCCCGTAATGATGTAAATAATCCATAAGACGCTGAAGGCCCGATCGGCAACTATTCACAAAGATAACAATATCATCAATAATGCTCTAATGGGAAACATGAATAGGAGCGACTGTAGCATACTCCAGTGAAGGTACTCAGAATATAAATAATCTAATCCTCAAGATAAAAACTCAAAAGCAATGATAAAGGGCCAAGGAGACAGGGGGCCACCCTGTCGAAGACCACCCTATGACTAAGAGAAGCCATGACTGACCCCATTAACCAGCACTGAAAACGAAGGCCTATAAATTGCCTGCCTGATCAAAGGCACCTAATGAGCAGAAAACCTAAAGCACCAAAGCATTTGAAGAATAAAGGACCGCGGTTTCTATCATAAGCCTTAGTCATATTCAGCCTAAGAACCACATTACCGCCCGGAATACGGTGTTTAATATCATGAACGAGCTCCTGCACGAATAAGATTGTCATGCAGTACCCAACTTGAAGATAGAGTTCATCAGCTTTTTTTTTTTTTTTTTCAATGTAGAATATGAATAAATCTAAATTTGACTAAAATCTATATGTGTGTGTGTGTGTGTGAGAAAGTATAAATCAAAATGATATACATTTTGGTATAAATCAGAATGACATACTTTTTATTTTTATTTTTTCCATCTCTAAATGAAGTATCTGAAAATATTGTTTTCACATATTTATCCTAATGAAATTATGAAAAATATTAGCAAGAAAAGGTTTTCTTAAGATAAATATTATACGAATGTATATAGTCAGATCATGAAGAGTTTCAGAAATATATAAATATGAACGAACAAACGACAAATTGCGGCCTAAATTTTCAATAAGTTTTCTTGGAGTATAGTAACTAGTTTTCGCATTTCTTTTTTTCTTTTTATTTTTACATTTAAAAAAATTAGTGATTTTTATAAAATATAATCATTGTATTTGGTGATGTAGAAGTATGTACCTCTTGATGGAAACCGATCAAATTTAGTACAAACTGCATGGGCTATGTTGAGTTTAATCCATGCTGGACAGGTACCGAGTTGCTAATTACTACACAATAATTTCTTTAACGACTTGTACGATATATGAATCATAGAATTCTGCTAAAAAATAGAAAAAGTAACTCCTTCATTTTGTCATTGCATAAATTTAATTTTGTTTTTGTGTTAGATGGAAAGAGATCCTACTCCTCTTCACCGTGCTGCAAAACTGCTGATAAATTTGCAGCTACAAGATGGCGACTTTCCCCAACAGGTAATTCTGTTTGATTATTACGAAAAAAAACTAGGAAAATAATAATCATAATACATAACGGACATGAATCAACATGTAGGTGGAAGGCATGCAATTTAACATAAAGTTTTGACATAAAACTTTCATACAAATTTATGTTGATATGATAGAATTTAACGGTAAAGATATAAAACCAGCAAGTAACATGAATGTCGCTAATCATCGACCTTTAATCTTTACCATTAGATATTTGATGAGACTAATAGATATAAATTTTTGTCAAAATTTTCAGTAAAAATTTTAAGTTCAAACAAATAGTCTAATCCATTATGTAAATAATAATATTTAATTTAATTAATTATTTTTAAAATTAAAATAGCAAGTCATATGGTGTCACCATCGCTAGTGGCGTCCGATGGTGCTCCAGTGACGTCGAATGGTAGATTTATGAGATAGTTATCATACCATCGACTCAAAATTTTGAGATCTATGCAATGGTTGGATCGGCTTTCTAGAATGGAGTAATGCGGGAGGTTCAGGCTCCACACCAGTGATTTGCCACCACTTTATTTGATAATAGATTTAAAAAATAGTAAATATTTAAGATAGAAATATACACACATACACATTCGTTAGTCAAACATGGTTTTTTTTTTCAATGAAAGTGATCCTTTAATAAATTAAAGAACACTGTTTAATACATTCAATATCTCTGTTGGAATTTGGTCCAGCCAGATAGCTGAAGTATTTGCTCCTACAGCAAGCTTTGCTAAGGAATGGGCACAATTGTTATAGGTTCTAGGAATATGTCTGAACTTGACCTCTTTAAAATATCTTTGATTCTCCTGGCTATCCGAGACAACCCAGCTTATACATGTTCTACTGCCCTTTGTGTTGTTAAGTAAATCAACTACTTCTTTTCAATCTATCTCTATGATCATAGCAGATAGGGAAGACTCTTTTGCCACCTGCAAGCCCCATTCAATCGCTTCAACTTTTGCAAAGCTCACTCCCTCCCTTAGTAGAACTTGTTTTATGCCTACAGCCACAATCTTGCCACTTGAATCTTTTAGAGTTTGATCCAGAGTTGCTAGGCTCATTAGGGGCTTTGATTTTAAGGGCTATCTAATATTAGCTTTTTACTGAGTATTCTCCACGCTTGTCATAATGCCACAAAATCTCATCCTCATTTTGACTTCTTGAGAGAGGAATTTTGAGAATAACCTCTGTATCTTCTTGCATGAAATGCCGGTTCAGCTTTGCCACATTCCACTTGTTTTCATCATCAATCAAATCAGCTACAGTTGTATCAATTGGCAGAGTTGGGGGAGAAATTGGTTTAAAAGTGTCTGGTCTTGGTATCCAACTGTCTTTATACACCAAAATATTGCTACCTTTTCCAATACGCCACCTCGCTCCTTTTTCAATAACTTGCCTTCCCCATAGCATGCTCCTTTATATAAATGATGGGTTGGAGTCGGCTTTTGCATCTAACAAGGAGCAGCTTCTGAAATATTTTGTCTAAAGAACTTTAGAAATCAGTGAGTTTGGGAATTAAATCATCTGCCACCCTTGCTTGGCCACCATAGCTTGATTAAAACTTGTGAAGTCCCGGAATCCTAATCCTCCCCTACTTTTTGCACAATTCTGCTTGTCCCATCGAGCCCAATGGATGTCGTGCTTGTCTTTCTTAGACCTTTACTAGAATTTTTCGATTGCACTCTGAATTTCCTCACATAAGCATTTGGGGAGCTTGAATACACTCATGGCATATACAGGCGCGGCTTGAGCAACAGCTTTTATGAGGATTTCCTTGCCTCCACTTGCAAACATTTTGTGTTGCCAATTATTAATCTTGCTTAAGACCTTTAGCTTGACTTCTCTGAAAAAACTTGTCTTATTCCTTCCTATCATAGACGGGAACCCCAAGTATTTTTCATATTTGGATACCACATTGAGATTGAAGATGTTTCTTATTGACGCTCTCTACCCCTCAGGAATCTTGCCTCCAAAAAACATTGATGATTTTTCAAAGTTAAAAATATGCCCCGATGCCTTTGCATATATGTCAAAAATCCATTTCAGGTGCTTGCATTCTGTCACTGATGCATTTGAGAAGACTTAGCTATCATCCGTGAATGGTAAATGAGATATTGTGACATCCTTTACAAATCTTAGGCCTCTGATCTATTTTTTTCCTTTCTGCATGTAACAACAAGTTCGAGAATGCTTCTGTACAAAGGATAAACAAATATGGAGAGAGGGGACAACTCTGCCTTAGGCCTCTCTCTAGATGAAAAAAACCTTTTGGGACTCCATTAATAATTACTGAAAACTGAAGTAATGCAGCCCATTATCAATTCTAGCCACTTCTTTGAGAAACCAAACTTTTTCATTATTTATTCCAGGAAATGCCATTCAACCCTATCATACGCTTTGCTAATGTCAAACTTTAAAGCCATCAACCCCTTCTTTTTTTCCTTTACAATGTCTTATTTTGTGGAGGCATTTATATCTAATAATCACATTATCTAAGATGAGTCTATTGGGTATAAATGCACTCTGAGTGGGGGAAATAATTTGTGAAAGAATTAGCTTTAGCCTATTTGCAATAGTCTTGGCTACTATTCTATATATCACATTGCAAAGGCTAATTGGCCTAAGCTTAGTAACTTTCCTAGGCTTGCCTGTCTTGGGGATCAAAGCAATAAAAGTGCGGTTAAGGGCAGCTAAATTACCTCCCTCATTAAGGATGTGCAAGCATGTTTCTATCACACTACTCCAAACTGTCTGCCAATACTTCTGGAAAAAGGCAGCAGGCAAACCGTCAAGACCCAGAGCTTTAGTTGGGCTCATCTAGTATAGGGCTTCCATAATTTATTCTTCCGTGAATGGCTCCTCTACCTGATGATTCATTTCTGTGGTTACCCTTGGTTTCATTCCATCTAAAACATTTTGAATCTGGCTTTGATTTGGGTTGGAAGTTGTGAATGGGCTCTGAAAATACTCACAAAATTATCTCTCTTTTTCCCCTTGATCTTCTGTCCACTGCCCTAAATTTTATTTTTTCTCCTCCTTGCTGAAGCCTTTGAGTGAAAGTACTTGGTATTCCTATCCCCTTCTTTTAACCAGTCTGCTCTCGATCTCAATCTCCAATAAATCTCCTCCTCCATCAACATGCCATTAATTTCATTTTCAAGCTTTCTAATTTGGTCTCCATCCATTCTCTAGGCTCTGCCTTGTTTTACATGTTTGAGTTGATTGATCAGCTGATCCTGCTTCTTTTTCCTATCTGCAAATTCAGTCTTACTCCATATTTTAATGTTGGTTAGAGTGTTTTTAGTAGCCTCCTGGAAATGCTTTACTGGATTTTTCCTCTCCCCATGGAAACCCATTCATCTCTCACAATGTTTTTACAATCTTCATATGAGCTCCACATGCCTTCGTAATGTTCTTTGTGAAGTGATCTTTTAATATAACTCAATTATTTTTTCCTCTCTCTTACTTCCATTAAAATTGGCCAGTGGTCGGAAACCCAATTCACCAAATTCGTTGCTACCAAATCATGAAAGTTTTCACTCCAGTCGTTACTGCATAGGAACCTATCTAAGCGCTCCTTGATGAAATGCTGGCCATACCTCTTATTTGACCACGTAAATGGGTACCCCTTATATCTCATATCTACAAGATTACAAGTCTGAACAGCTTCTCTAAACTTTATTACCATGTCTATATTTTTTTCATTCCCCCATGATTTTTCTTGTAGATTCAATATTTCATTAAAGTCACTAAAATAGCACCAAGGGTACGAGAAAAATACCTGCTAAGCTCTTCAGTAAAGTCCAAGTGTGGTGCTTTTGATTAGTTTTCGAATGGCCACACACTCCGGTGCACCTCCATACCTTGCCATTTTCATTTTTCACAGCTGCATCAATATTGTGTGAGCTGTAGGATTTAATTTCAACCTCCACATCCGATGCCCAAAATAAAGCTAACCCTCCCCCTAATCCATTTTTGTCCACAACAAAACAGTTTGCGAAATTAAAATATCTACCTTCTAAGTTGACCCGCTTCGCCCACATTTTTGTTTCATAGCAAAAGAAAATGTCAGGCCTATGCAGGTGGAGAATTTTCTTGACGGCTAATCACATTCGAGGCTTCCCCATACCTCGAACATTTCAGGTTAGGATCTTTATAGCTGCTGGCGGGGTTGGCCACTAGCTCCTACCAATTTGTTGTCCACCATTTCCTCTAGTTCCATCTCTACATCATGCTCTTCATCGACTAGCTTCAATTAGATCTTTGCTCGAGGAGAACTGAGAAACCAACCACTGCTTGGCTATTTTAGAGGGCTAAATCTTCTTTTGTTTTTATTTTCAAGGCTAGACGATATCAATACGTTGTTGGGCCTTTTTGTGCACATAGCCCCTTTTACACTTAAGGGGGATGATCTTTTGATTCATGGCTTGCAGCTTCCACTTTCTAGCTTTGGGCCTAATTGTTTCTTTGCTTGGCCCATTAACCACCTCATCCTCGTCTGATCTGGCTTCAACAAAGGTTTTTGGGCTGTCTTCTAAATTTATTTCCCTCCAATTTTCATTTCCCACCTACGCTTTCTTGTTTCTGAAGTAGTTGTCATTGTCAGCCTCCTCCACTTGCACTTTACTGATTTCCTTTCCCCTACTTTGAGTCTCTATTTGCAAATTTTCTGTCAGTTCTGGATCTGTCATTTATGGTTCTTCGTCAGCAACTTGCCCCTAGTTTTTGCCTTTTGGTTTACCACTATTTCCCTGTTAATTCTCCCTTTGGCTATGGTTTGGCCCCTGATTGCTGATTGAAATCGATTGGTTTTTTGTTGATTCTGGGTTACTGACTACTATGAAACTTCCTTTGGCTTGGGCTTACTCCCCATCACTCTTCTCCTTCATTCTGTTTTGCTTCACCTTCTCTACTTGTGATATTGCTCTCATCCATCCTCTATAAGGCAATTCGTCTTTTGGCTGTCCTTTCTACTTCAAGCATTCTCTGAATTGGTGTCCAATGTGTGCACAACAGACACAGAAATCTGGCAATTTTTTGTACAGAACTGGCATTGGAATTTTTGCTTCACCTTTTTTGTAAATAAACAATATTTTTTAAAGGCTATGTTATATTAATGGAAATTCTGGCTCGAACAAATTGCCCTATCCATTCTCCTGCATCGTCCGTTACAACTTCCTCTACTTTACCTATCTTCTTCCCTAACTCTTGAATAGTCTCTCTATTCATGCACATGCTAGGAATATTATGAAGCTGAACCCAGAAGGATGAATGAATAAAAGATTTTTTTTTATTGTTGAAAAAATAGCATATCAATATGCTATTTTGAGCCTTAAAAAAAATGCTATTTTGAGGGCACATTTTGAGTGGGTCCCACTTAGCGAAAGTGGGAAATCTTGTGAGGTTCGGATTCTATTCCGTTAATACTTCAAAAGTGTAATTTTATTTTCTCAAAATGGTGATTGGGTGAATAAGAAATTGTCTCTCAAAGTTCACCCTTGAAGTTGGAAATTTGAAAGGAAATAAGGCTTATCCCACATGGGAAAAAAAAGCCAAGGGATTAGTGTTTAAATATAAACACTTAATCATGCATGAACAAGAATTTTAAGGATAGAGGCTCTCTCCACATGCGCGTGCACAGGGGGTGCAATCCATGACCAATTTGGTTGAACTCGTGTGCGCCCGCGCGTCCTGCGTACGCGAATGTTAGCCCAAAATTACCCAAGCTTGCATGACATATTTTTAATATTTGTAACATTTTCACACCTTTTAAATTCAAAAGATTTGTAACAGCTTCGCAATTATTTTTGGACTGTTATGAAATTCAATTTCTGAATTGAATTGTTTAAATTCAATGGCTATTACAGCAATTAAATTGCATATACTGAATTCTGAAATTCAATTTTTATGCTGCTGTTACATACCCACATGAGTATAAAAAAGCACCTTCCTCTTCTGTTTTTACACACACTGAAACTAGCACACAGAGCACTTACAATTTTTCTTTCCTCCTTCTTTCGTCTGGTTTTCTGATCAAGTTTGCTACTATTGTGGTTCGCTGGAATTATCTGTCTGTGCTTGAAGGAAAATTCGTGCCCGTTGTATCCTGGGAAACAGTCACCAGCAAACCTAGAGCACTTCAGTAGGTGATAAATCTGTTTTAAGGAAACTGTCCTGCAGGCCTCGGGGTTATTTTCTGTTTCAGTTTTCTTTTCCCTGCTGTTTTTCTAGTTGTTCATTCGTGATTTCCAGTTGCTGTTTTACGTTGTTGTTTAAATTAGCTATTGCATTAAATTGTTGTCTCACTGTGTTTATTTTTCTTACATTAATATCCCTTATGCCGTCTGGTTTAGTAAGCACTAGTAACGCTCGATCGAAGTGTCATGGTCCCCCCATTAGTACTCTTTTCTTTTCCTCTTCTGAGCCAAACTTAAACAAAAATATGTTTTCCCCCATGCTTTCGATCTTAACCTCCTTGACTATTCTCCAAGCGTGTTGCATGGTTGTTTTCAGCCCCTCTCTGTTCACACTTCGCGTGAGTAAAACTTTCCCAACCAAGCAGTTAGCGGCCATTTTTTCCCATCTGGTCTTCATGCTTCCCATAAAAGTTACAATATCTTCCTCTTCTTCCTCTGAAGCAATTGCTTGACATTTTCGAATCAATTCCTCTACATCCATATTTAAAGCAGGACTACAAACAATAATAGCTCCTGTGAAAATGTATCTCCTACCCCCCGTTTTATCTGCAATGAATAACCTTTACGATAAAAGAAGATGAAAGTATGGGAAAAGAAACGAAGAAAAAATAGAAACACCCAATCAAGGGGTGACTAAAAAATAAGCCATGACGGCTTTACTCCACTTTCATTCTAATACTTTTTTCAGAGAAAAAAAGTACTGTAGAATAAAGACCATGGCGTGCAGTTTAGTTTTCAAACATGGTGGATTATGCAAGGAAACAAAAAAATTAATAGCCTGAATATGGACTATTGACGTATCGAAAATCTGGCTGTGGATTAATTATAGTCAATTTATTAGAGTGTGTACTCGAATTTATCTTAAACAAAACATAAAACACTTTTATGAGATTTTTTTAAGTAATAATTTTAATAATAATATCATATTTTTAATAGGTTGGCTTAGACGCTCAACCCAAACTATAAAGACAATATTAATAAAATAATACCATATGTCATTTTTTGATTTATATATTGACGATATGGTTTTTATTTAAACTAATATTGCATATGTGTGTGTAAATATAAAATTAAACCAAAAGTGTTCACATGTAAAAAAATGGTGGACAATGAAATTGTTAATTTCCAATTACCTCTCATGAATTGACCATGCACTCTCAATTTTTTAAAATTAATAACTCTATCACCATATTATTAGTTTTCCCGTAAACTAAATAATTAACTATGTAACAAAAATATTTAAAATTTCAAAAAAAAAAATTTTACCCTATTGCCTCCTTTCTCCCTCTCTTTTACTCATCTTCTCGGTATCTCCCAGTCCCACACCATCAAAAGCATAGATATTTGACTTAGATTGATTCAAAAGAAAAAGCGAGGACCGGAGAAAAACACGTTGTATTTATTTTACACGTATTTTTGTCTTTTGTGCTGTCAATCAAATTTTTCGAGCTCGGAGTTTGTTCATTAAGAATAGGAAGAACACAGAGATGGAGAGAGGAAAGAGAAAATAAAACTTTAGTAAATTATATTTTAATAAATAAATTTAAGGGTATTTTTATCGTTTTATTAAGTTTAGATGCATTAGGAGTGAATGTAAACATTCATCTATCAGACATGGCTGATCATCTAAAGGAACAGAAAAATTAATGAACTGGAGATTGATTAATCATATATTGAAAATCTGGCAGTGGAATAATAATAGGCAATTTATATGATTGTGTATTCAAATTTGCCCAAAATAAAACATAAAATACTTTTATGAGTAATTTTATGACTATAATTTTCTAAGTGATATGACGTTTCACGGGAAAATAAAAACATATTTTTAATAGGTTGGGTTGGGTTAGAAGCTCAACCCAAATAATAAAGGCAGTATTATTAAAATAATACCATATGTTACTTTTTCATATACATATTCACGATATATAATTTATCTAAACTGATGTTATATATATATATATATATGGACTCATATATATCAATGTAGAATTCAGCCGAAAGTTGGCATGTTAGGGAAAAGAAAACAGTGGATAATAAAATCAATCATCATCAGTTAAAATAATTATTGAAACCGTTAGGATTACGTTATATAAATTATGTAAGGTAATACTATTACTCCAAAACAAAATGACTATTTAATACGAAAGAATTCATTCTGAAGTGGTATAAATAGATTGATTACTTGCTTATTGATGGCAGGAAATCACTGGTGTTTTTATGGGGAATTGCATGTTACACTATCCAACATTTAGAAATATTTTTCCGATCTGGGCGTTGGCGGAGTACCGATCAAGGTTCCTACTACCAGAGAATTTCTAAAACTGTGTGCTAGGGATCATATTATGATTCCAAAAAGCTCGAATAAAGACCATAATATCATGTCTATATAACCAAAATTATTTTCAATTATGACATATAAATATGGTAGTAAGTATCATGATAATTATGGTATGTATTAATACAAATACAAAAATATGCCCAAATTATGTAATTGATTGTGATTCTACTATGTTATTCATATTCTTGTATAATAAAGTGGGCTTCTGTATAATCACTTGTGTTTTTTTCATAGCTGATGATTTTTACCGTACATGTGGCAACAATTATTTTAAAAACTATAACATTATAAAATAATTGTTATTAGCCGTGCATTAGAAATAATCAATTGTGAAGAGAATCAGTAAAATGTTTGATAATTTTTTTTTAAGTGTTATAAATTTAAAAGCAGTTGTATATGTTAAAATCTTGTAAGAATGAAAAGTGACTAAATTAGACATAGTTTTAAATAAAATTTATTTACATGTTAATAAACATGAATATGAAATATTTTTTGTCATGTATATATAATAATTGATAATTAAATTTAGGGGTGGGCATGGGTTGGTTTGGGTTAGATTTTAAGTTAACCCAAACCAAACCATAAAAATTTGGATCCAACCCAAACCAACCCAAATATTTTTAACCCAACCCAAACCAAACAATTTGGGTTTGGTTTGGGTTTGGTTTGAATTTTATTATCAAAATAATTTTTATTTTAATAAAATTTAATTATATCAAAATTATAATAATTATTAATTGTTATTAATTATTAAATTGATATTAAAATATCAAAAAATATAGTGGATAAAAATTATAAATTTTACAATAACTTAATCCTTAAATTAAAGAATATTAGAAAATCAAAATAAAGTTTAATCACAAAAATTATTATTTCTCAATAAATAAGAACGTGCACTTTAATAATAAACTTTCACAAACATGACATTAACAATCTAATAATAAATTTTACCACTTGTTATTTATTTAATTATGCAATATTTATTTTTATTTATCGTTTTGGTAGTTTTGCGTTATGTTGTCTACTTATATGCTTAATTTTATTTACATTCTGATATCATATAGTGTATATGCTTTATGTTCTAATTTCATTATATGGTACGCAAAGTTTTGTACAGGGCTTAATATGGGCAATACATTCAATTATTGACCAAAAATTAGCTGCCATCTAGCATATCGGACCCAGTCCAAGCCGAGTTATTATTGACCACTAGTAGAGTCTCCTGCTCTTTCTATGATGATCCTTCCATGTGGGAGGAATTATTTTTGTAAATAAGAAAAAAAATTTATGTTATTTACAACAATATTTATTTAATTTAAATTTATTTTTACATGTTATTTTCATTTTTTAACTATTGACAATTGATCACGCTGTAAAAAATTTAATAGTGGCCTTTCACTTATTTGTGTTCATTTATTTTGTTTTCATTTATTTCATTTGAAAATTTTGAGTGTTGGGGTTTTGTCCATGACCCATGGGTAAACCATACCCAACCCATAATGAAATGGTTTTCTATATAAAATCCACATCTAACCCATTTTCATGATTTACCCAACCCAAACCATTTAATTTGGTTTGGGTTTGGGTAAACCCATGGGTTGTGGGTTTATGCCCACCCCTAATTAAATTGACATTTTTTATTATTGGTTTTTAATTTTATCTTTTATTTTGTTATCTCAATATAATCAGTCATAATAATAACCTTTTAAGGTTGATGATTTTATTTTCTAATTAATAGGTATAATTTTAGATTTTTATTATATAAGAATATATAAGAAATTGTATTAAGTATAAAATCGATTCTCAAAATCAGATTTTGAAAACCTACTCATTCCCTACTTTTCAAAATCTGCTATAAAATAAAATGCTTTTACAAAAATATATTTGTAAAAAAGTTTGCTAAACATTAAAATCAACTTTTAAATTTCCAAAATCACTTTTAAGTTGCCAAAAAATAATTTTAAAAGGGCCCTAAATGTTTAAAAATAATTTCAAAAGGGCCCTAAATATTTAATGGGGTAGGATTTGAAGTCCTCTTTTTTTTCGACACGATAATTTATACAAAACCTTGGCCTTTCCATACCAACCAAATTACTAGATCAAATTGAATGGTAAATTTTAGTTCAAAAATTAATGGGCCCATAAGTATATTATTAAATATTTTATTTTCTCTATCTAATTAATATTTAATTATAAAATACATTCCGTGCAACACTAAATATGTTTCTTTATTAAATTTTAATTTAGCCTCAGACAAGATTATCCATTCTATTTTATACTATAAAATCATGTAATGCGGTGTATATGTGATGATACATTCTATTTTATACTATAAAATCATGTAATTCGGTGTATATGTGATGAACATTCAAGGAAGCTTTAAGGGAGGTCAAGTTTCCAGCAGTTGCTAGGTTACAAGAACTCAAAAGTTGTTGCTCAACACCTATAAATTATAACATATGAAATAAATGGGAGATCATGGACACTTATTTTTAGATTTATTGTAAGTTAGATATGATGTAACTTAGTAAGACCCCTTCCTCTTATTGAGTTGGTATTTATTATTTAGTTGGCTCTTCTAGTTGATGTTTGAAAGAGAGGTCCACTTATAATGCAGCCGCTGCATTAAACCGGCCACCGAACAAAACAATGGGATGGGGGTGTTGCGAAAACGTGGGTTGAACAATTACTAATACTGCGACTTCTGGAGAAAATATAAATGTGGTGATAAACAAATGTAAAGAAAATAGAATACAATGATTTACGTGGTTCGGCGTAATGCCTACATCCACGGGCAAAGACTGAAAGATAATTTTACTAACAATGGAAATTTACAAAAGTGGGAAAAACTCACAAAACCCACAACCCCAATACACCCAAATGGAACCTCACTAGAACACTCAAGTGGAAGCTCTCTCAAATTCTCTCAAAGAACTCACTTGGATTTGCTCTCTATTTCTCTCAAATTGGGATGCGTAACAAATGTGGAATTTCCCTCTATTTATAAGTAAAAATGGGGTGCACTATTGCACCAACCCCAACAAAATTGTCAACAAAAATTAGGCACCTACCCAACAAAATTGTCAACAAAAATTAGGCACCTACCATAGGAATTTGTCTTCAAATTTGCCTCTCCAAAGTTGAATGCATGCATGTGTTTGAATTCCAAATTTGAATTTTTCAACAATTCTACACCTCGACGAAGATTTTATCCAAATCTGAGTCGACTATCAACAATCCGTCCTCCAGTCTCTGCCTTCTCTGACTGCTTTCAAACTTGTGAGATATTGATCAAGTTTAGACAATGCTCAAGCTTGATCGTCGTCACCACCTTATGTTAGCCTACGTGGCTATAAATATTGATTTTGATGATAACAAACCACATGTATTTATTAAGCAAAGATTTATGAATTGTGCTTTTATAATAAGAAAATGATGTTATGGAATTAAAGTATTTTTGGACTAAAATGAAAGTATTTTAAAATCTTTCAATAGTGTTTTAAATTTCAGATTTGGACCTATTTGAAACTATTTAAATATTTTTGGGTCATTCTATAATTTCACATAGTTTGGGCGAAATTATAATTTCAAAAAGTTTTGGGATTGACAAAGTATTATTTAAAATTCTAAAATAGGACATATTTGCAAACTTTCATAACATTTTTGGGCCATAATACAATTTTATAAAGTTTTAGGGTCAAACTATAAATTTAGGAAATAATTCACTGTAGCAGTCACTGTAGTAAGCGGATTATCGGATATGGTTAAACGGCAACCGGATATTGGGCAGTAAGCGTCTGGAACATAAACGGCTTACCGGATTTCGTAAGCGGCAAGCCGGATATGCTGAAATTCAAATTTTTGCCTTAACGGTAACATAAAAGTGGCTTACCGAATTCCTAAACGGCAAGCGGGTTACGACCAAAAAAGTGTATAACGACTAGTTTTTGAGCTCAAACTATAAGAACTCAAATCCAACTCAATTTCAATCTCTCCAACAAGCATAAACAAAAAGCACACGAGATATCTTGAGCCTTCAATTTGCAAAACACAAAACATTGAATCATTTCTTATTCTTCATTTTTGAATATCTACTCATTGAGTGAGTTTTATTGTAACTTTCATTTCTTCATCTGAATTGTAAGAGTTTGAGTGTGTGAGACACTTGAGTGAAGAGATTGAGAGATAATCTCTTTGTTGTAAAGGTTCATTGACACCTTGAAGTCAATTGTAAACGGTTGAAGCCTTAGAAAGGCTTGGATAGTGAAATCCTCAAGCTTGGATTACTTGGAGCCGTGGACGTATGCAGGGATTGCCGAACCACGTAAAAATTCGTGTGTTTGTTTCTCTTCTCCCTTACTCATTAATTATTGTGCTTTTATTGAACTTATTGCTTTCAATTTTTATTAAGACATTAGATTACTTGGTGTGTGGATTTGTTAGGATAATTTTTAAAATTCCAATTCACCCGCCCTCTTGGGTTGCACACTTATATTTCATTTGGTATCAAAGCAAGGTGCTCTTATTTAGACCTAATCATCTAGAGCTAAAGATCAACGGCAACTCAAAATGATTCCACATTTAGGGAAGGACAGTCCACCACTAGACCAATACTTTGATGGAAACGATTACCCATATTGGAAAACTAGAATGAGAATTTACTTGCAAGCCTTAGATTATGAAATTTGGGAAATCGTTAATGATGGTCCTTTCATGCCTTTGACTAAAAATGAAGTTGGGGAAGATATTCCAAAACCTTCACGGGAATGGAATGAATTTGAAAAGAGAAAAGCTTCTCTAAATTCCAAGGCCATGAATGCTTTGTTTTGTGCACTGGATAAGAAAGAGTTTCATAGAGTGTCTAGTTGCGAAAGTGCTAATGAGATTTGGCACAAACTTGAAGTTGTCTATGAAGGCACGAACTAAGTGAAAGAATCTAAAATAAGTAGGTACACTCGACAATATGAATTGTTCCAAATGGAACAAAATGAGAATGTGTACTCTATGTATACTAGATTTACAGACATAGTGAACACTCTAGGAGCCCTAGGAAAGACTTTTTTAAATAGCGAGAAAGTTAAGAAAATCGTTAGGTCGCTACCTAAGGAATCCAAACAAAAAAGGACTGCCATTGAGGAAGCCAAAGATTTAAATGCTTTGCCTATTAATGATTTAATTAGTTCTCTCATTTCATATGAAGAAGATTTGGCAGCTGAAAAAGGACATGAGGAAAAGAAGAAAAATATTGCTCTCAAGGCTTCAAAACGTGAGAGTGATGAGGAAAGCGAAATGGATGATGAGGAGTTGGCAATGTTGGCTAGAAGATTCAGAAAATTTTACAAAAAGAATAATGAGCAGAGAAAGTTCAGAGGCTACAAGAATAAGAAGGAGAAGAAGGTGCTAATCACTTGTTATAAATGCAAGAAGCTCGGACACATACGACCGGAATGTCCTCTTCTCAACAAACTCAAGAAGAAAGCTATGGTGGCCACATGAGATGACAGCGATGAGGAAACAAGTGATGACGATGAGCAACAAGAAATGACAAATTTAGCTCTCATGGCCGTTAGGGAAGAATCATGTGATGAACTTGATGAGGTAAGTGTTCTTCCTACATATGATGAATTACATGATGCCTTTAAGGATTTGCATGATGAGCTGATGAAGATTGGTAAAAAGAATATATGTCTTAAAAAGAAGATGATAGAGCTTAAAAATGAAAATGAATCATTTAGTGCAAAGATTACATGCCTAGAATTAGAAAATAAAACATTGCATGATAGCATTGCATTATTTGAGAATTCTAGCACTCCACATGAGCACTTAGAGTCACACATGAATGACTTGAAAAATAAAAATGAAATGCTTAGAAAGAAGAGCAATGAACTAAATGAAATTTTGCTAAAATTCACAAATGGGCAAAAGATGTTAGACAATTTGCTAAACTCACAAAAATGTGTATTTGACAAAAGTGGCATTGGTTATAAACCAAATTTGAAACAAAAATTTTACAAGAGTTATTTTGTGAAGAATACATCTATTAACAACTAAATTGTATGTCATTATTGTAATCAAGATGGTCATATGAAAAATAGATGTGCAGTGAAGAGAAATGCATATTATGGTGTGAAATGTGTTTGGGTTCCGAAAGGAACCATTGCTAACTCTCAAGGACCCAAAAAGGTTTGGGTACCTAAAACTTGAGATTCTCTTTACAGGGCTTGAAGAAGAAGAAGAATAAGTGGTACTTGGACAGCGGTTGTTCAAGACACATGAAAGGGAATTATTCTTGGTTTTCAAGTTTTACTAAGATCGAAAATGGTGGAGATGTATCGTTTGGAGATAATTTAAAAGGAAAAATCATTGGAATTGGAAATGTCGGTAATGTATCCTCTACTCTCATTGAAAATGTGTGTTTGGTTGAAAACTTGAAACACAACTTGCTTAATATTAGTCAATTATGTGATAAAGGATATAGAGTTATCTTTGATGAATCAAAATGTGTTATTGAGAATGCATGTGATGGGAAAGTCTTGTTTGTAGGAAATAGATGTGTTAATGTCTATACCATTAATATAGATTGTGCATCAATACATGATAAATGTCTCTCCGCATTGCATGATAATGGTTGGTTGTGGCATAGAAGATTAGGTCATGCAAGCATGGATTTGATTTCAAAAATCGTGAAAAATGATTTAGTTAAAGGTCTTCCAAAAATCAGTTTTCAAAAAGATAAAATTTGTGAAGCATGCCAATTTGGAAAACAAATAAAAAATTCCTTCAAAAGCAAGAATCATGTCTCTACTTCAAAACCACTTCAATTACTTCACATAGATTTGTTTGGACCTTTTAGATATGCTAGTTTAAGTGGCAAATTTATGCATTTGCAATTATGGATGATTATTCTATATACACATGGGTATTGTTTTTAGCTAACAAGTATGATGCCATTGATGCATTTCGAATTTTCTATAAAAAGGTTCAAAATGAAAAAGGTTATTCTGTTACTTGTATTAGAAGTGATCATGGTGGAGAATTTGAAAATCATGCATTTGAAAATTTTTGTAATGACTTTGACATTGAACATCAATTTTCATCACCTAGGACTCCACAACAAAATGGAGTAGTAAAGAGAAAGAATAGGTCTATTCAAGAAATAGCTAGGACTATGTTGAATGAAAACTCTTTGCCTAAGTATTTTTGGGCCGAAGCCATCAACACCGCTTGTTATGTTTTAAATCGTGTGTTGATTAGACCTAATCTTAATAAAACTCCATATGAGCTTTGGAAAGATAGAAAACCCAACATTGGCTATTTTAAAGTTTTTGGATGCAAATGTTTTGTTTTGAACACAAAAGATAATCTTGGTAAATTTGATCCAAAATTTGATCTTGGTATTTTTCTTGGTTCTTCAAATTCAAGCAAAGTTTATAGAGTTTATAATAAAAGAACTTTAGTTGTGGAAGAATCTATGCATATTACATTTGATGAGTCTAACTCCTCCTCTACGGAGAAAGTCGTTGTTGATGATAATGCAGAAGAAGAACAACAAGAAGAAGCATCAAATGACAACCAAGAAGACGCACCACATGGAATTCAAGAGGAACATCATGAAGAAACAAATGTAGAGCAAAATGAAGGTACTTCTCAAACACTCCCCAAGGAGTGGAGGTATGTTTCCTCTCACCCTAAGGATGTAATTTTAGGAGATCCCTCACGAGGTGTTACCACTAGATCATCTCTTAGGAACACATGTGATCATGCTGCATTTATTTCTCAAATTGAACCAAAATCCTTTGCGGATGCGGAAAATGATGAATCTTGGATTATGGCAATGCAAGAGGAATTGAATCAATTTAAGAGAAACAATGTGTGGGAGTTAGTTCCTAATCCAGAACATCAATCCATTATAGGCACTAAATAGAAACAAAATGGATGAATTCGGTGTGGTTGTAAGAAATAAAGCTAGATTAGTGGCTCAAGGTTACAACCAAGAAGAAGGAATTGATTTTGATGAAACTTTTGCCACCTGTAGTAAGGTTAGAATCCATTAGGATGTTATTAGCATATGCATGTCATAAGGATTTTATTTTATATCAAATAGATGTTAAGAGTGCTTTCTTAAATGGTTATATTATGGAGGAAGTTTATATGAAACAACCTCCTGGTTTTGAAAATGAAAAATTTCCAGATCATGTGTATAAGTTATCTAAGGCTTTGTATGGTCTAAAACAAGCACCTAGAGCTTGGTATGATAGGCTTAAAAACTTCTTTTTGGATAATGATTTCTCGATGGGAAAAGCGGACACAACTCTATTTGTTAAGCATAAGAACCAAGATATACTTATTGTTCAAATTTATGTTGATGATATTATTTTTGGTTCTACTAATGAGTTGTTGTGTAAAGATTTTTCATCATGTATGAGCAAAGAATTTGAGATGAGTATGATGGGAGAGTTGAAGTACTTCCATGGACTTCAAATCAAACAAAACGAGGAAGAAATTTTCATAAATCAAGCCAAGTACGTGAAAGATCTACTCAAAAGATTTGGCTATGATAATGGAACGGCAAAAAGCACTCCTATGAGTACTACCATCAAGCTGGACAAAGATGAGAAAGGTAAGGAAGTTGATATCAAGACATATCGAGGTATGATCGGATCCTTACTCTACTTGACTGCTAGTAGGCCTGATATTATGTTCAGTGTATGCTTGTGTGCTAGATTTCAATCTTGTCCTAAAGAGTCTCACATGCTTGCTGTCAAACGTATTTTTCGATATTTAATTGGCACCATTAATCTTGGCCTTTAGTATCCTAGAGGAACTTATATTGATTTAACTTGTTATTCGAATGCCGATTTTGCTGGGTATAAGGTTGATAGAAAAAGTACTAGTGGAACATGTCACTTCTTAGGCCATTCTCTTGTCTCTTGGTTTAGTAAGAAACAAAACTCGGTTGCGCTTTCAACCACCGAGGCAAAATATATTGCCGCAGGTAGTTGTTGTGCACAAATTCTTTGGATAAAACAAACCCTTAGAGACTATGGTATTAAACTTGATCAAATACCTATCTTATGTGACAATACTAGTGCTATAAATCTTTTCAAGAATCCCATTCAACATTCTAAGACTAAGCATATAGAAATTAGACATCATTTCCTTAGAGATCATGTTCAAAAAGGAGATGTTGTAATTAAATTTGTTTCCACTGAAAATCAGCTTACGGATATCTTTACAAAACCTCTTAGCGAAGAGCATTTTATAAAGATAAGACATGAGCTTGGAATGATGAATGTTACATCTTGACTTATGTTTTACTACATGGCTTGATATGTTTGTTATTATATGGATTTATGCTTCATGTATTAGATAGCTTGATATGCTTGTAATTTTATGTTTTTATGTCTCATGCATTAAATGGCTTATTGAAAAGTTTTAAATCTCAAAATGGTTTAAAATTAATCAATTTTAAAAGCCAAAAATAAAATGGTATGTGTAATACAAGTATAAGAGCTAGCCAATATTCAATTAGAGACAAAAAGTTTTCCAAGTCTAAACCGGTATTCCACTTCCTCTCATCCGGAAAACCATTTTCTTATTGATTACTCTCGGGTCATCATTCGGATAGTCGGATTCTCAATCCGGAAAACCGGATTTGCTAAGCCTCCTCTCTGCCTCATAACCGGTCAGCCAATTCTTCTAATCTGGAAAACCGGATTTACTAAGCCTCCTCTCTGCCTCATAACCAGTCAGCCGGTCATAACCGGTCAGCCGGTTCTTCTAATCTGCCAAACAACCGGCTAAGCGGTTCGTAAATCCAGCAAACCGAATTCGAAAGGCAACTCTCTGCCTCATAACCGGTCTACCGGTTATGTAAACCGGAAAGCCGGATATGGGAATGTGCTTACTGTCCCATAACCAGCTCACCGGTTAGTAAAATCCGGTTAGCCGGATTCGCGTGAACATTTTGCTGAAACATAACCGGATTTCCGGTTAAACACTTCCGGCAAGTCGTTTACGGCTTTTCATGTTTCTGCTCACTAATCGGCTAGCCGGTTAGTGAAATCCGGCAAGTCGAATTCAGGAGGTATTTAAACTGTTCATCCTCTTCCTCTCTTTCGGCCAACCGGTTCTCTCTCTCTCTCTAAAAACCGTTTGCTCATCACTCAATCTCACTCCAAAATCCATCATCCTCTTCCTTTTTCACATCAAATTGTGTCATGAAAATCATTCCCCATCACTTTATTCACTCAAAACCATCCTTAAAATCCATTTTTAACATCTAAAACTCTAGATCTCAAATTCAACCTAGGGTTTAACCGAATTTTTTCTCTCTCTAAATTTCTCACTCTCAAGCCGTTTTTTATCCAAATTGCTTCTCAAAATCTCTTTCAATCTTCATCATCTTCATTCTCTTTATCTTTTTCAACTCCAAATCAATCAAAATCCAAATGTCAAGCTCACGGCCGGTTCGAAGAAAAGGAAAAAGGCCAGTTCAACAAACCGACCGGTCACGGGAAGCAAGGGACACCTCCAATCAATCCAATTTTGAGTCCACTCACTTTCAGAACAAGAAACATTTGATCAAACGGTTTCAACAAAGCTTTCAGACTCGTGAGGTACTCAATACTTTCTATGTTTTACCGGATGTAATGCATACTCTCAAGATTAGTTATAGAAATATATTTTAATTGTTGGGAGATGTTGGTTGGATTGATGCACTTTTGATTGAGGAGAATGTGTATCCCGACTTGGTGAAAGTATTTTACTCGAATATGGAAGTTTCCGAGGAGAACAAGACTCGAGTAATCACCAATGTTGGAGGAGTTAAGATTGATTTTGATGTTTCCTTGTTGAATTCTATCCTAAGATCATCCGATTTTGGCCTAGAAATCTTTTCGCCTAGGAAATCTCCTAAACTTGATAGTTATGTTCATGTTGATGTCGTCCGCAATATTTGTCGGCGTAATGATCTTTCTGTTGAAGATTGTACCATTCATTTTCGCACTCAGTGTCTTTGTCTTCAAACTCGCATTTTGCTTCGTATTATTCAGTCCATTGTACTTCCTAGATCAGGGCATTTGGATGAGGTTTCTCACATGGACGTTGCCTTGATTGACTGTATTCTTAGATGTTGTTCGGTTAACTTGAGCTATACCATCATCCGCACCATGTTGACCATACCTGCTTTGATTACCCGCTCCCTTCCATATGGTCACTTCATTACCCGAATCCTTAAATTTTTTGATGTGCCAATTCTAGAACCATCTTGTAGACCGTCTAAGGGTATTGGGGATGATGTTATTTTTGGCTTAGGCTTTGAGTGGAAGAATGGCACTTGGGTCAAATACACTGAGAACATGTTTACCTTTCTTGCTCCAAGTGATGATCGGCCAGTTAATGTTGTGATTCCAGCCGATCAGCTACCTGTTTTCTCACTCTCATTTCGAGGGCAGCGTAGACGCCGAGATTCTCCCATGATTGCTTCAGCTCTTGGTGCCTCTGCATCTGCTTCATCACCTCCACATCCTCCTACCTCTGAAGAGGTCACTCTTCAGCAGCTTATGGATGAGGTGCGGACACTCTCTGTGCGGCAGACTGAGTTTCAGCAGCAGCAGCAGCAGCTTATTCATGGACAGCGCCTCCTCTTCGAGCACTTCGGCATTCCATATCCGTTTCCACCTCCATCACTTCCATCCTCACCACCTGAGTAGTTTCTTATGCTTGTATTTGGACACACCTACATTTCATTTACTGCATTATGTTCTTTTATTTTCAACTCTATGGATGGTTATTATGCTTTTGGTTTATGTATTTATTTTGGATGATATGGATTTGTTCTGATTATTTGTTTTTGGATGATATGGATTTGTTTTGATGATTTGTTTTGGGATGTTATGGATTTCTTTTGATTGTTTATTATGGATTATATGGATTTCCTTATGCTTATGGATATTTTTTTACTAATGTGCTTGTGTTGCAACTTTGATGATTAATAGGGGGAGCTTTTATTCTTTTTAATGATGAAGGGGGAGAATAATTTAATATGTGTTATAAAAAGTGTTATGAAAATATGCATGTATCCAGGGGGAGTATGCATGTATGCAGGGGGAGTCATGTTAAATTATTTTTAAATCAAAAATGTTTTTAACTTGCATTGATTAAGGGGGAGCTTTTCATAACTAGATTAAATTTTTTATAATGTGTTTTGTCATCATAAAAAAGGGGGAGATTGTTAGCCTATGTGGCTATAAATATTGATTTTGATGATAACAAACCACATGTATTTATTAAGCAAAGATTTATGAATTGTGCTTTTTATAATAAGAAAATGATGTTATGGAATTAAAGTATTTTTGGACTAAAATGAAAGTATTTTAAAATCTTTCAATAGTGTTTTAAATTTCGGATTTGGACCTATTTGAAACTATTTAAATATTTTTGGATCATTCTATAATTTCACATAGTTTGGGCGAAATTATAAGTTCAGAAAGTTTTGGGATTGACAAAGCATTATTTAAAATTCTAAAATAGGACCTATTTGCAAACTTTCATAATGCTTTTGGGCCATAATATAGTTTTATAAAGTTTTGGGGTCAAACTATAAATTTGGGAAACATTTTACTGTAGCAGTCACTGTAGCAAGCGGCTTACCGGATACGGTTAAACGGCAAACCGGATATTGGGCAGTAAGTGTTTGGAGCATAAACGGCTTACCGGATTCCTAAACGGCAAGCTGATTACAACAAAAAATGTGCATAACGGCTAGTTTTTGAGCTCAAATTATAAGAACTCAAATCCAACTCAATTTCAATCTCTCTAACAAGCATAAACAAAAAGCACACGAGATATCTTGAGCCTTCAACTTGCAAAACATAAAACATTGAATCATTTCTTGTTCTTCATTTTTGAATATCTACTTATTGAGTGAGTTTTATTGTAAATTTCATTTCTTCATCTCAATTGTAAGAGTTTGAGTGTGTGAGACACTTGAGTGAAAAGATTGGGAGATAATCTCTTTGTTGTAAAGGTTCATTGACACCTTGAAGTCAATTGTAAACAGTTGAAGCCTTGGAAAGACTTGGATAGTGAAATCCTCAAGCTTGGATTGCTTGGAGGAGTGGACGTAGGCGGGGATTGCCAAACCATGTAAAAATTCATGTGTTTATTTCTCTTCTCCCTTACTCATTAATTATTGTGCTTTTACTGAACTTATTGCTTTCAATTTTTATTAAGACATTAAATTGCTTGGTGTGTGGATTTGTTAGGATAATTTTTAAAATTCCAATTCACCCCCCTCTTGGGTTGCACACTTATATTTCGCCTTAATCAACATATCTGCGGGATTCTCTGCAGTTTTAATTTTCTGAAGAAGAATCTTCCCTTCATCAATAATTTCCCTCACAAAGTGAAATCGTACATCGATGTGCTTTGTACGCGCATGATAAACTTGGTTCTTCGTTAAGTGAATAGCACTCTGACTATCGCAATACACATTAATGTGCTCCTGTGCCAATCCCAAGTTTTCAAGCAAACCTTGTAACCAAATAGCCTATTTAACAACCTCTGTAATTGCCATGTATTCGGCCTCTGTGGTCGACAGTGCAACTGTAGACTGTGGTTGACCGTCGTTTGTCCAAATCACCAGTATAATCAGAATCAATGTACCCGATCACACCTTAACCAAGTGTATCGTCTCTTTCAAACAGTAACCAACATCCACGGTCTTTTGAATGTATCGTAGAATCCATTTCACAACTTGCCAATGTCCTTTACCAGGATTATGCATATATCTGCTCACTACACCAACTACATGTGAAATGTCAGGCCT
The DNA here is from genome assembly GCA_004802465.1 of Citrus hindsii. Classification (NCBI taxonomy): domain Eukaryota; kingdom Viridiplantae; phylum Streptophyta; class Magnoliopsida; order Sapindales; family Rutaceae; genus Citrus; species Citrus hindsii. The sequence continues at coordinate 190,382 of QWBT01000632.1, forward strand.
TGTACACACCATTGCATACATCAAGCTACCCACTGCATTTGAATACGGAACTTATAACATGTATTCTCGTTCCGCATCTGTTGAAGGAGATAATTGTGCAGAAAGCTTGAAATGAGAAGCCAACGGGGTACTCACAGGTTTTGTCTACTCAGTCATGCCAAACTACTATAGTACCTTCTTTAAATATTGCTTCTGAGACAAGCTTACTTTGCCACGAGCTCTATCTTTGCATATCTCCATGCCAAGAATCTTCTTAGCTTCACCTAAATCTTTCATTTCAAATTCTTGATTGAGTTGAGTCTTCAACTTCTCAATCTCATCTTTGCTCTTTGATGCTCTTAGCATATCAGCGACATACAATAGCAAATAAATGAAAGATCCTTCTTGTAACTTGCGAAAATATACACAATGATCAAATTTATTTCTTGTGTACCTTTGCCATTTTATAAATTGATTAAATCGCTTATACCACTGCCTTGGAGATTGTTTCAGTCCATAAAGCGACTTTGTCAATTTGCAAACCCAATTTTCTTTTCGAGCAACCCTAAATCCATCTAGCTGAGTTATGTAGATTTCCTCTTCCAAATCACCGTGTAAAAATGCAGTTTTTACATCAAGTTGAACTAGTTCAAGATCAAATTGCGCAACCATGGCTAGCAAAATTCGAATAGACGAGTGTTTCACAACTGGAGAAAATACCTCATTATAGTCTATTCATTCTTTCTGAGCGTAACCCTTCGCTACCAATCTAGCCTTGTATCGAATTTCATTTTTACTAGGAAATCTTTCTTTTTTTGCATATACCCATTTGCACCCAATTGCCTTCTTTTCCTGGGGCAGTGTAATTAACTCCCAAGTTTCATTTTTGTGAAGAAACTACATTTCTTCGTTCATCGCTTTCTTCCATTGTATACTTTCTGGGTTACTTACTGCTTCTCTGTAAGTGGAAGGAATATTATCATCTACAATTAGAAGTGCATAGGCCACCATATCAACAAAGCGAGCAGGTTTGCGAATCTCTCTGTGTGGCCTTCTATATGCAATTGAATCTTGTTGTTGTGAAGGTTCTTGGGTCAGAACCTCTTCATCATTTTTGGTTGATGGAGACTCACTATCCATCTCATCGACACCAGCTGGATCAGTTTTAACTTTTGCAAACTCCACCTGCTACAAAGTGCTACTGGTCTTGTCATCCTCTTGAGAATTTTTTTGTTTCAACATGGATGATTCATCAAAAGTTACATCTCTGCTGAAAATAATATTCTTCGTAACATGACACCAAAGATGGTATCCTTTTACTCCACCAGTTATACCCATGAACAATGCTTTCTTTGCTCTTGGGTCTAACTTAGATTCTTTTACATGATAATAAGCAGTGGAACCAAAAACATGTAAAGAATTATAATCAGTAACAGGTTTACCAGTCCACATCTCCATGGGTATTCTACCCTCAATTGCAATTGATGGCAAACAGTTGATCAGATGGCATGCATATATAACTGCCTCAGCACAACATACACCGAACTTTCTCCAGTATAGTCCGGTTCATGCATTCTGCCACCCCATTCTGTTATGGTGTATCTCAAACAGTGAAATGTTGCACAATACCCTCATCTTGGCATATTTGAAGAAATGGATCATTCTTGTATTCACCACCATTGTCTTAGCGAAGTCTTTTGACCTTTCGACCAGTCTGAGTCTCGACCATTTTCTTCCATTTCAGAAATATGCCCAAAACTTCATTTTTGTTCTTCATTAAATACACCCACACTTTTCTTGAATAATCATCAACAAAAGTAATAAAATAGTGCATACCTCCCAAAGAAGTTGTTTTGGTAGGTCCCCACACATCACTGTAAACATAGTCCAGAATTCCTTTTGTATCGTGAATTGCTGAACTAAACTTTACCCTTGTCTGCTTGCCCAGAACACAATGTTTACAAAATTCTAATTTGCAAGAATTTGTACCTTTCAATAAGCCTTGCTTCGCTAAAGTCTGCAAAGCTTTTTCACTAGCATGTCCCAAAAGCATATGCCATAACTTGGTTGCTTCTGAATCTGCATCTTTTCCAGAAACTGTTGATGCTGGTCCAATAACTGTACTTCCTTGAAAATAGTACAAGTTATTTCTTCTTGTGCCTTTCATCACCGTCAGCGCCCCAGCTACTACCTTCAACAATCCATCTCTTAAAGTGATTGTGAGCCCTTTAGATTCTAGGACTCCTAATGAGATGAGATTTTTCTTCAAGCTTGGTACATAGCGAACATCTGTCAAAACTTGGATTGAGCCATCATGATTCTTTAATTGGATTGTACCTATTCCCATGGTTTTACAAGCATTGTCATTGCCCATAAAAACAACTCCACCGTCTAGCTCCTTGAAGCTAGAAATCCAGCCCTTGTTAGGACACATATGATAAGTACAACCCAAATCCAAAATCCACTCATCTGAGTGACATATCAATGTCATGCCAACCAGACTAAAGTTTGACTCCTCATCATGCTCTACTACACATGCATCAGAAGTAACCTTGCCCTTTTGTAACTTAGGACAATTCTTGTTCCAATGCCCTTTCTCGCGACAAAAAGCACATTCATCTTTAGCAGGTCTCCTTTTAGATTTGTTCCTTTTTCCAGGTTTGCGGCTTTGCGAACGACCTCTCGCTATCAGTGCTTCTGCAACTGTATCTCTGTGATCCTTTCTGTCTTTCTTTCTGGTCTCAGAGTTGTACAATGCACTGCATACAGCATCAAACGTGACACTGTCCTTCCCATGAAGTAAAGTAGTGGTGAGATGATCATATTCATCAGGAAGTGAATTTAACAACAACAGTGCCTTATCTTCATCTTCAAATCTCTCATCCAGATTTAGCAAATCCGCTAATATCTTGTTGAATAAGTTTACGTGGTTATTCATTGACATGCCATGTGTATATGTAAATCGATAGAGTTTCTTTTTCATATAAAGCCTATTTTCAAGACTTTTCTTCCAGTGTCTCCCACAATTTCTTTGCCGATGTCTCCCTCATGACAGAGTATTTATGATCTTTAGCCAGACATAGGCGAATAATACCACATGCCTATCTATTGATTTTTATCCACTCCTTGTCGTCCATCACGTTAGACTTTTCTTCAAGAGTAACGTCCAACTCTTGTTGACATAAGACATCCAACACCTCACATTGCCATATACCAAAATTATTGGTACCATCGAATTTCTCCACTTCAAACTTTACATTAGTCACAGTAGTTCTCGCTGATGAAGACGACGATGATGCCTCTGCCATCCTTTTTATCTCAAATGATCAGCTTCTTCAACAACTATTTACACTTAAAAAACATCCTCTATGATGTTTATTTCGCGTGAATAAATGCACCAGGAAAGTTCCCAGGAAACTGGACGGGATCTAGGTCCCAATTAAAATCCAGAATCCTTAGACTCTTATTGCCTTTGTTGACAGAACTGTCCTAGACATGCAAAAATACACACTACTTATAATAGACTGTCTCCCAAGTATAAATGGCCGTCTCCACTGTATTTGTAAATAGTACCGTATATGGGAATAGTACCATATACGTGAATAGTACCGTATCCCCCCAAGTACTAACCTGGCTCTGATACCACTTGTTGCGAAAACGTGGGTTGAGCAATTACTAATACTGCGACTTCTAGAGAAAATATAAATGTGGTGATAAACAAATGTAAAGAAAATAGAACACAATGATTTACATGGTTCGGCATAATGCCTACATCCACGAGCAAAGACTGAAAGATAATTTTACTAACAATGGAAATTTACAAAAGTGGGAAAAACTCACAAAACCCACAACCCCAATACACCCAAATGGAACCTCATTAGAACACTCAAGTGGAAGCTCTCTCAAATTCTCTCAAAGAACTCACTTGGATTTGCTCTCTATTTCTCTCAAATTGGGATGCTTAACAAATGCGGAATTGCCCTCTATTTATAAGTAAAAATGGGGTGCACTATTGTACCAACCCCAACAAAATTGTCAACAAAAATTAGGCACCTACCATAGGAATTTGTCTTCAAATTTGCCTCTCCAAAGTTGAATGCATGCATGTGTTTGAATTCCAAATTTGAATTTTTCAACAGGGGGAACTAGCAAATATCAAGATTAACTATCACATAGCTACCCTCAGTTTAACTAAATATCAAAAATATTTATTTAAATTAGGAAAAATACCAAAGTTCCCCTCAACATGAAAATTTACATTTTTTTACTGATGAAAATGTTACTTTAAAGTATGTAACGTCTATATTTATGACAATAATATTTAAATTAGTAGATCATATAGATCATAAATCAAATATGTTTTTTTGATTTTTCGATCCTTGTGGATAGTTTTCAATTAATTATAATTATTAATAGTAATAAATATCATAACAACTCATCAAATATCACTGTTTTCAATATTATTAGTTCTAGTGACTGATATTAATAATATATACTATACTGCATTTAAGATACATGTAATGCATCATATATTTCATAGATGGATAATACTCACAAATAGTCTCTTACACAAGTTACTTCATACAGGTTTATGATAATTTGATTAAATTATTACATGTAAATATTTGGTATTGTGTTATTAGTAGTAGTATAATTAATGATAGTATAACACTCAAATTTATTATTGATGTTGCTAATAGCTAAACTCAACTTACAATTCTTTTTGTGATATTATATATCTTTTTAATTGAATGTGGATATTGTCTATACTATATGAAATTGTCTTTTATAATAATAATTTTTTAATAATGTTTTTATATTATTTAATTTAATGTATTTATAGAATATGTCTATAGTCTAAATTGACTTTTTAACCTACCTGAAAACCACTTGGTTAAGCCAATAATGAACATTTTTTAAAAATAAAAATCTCAATAATATAATGAGTAATATTGTTAGGTATTATTGTAATTGTGGTTGATGTCAAATTGTACTCGTGAAACAAAGCAATTAGACAATTGTAACTTTAGGGCAACAGCTAGAATTAAATAACTTATATTTAATTGCATTTATGATTATATGATTTAAGCATGATTGTAAAATTTGAAACTAACTAAATTAATTTGAGTGATACTGCACATGTAATATGTAATCCGTGTACTAGTTGATGAAAATGTGATTTGCAATCAATTGTTACAAATTTATTACACTATCAATTGATACTAAAATAAACTATCACTGAACTGTTACAATTAGAAAAAGAAGGGCAATATTAATTAAGTTATAAATTATGTATCCAATTATAAGTAAATTGTTAAATAAATTTACTTTAATGTTACATCACAATTAAATGAAAAAAAGTATTTTTTAAGTGGGTCACATAATTCGTTCATGCCGTTACAAAATTATTCTAAACCTAGTATATGATAAATAATAAAATCTAACTGTCACTCAAACATTAAAAGTAAAAATAAATGTAACGTTACTTAGAATAAGAATTTAAATTAATTTGTATTAATATGATGATAGTAATTAGCGATGGCAATAGGTACCACCCACTAAGAGTTTGACGTAACTAAATCCACACCCACAAAAATTGAAATTGCTAAATCACACGCAATCCACTGCGGATTTTAACAATTACCAAACTCACTCATAACCTGCAATTCGTTTTCCGTGAGTTTCCACATTTAAAATTATTAATATTAAAAAATATTTTCATTAATACATAAAAATTTAAATTATTTGTTTCAAACAGTAAATTCATAACAGTAGCCTAAAATATTGCCATAAATTACTCAGTTCTAGATTTTGTCAATATAAATGAGAAATCAAATTTTCAACATTAAAATAAATACACAAAAAATATCACAAAAATATTTATTTTCTACGCAAATCATCATCACTAAGATCAATACCTTGCTTCATCTTTTAATCAATATATAAGTAATGTCAACAATATTAACAAATAAATTTTGGACAACTGCCATTAATAATTAATTAAACAAGTAAAAACACAACTTCGATAAGTAATTATTAAGTTTAATTCATTAAAGCAAAAGAAAACAATAATAATATCAAAATAAAATATCAATGATATTAAACTTAAAATTATAAAGTTTCTACTTTTATATAAATATATATATATATATATATATTAAAATTAAAAACATAAATAATTTTTTAAAAAAGAGTACGGATGTCCATTGGATCTTTTTCTCAATATTAAACATATCCACAACCTGCAATTGATTTAATTTTATTTTCAAGTGAGTTTGGATAGATAAACGGATTCGTGGCTAATTTTACCGTCCCTAACTAGTAATACAAATAGAAGGATAGTAATACAAAATTTAAAATGTTTCATTTAGGCGCCAAAATTACTGCCTAAAAGAAAATCTCATTAATCATATTTTTATTTTTTATTTATTATTTAAAACTTTCTTTAAAAAAATTCTTACTCAAAATAAAAATACTCCCATTGGGACATTAACTACCATAGACGCTCAGTCACGTCAAACCCTCATTGGCCACCATGCGAGCAGTCTCCGCCGTCTTCGTTCCATACGAATAAGCCACCGGCCGTCACCGTTCCACACAATCTGTGCGGACAAATCCTTGTAAGTGGACAATGTACAATTTCATAATGCTTTCTCAGCCATCATGAGCTTAAAAAAAAAAAAAAAAGAAGGTTGGGATGTTTTTGGAGGTTGATTTATGTTCTTTCACCTAGGCATATAATCAAATTTTGAATTTTATTTTTTTGCTTCTGTGAATGAAATTATCATTATCGTATTGTTGGTTGATCTTCAGATTCAATGACAGCAAGTCATCTTTTCACAACATTTGTTATCGCCATAGGGAGCAACATATAATATAATAACAATTCAAAGAATTCCATAATTTAGTTCTTCTTTTGATTAAAAAAATGTTTCTTATTGGATGTTGTAAAAATTATTTATAAAATTATTGTTTGTGTTTAATGTGGTTTTTTCTCTTAAGAGAAAAATTAACTTTTGATTGTTTACTAAGTAGAAGTTTTTTCTGTTATCTGTATTGTTAAAGTTGAAATTTGTTTTTGAAATCATAGTATACGTTTATTTGAAGCTACTATTGCATGCAAATATAAGTACAGGAAGCCATGCAAAGCTTTCGCCTGTATTCCTTATGGATGCTACCACGACATTGATCCACACCATTAGTGAGTTCAGAAATGCTGCTTGTGTTGCATTTATGAATAATTATCTTGCAGGGGATGATTTTCTTAGAAATACCTCCGTTGATCCTTCATCTAATGATCTTTCCGAGATTGTAAATCATGGAACTTTTCTTTGCTAACTAGAAGTTTTTCTTGATTCTACTGTTCTCTTTTTTATGGGCAAGTTAAGATTTTGAGGATTTGTTAATTCTTTTTTGTTATCTAACCTAAATTATTGGGATCCTACCTAATTAATGGGAACATCTAATAAAGAAATAGTGAAATTACTTGTTGAAATACATGAAGTCATGAGAGACAAAGTGTAACTAAAATTAGGAACTCATTCAACAAGAAATTAACTTTACTTGAAATTTAGCACAGAATATTGATATTTAATAAATTTAGTATGAACATTAAACACAAAACTAGTTTACTAATAAGTTGTAACATGTGAACCTATAATAGAGAAAGTTTAACCAAAATTTGAGATTAACTAGAGAAAGTTTAACCAAAATTAGAGATTACCAAAATTCGAGATTAACTTTACTAAAATAAAATTTTAAATTTTAAAATTGGTATTTAACCAAAATCTTTGAAATCTTATTAAGTTAATTAGAATATTCAACATAAAAGTAGTGAAATAATTAGTTGAAACACATTAACTCAAAAGGGAGAATGTATAACCAAAATTTGGAACTCATCCAATGAGAAATGAATTAAATTAGAATCTAATATTGGATTGAACGAATCCAATAGTAACATTAAACACAAAACTAGTGAATTCTAAGTTGAAACAAATGCACCAATAAGTGAGAAATTTTAATAAAGGGACATGTGACATCAACTTGAAACATCAAACTAATATACTAGTATTTAACTAAAACAGTTGGGAGATTATAATTTTATAGTTTTTTCAAGTATTCATTTAAATTAGAATTTTTTTGTCATTCAAATATTTTTACGTTAATGATGTAGGTTGGTTGCGTGGGATGACCAAGGTACCTTCCAAAGCTCATAACGGCACCCAAATATGACATCTACAGAAAAAAGATAAAAATCCTAAATGGAATAAGAAAATAGAAAAAATCTTAAAACTGAAAAATAACTAGGAAAGAAAATAAATTTTTGGCTTGACCATGGGGAAGCCGTTTGTTTTAGATTTCTTATCCAGTTATGAGAATTTTATTATAAAATAATATTTCAATATCCACTTTTTACATTGTGCGTTTTCATGTTTGACTTAATGTTTTACAATTTTGTTGTAATTTGTTACCCCAGTTAAATAATGAATAACGGTACTTTGTGACTATTAAAGTTAGTTCCTTCAGTTTCCCATAATAACTAACATTCTTAGGCTAGGATATCGATAGGAATGCAATTCTTGCAAAGTTTCACAAGAAATTTCCCTCATTTCCTTAGAATGCACTCTTCACAATCTATAAAAGTCGATCCAAACACTTGTGACTGGTTATGAGGAATAACATCCATGTTAATATCCTTCGGTTAATCAAAGTAAAAGTACAATTGTAATACCCCACACCCGATTTTGACCCTGTTGACCACCCATATAAATTGAGAGAGAGAGAAAAAGGAAGAAAGAGAGAAGAGAAGAGAGAGAGAGGAGAAACCGAACCAGATCCAACCCGACCCGCGAGCGCGACCCGGCCGGTTCTCCCATTTCCGGCCACCGTTCCGGTCAAGGTTGGTACCAATTTGAAGCTTGAGAGACAAGCAACGTATCCATGCTGGCCTTGCCGCCGGAAATCGATCAGAAAGCCACCGATCGAAGCTTTGAAGTTCCGCGGAATCGCCGCCTCGATTCGTCGTGATTTCGCCGGTTTCCGGTGAAGCCATCACTTGGGTTTTGTTCCTTACCTTTCCCTCTGCCATTTCCGACTAACCACTGACGCCGGGGACGTCGTTTTGCCGTTGATCGGCCATTGACGGTTTCACGACTTTGGGAGCTCGATCCGGAGCCATCACTGCGCGTGGGAGGTCACCACCGCCACCATTGGACTCAGCGTGGCTTGAACTTTCAGTTCTGAGCTTCCCGTCACTGTCGGTTGAATTCCGGTGACCGTTGACCGGCAAGGGTATTTCGATAATTTCACAGTCTAAGGGCAATTTTGTAATTTTAGATTTTGTGGGTATTTTAGTAATTGCTGAAATTGAGGATAAAGTTGGTAATTTATGATTTTGAGGTTAATTTGGTAATTTTGATATTTGAGGGAATTTTGGTAATATTGAATTCAAGGGCATTTTGGTAATTTTGATATTTGAGGGTAATTTCGTAGTTTCAAGAATTATGAGTATTTTGATGATTTATGATTTAAATTAAGATTATTTGAGGTTAAGTATGGAATGTGATTATATTGAGGAATTTGAGAATATTGGTGTTTATGATTATGGTTTAATTTTATTCTTATGAGAGTATTTTTATTTATTTTTAGGCCGATGATATCAATGTGTATTTGTTACACGAGGATTGGTGTACCAGGAGGTAAGTAAACTAGATTTCCAAACGAATCACAATAAACAATATATATGTTTGACATGTTTGGAAAGCCTATTTTTATATATGTACGGATATTGATTTATATGTTCTGCCCATGTGTTTATGTGATGTGTTGTTATGTGTATTTATGGACATGGGCATATGTATGTGTGAATATTTCATTGGCATGAGCACGAAAATGCATTATGATTTCTGTAAAATGAGAAAGTTGATTTTAGCAAAAGAAATTTGAAGAAAGAAAGATTGTTTTACAGTTTTAGCTTGGATGCTTGAATTCGTTACTGGCTTAGGGGAGGATACTCTAGATGTTTATATAGTTATGAGATAAGTGGGCGAAGGGCGCATTGGCGAGAAGCCCAAAGAGTATGAAAGTTATGAAAGTTATGAGAGTGTGCTACTAAGCGGTAATCGAATGAAGGTAGCTCGAGTAAGTGGTTTGAAAGAGAATGTGAAAGTTTGAGAAAGACAAAATGAGATTTCGATGATTTGTTTTACGATGTTTTCGAATACTATGGCACGTCATTCATGTGCACTATATATATGTATGTATGTATTTTGGTATATGCAAAACTGGTTTACTTACTGAGTTTCGTACTCATTATAGTTTATTGTGATTCAGTTTCCATAAATCAGGATTGATTCGTGATGAGCGTCGAAAAGGACTTGAATGGAGGAATTAGATGGTTTGGCATGAATTTTAAACTCTTCCGCTGCAGTTTGCATTTTATATTTGTATTTTTCAAGGATATGATTTTTATGGATTGTAAAAGGATTGTTATTATTTATTATTATTTTATTTTTAAGCATGTATCAGTAAGATTCGCCCTGTAGAGGTCAGGGCGGGTCGTTACAGATTAGCAAGTGAGTGACCTCTTAAATTTGTAGGAAAGAAAACTATTCGATAGGTTCAAGTTTCTTGTCATAAGTGTACGCGAACAAACTGCAACGGACGTCCTTGTACATATTTACGAATGATGTCTTCAATAAAGAGTGATTGGACGAAGTCTTTTCCTCTCTTGAAACTCACCTCAATGGATATATACAAATTACAATTGCCATGTATGGCCATTATTCCAAAAAGAATGTGCACGATATAATCTTAGGAGTCTGATTATAAACAACACCGTTTGCCAATTTATAAAAAATATATATATATGGGAAGCCTATCATTGACCTATCGGGGCTGTTTAAGCAATTTTTAGATGTAAAGCAAGAGGAAAATGTGAGCTATAGTCATAACTATCATTAAATATCCTTTTACTTTACTGTTCTTTTATCAATTGTATTATTGCTTTAATAGTGTAACTTTATATCTCATAACTGTTTGTTTACTATTTGCTTTTGATAATTGAGCCACAAGCTCCACATGTCATTTGACAAATACATCACCCCATATGCAGCTATATACCATTATGTATTTCCCCAAGATTTTTAAATACGCTCTAGTTTTTCAAACACTCACAAAATATTTTTGAGAATTACCCCAATGGCAGCAAATTCAAGTAGGCAATTCAAGAATGTTTATGTGCTTTTTTGGGTTTCACTACAGAAAATACAAAGAGTTCGTTCAGACAGCTATAGGTCCTAGTTGAATTCTAGCAGAAGAAAAAAATATACTTAGTATATGGAGGAGGTAACTGAGAGTCATCAGAACTTGTCTCAGAAGATGCTTATATTAGAGGAAGCTAAGTGCTAAGCATCATTCCAAAAGCTTTAAAACCTCTAGGATGTCTGCCCGGCTCACTAATTGAAAAGCAGTAAGCTATCTGAGCATACAAGAGAGAATAACTGAAATGCTAAATCATGCCGACACTTTTATTTTCATGCTAGGAGATCTTATAACTCTAGAGGCACTAATTACATTTGCATCTTGGGCCCATTTGAGCATTCATCAAAAACCTATTGGTTTGTTAAATATTAATAACTTTTATGACAGCTTGGTAGCATTTCTTAACCATGTAATTAGGAATCATTTCATTTCATTCACAGTGAAAAACTTTTATTCATGTTTTTATTGCTAATGAGTTATTTAATCTTTTACAAGATTATAGAGTAGAGCTAGATCCCAAGACCTTTGCGTCGGATTGTTGGCTAATGATGATAGCAATAGTTTTTATTTAAAAAGTGAAAATTAGATTTAACTTTCGATTTGTAAATATTTTCTTATTGCTATAGTGTTCAAATGATATCTTCTAAACTCTATTTTTTTTCCTTTAAGACATTGAGAACAAAGTCTCGTTCTAGTTGAGGAAATGAATAGTTAATAATTGTGGAATAACTGATAGTTGTGTTTGTTGTATTAAATTCTTAGTCTTGGTGATGTTTTTACTGAGTTTGGATAAATTTTAATTGAAGATCGCCGAATATGGAGGTTAGTTATCCTAGAAATGAATCTTCTTAGTCTTAGAGTCTAAATTTCAAAAAAATAAATAAATAACAAAATTTTTGAATTCTCCATTCTAACATTATTGTTTAATCCTTTTTGCCTACTTTGGTCTTTGGTCATCTTGAAAGGTTCAACAAACCATTCTAGACACACATGAACGACAAGTGACGGTGGTGGTAAGTTAAGATTTTATAATAATTAGTCCTTTTTGTTTCATTCATGAGAAGCAATCAAAGGCAGTAGCTATTTTACCCCTTAAAAAAATCAAAAGGAAAGTAAAAAATAAAAGCATAAAAAAAAAGAAAGAGACACTCTTTCTTAGTAATAGGATCTCTTACCTAATCAACAAAGGGTATTTGGATAAAACATTAAGAATTGATCAAGCTTGTGTTATGTGTGAGCTCTTACTTAGTACTCGGAACTTCTACATAACTAGTAGTGAGTAACCGCATAAAAAGATAAAAGTTTGATTTGTCTAACTTCGCTCTTTTTTAATAATTGGGAATCTTGCTAAGCTAACAGTGAGTACTCATGTAAAACAATTGGAGTTGATTAGAAATATACTATAAATAACTTGTTGCCTAAAGAAGAAACTCTGATGAAATGGTAAGAACCAAAATATTGTTTTATTTTGACCAAACCCCATAATGATTATGTCAAACATCATTGAACACAAAGGTCGATTTGTTGAATTATTGATTAGTTGAGTGGCAAAAGAGAAATAGACTTTTCAGAAAGTTCATTTATTTGGCAAATAAATTTCAATTCGAGCTTGAATTTTGCTAGATATTATCGCTTAATTTGCTATGAACTAGCAATAATTTGGCTGGATGCAGTGTTGAGTGCTGGAAAGTGTTTATCATAGAGGGAAAGATCATTATTTTGCACTCCAAGTCTCACTAAAATCTTTACTTTTATGTATTTAAGTCTTTTAAACTTTGATTGTGTGAATTTTTTTTATAATTTGTGTATTTTATGTATTGTTGGGGTATTTTGGTTATTGCACAATTAATGAAAATCCAGACAGCAAAATTGATGACATTTCTGAACTCAAAATGGGTGAAAACCTTATGAAGGGTATAAAGGGTAAAACCATAATTTTAGCCATCTTTGGGGTCTCGGATGGCAACACCGAGATCATGAATAGACTCAAAAGCCCATAAAACCTAAAGAACAATATAAACCAAGGTTCAAACGAACTCCAATTGCATAAAACAAGATTTACAGAACTCTAAATCTAGTGTGATAGGATGTATGCTAATTTGGTGGAGCCCAACTGACTTTGTATTGATTAACGGTGTGGCAACATCTTATTCGTAAGGTTGGCAAATTAAGGGCCTAGGCTGCGCTTTTTTCATCCTAAGCCTAGGCCCAAGTTATGGAGAATAGGCCCAGACCCTTTAAAAGTTCATTAGTTTTGAAATAAATTTTTAGTAAAATAAAAAAATTAAATTAAAGATAATTATCTAATGCATAATAAAATAATTGTGCAATACGTAAAATATTAATAAGACAATATAAAAAATTACAAATACTAATAAAAAACATTTTAATATAATATTTTGAGTTTTTTTTAAATTTAATTTATATTCTTTTATTTATAAATTAAAAACCCCAAGTTCAGGCCCTTAACTAGGCCCAATCTGTGGAGAGTCTATATTTTTTGCCCATATTCAGACCCAATCCACACGGGTTGGGCAGGCCCAGACTTTTTTGCCAACCCTGCATATTCCACCGTCATGTGAGCTTATTGTAAACCTATACACACTGAAATATGTCCGCTAACTTTCATTGACTGATGATGCGACAACATATTATTGATTGAAAACGTTCATAAAATACATACACGTACACTGAACTATAGCCTTGTATACATGTTCTATTCAATCAGAGAGCGCTATGCGGCACAATCCTGTGCATCCAATTTGTTTTCATCTTATGGCCATGATTTATCAGTTGTATCTATAAATAAAGAGGCTACCTCCTAATTTGGGTGCATTGAATTTGATTTTCACCTCCATTTTGTGTAATTCTTACTCTATCTCGCATTTCATACATATATTAATATCACATTTCTACATATCTTAATATAAATTACCATTTTACCCCTAACTCAAATATGAGTGACTAATTTAATTTCAAAGTTAAGTTGAAAGTGAAGTCTCAATATGATCCATGGGCTTAATTTGATAAGTTTAACTATTCTTCGGGCCAGTTTGGTAATGCTGTAGCTTTTAAAATAATTGCTGTTAGCTGTGCTGTAGAAATAATCAGCTGTGAAGAGAATCAGTTTAGTGTTTGGTAAATTTTATTTTCAAAAGTACTGTGAATTTTGAAAGCAGTTATGGACGTTTGGTAAATCTTATTGTTAAACTGCTGTAAAAAAATAAATGACTAAAATGTATATAATGTAAGATGAAATTTACTTATACCTATAAAAATGTACACGTATAATATCTCGTTGAATCAAACAATTTTTTTGAAATAATTGTGTATTATAATAATTTTAACTAAACATAAAATTTATGCTATAGTGATTTTTTTAAATCTTAAAACAATTGATATTTAAAAAATCAACTACAATTTTCATTAAATAACATCAAGTAAAGTATAACTAGATATTCCAAGAATAAACATAAAAAAATGTAATGAGCTACAAACACTCAAAACGAAAACAAATAATAGATTGTCATGCAATATCATATTCGCATTAAACTTGCAGCAATATTATTTCTTAGAACTTCCATTTCCCGTGCTTCAGGTCCATTGTTGATATATTCTTCTTCTTGTCCTTCTTGTCCATCATTGACCTCTCTCCTTGTCTCTTCATCGGTGTAATTATTGTGTTCATTTTCTTCATTCTCAAAATGTTTGTCATGTCGTGCATGTCTTCTTATATAGTTATGTAATGCCATGGTTGCAATAATTATCTTTACTTGTTTATTGAATGGATAGCTAGGCATGTCCCTCAAAATCTTCCATCGTTTTTTCCATACACCAAAAGTGCGTTCTATTACACTTCTAAGTGAAGAGTGTGAATGATTGAATACCTCTTGATAACCTGTTGGTTGGTTGCCTCTACGAAAATCTGGAAGGTGATATCTTTCACCTTTATATGGCCCCAAAAAACCTTTTATTTGTGGGTATCCCGCATCCATTAAATAATATTTTCCTAAACATTTAAAATATAATTTTAATAATATTATATAAAATTAAACTTAAGAAAGTTATTGGAAAAAATTGATAAAAAAGAAAAAGAAAAATTATGTAAAAATGACAAACCTCTAGGTGGTTTAGGAAAATTTAAAGTAGGATTACGTAGAGTTGATAAAAATATCCTTGTATCATGAGCGCTTCCTTCCCAACCTGCAATTGCAAATATAAACTGCATATCAAAGTTGCATGCAGCCATTATGTTCTGAGTTGGTATGCCTTTCCGACCAATGTATGGTATTTGATCCTCAGGAGGTATGGAGACATGAACATGTGTGCCATCTATAGCACTGATACAATCCTAAAACAACAATATAGAATTATATATGTAAAAAATAATTACAACTTTATAAAGTGTAAAAGTTTAATTGATAATCATTTACCTTAAAGTGTGGCATATATCTAGAATCTCTCAAGATTTCTTCAGGAATATCTTTAAACTCAGGATCAAATGGCTTTATTAAATCTATAGATAAGCGACAGATAGCATCCAGTGCTTCACCAAAATATCTACTCACCGTCTCTCCAGAGTGTTGGAATCGTTCTTGTGCCAATCTATTACCCAGTTTCATTCCCTTTTAATACTCGCATTAACCAGACATTACCTGTTTCTGAAGAATTCATGCAAGGTTGTTTATGAATATACGTCCTATAATAATAATCAACGGCAATCGTAAAAGTGGATATGATGCTATCAAACTCCTGTTCGTCATCTAGCATGTCCATATTATAAACAAAACCTGTAATCAATAATTTAAACCCATATTATCTAGCATGAACAAAAAAAGTAATAATAAAAAATAAAAAAAATATATGACAAACATTCAAAATAACAACTAATTGTCATATATTCAAATAGCCAATTTTACCTTAAAATATTATATAAAAAAACAAAAAAAAGGATAATCCCTTATTAATACTAGAATAGAAGAGTAATAACAACGAAAAACTTAAGATTGCAAATATTGTGATTGCTCATAATAAAGCCAGTTAAGCATAATTTGAGGTTCTTTCATGGTTGCAAGCATCTCCCTTTTCTCTTTACGAATAAGAAGTTGAGTAGCAAACAGCCATATGTTGCCTCCAATCTCAACCCCAGGAATAGATTCAACTATCTTCATTGCTTTGGCAATACTGCAACCATTCATTTCTTTTTGTAAGTTTATTAATGTAGAACTTCTATTCTCAACTGCTTCAACAAGACGTTCAATTTGTTGTGATATTTTTGTAGCACCTCCAACCTTCCTCCCTGCGTGATCAATTTTTTTTCCTTTCTTAATTTTTTTGGCCTGTGTGCTATGTAGTCCAACTACTTTTTCATCTTTTTTCTCTTTAGCACATTGGTAAGTATATTGAACTTGCATATCCTTGTCAGAATCACTATTTTCTTCAACTGGAAATATTGTATCATTATTGGAATCCTCATAATCATCAAGTGGAATTACCCGAGAAGAAGGTGTCCAAGCTTTATTGCCAGTAGCTGTGATGTTCATGAACATCCTATCTAACTTCCCTTCTAATTCTTTATCAATGCCCTCTTTGCGGAATTTTTCTACTTTAGGATTTGCCTGCATGTAATAAATCATATTTAGATGAATTGCAAAAATATTAACCAAATTATATTAAAAGCTATCAACTAATGTACCATACCTTCAATTTACTCTGCCACCATTCTGGAGATGCATCGATTGTTTTCTTTTGTATATTCCATCCAAGACCAGTTTCCTTTCCAATAAGATCCTTCCATAATTTCCAGTCGTTTTTTAGTGCATCCCATTTATTTTTTAATTGTAATTTACTATACTCCCTTCCTGTTGCCTTACAAAAGTTTTTGACCAAATTTTCCCATCCTATTTTAGTAAAATGAGTCCCAGGTCGATGTCCTTCCTCTACCTCTACGATACATAAATTACAAAAGATTGAAACAATCTCATTGTCCCACATAGCCTTACCTCGTGGTACATTATTAGTTTCAACTTGATTGACAATTTTCTTGTCTCTGTCCATCTACATCATTGTAAATATATTTTAATACAAGCACTGCTTTAAAATTTATAATGAACAAAAACAAAAAATAAAAGGCGGAAAAATTGAAAATCACAGACATTCATACTACGCTATTGGCTTCATACTACGCCACTGGCAGTAAAGCTTGATGAACATCAACTGGCAGCATAAACAAATAATAAAGTTGGGCAATAAACTAGAATCCTCTTTTACTTGCATATGCATTAAATCTTTTAGAAACAAAAACATTGCAATTGCATATGCATGAAATTCTTTTTCCTTATTATGAGAAGTGAAATTACAAAAGCAAGGCAAGGGAATGCAAAAGAACTTTCATGGAGCATAGCATCACTACTGGCATATATTGCAAGTGAAGCAAAGTTGAAGTAATTGCATATACAAAAAGATAATCAAAAGTTGATGGTACCTGAAATGTGATCAAGCGAAGACCCTTCTCCTTCCCTTTCTCTGAACAAGTAATAACGCGAACTCTGAAGGGAGCTCACGTGAACATGTTCCTGTAAAATTTTCAAACAAATTCAACCCAAAAAAAGCCTCCATGAATCAATTCCAGGACGAAACTAATAATGCGATATTAATACATCAAAATATTTTTAGCAACATCCGCTTGTAAATGATTTTAAATGAAAAAACAAAACAGAGGAAGCATTCGAAACAAATTAAACAACTACACCACGTGAAAGATAACATTTTCGTCTTTTTCATTATGCAACAAACTTTAAAAACTAACCAGCCACCGAAAATTATATGTAAACAAACGCAAGTAAGACAAATAACAAAGATTATAATAATAAAAATTGCATAGCCATAGAATCGTTTATAATAAAAAATTCAAATAAGACAAACAATGAATATTATAATAAAAACATTGAATAGGCATGAAAAGGGTGATGGAACACGTACTGGATGTTCAATTTGTACTGTAAGACAAATAATAATCAACTAATTGACAAAACAGCGGCAGCGGCAGGGCATATGCCAGTGTCGTCTCGTGTTATTCAATATACTGTTATTGAATATGGTGATGGAACACGTACTGGATGTTACTTTGTTGTAGTAGAGAAGTTTTGATAGAACACAAAATATGAATAAATAGGGTAAATAAAAGGTGTGTGTTAATTATAATAAAAAATTATTAAAATATTAATTTTGTTTTCAATTTAAATAAGGATAATTTTGGGTTTAAGTAATAATTGTAAGGATATTTATGGAATTATATTAAATGATAAAATTGATTCTCAAAATCAGAATCTAAAAGTTACTTCTTCCCTGTTTTTCAAAATTAACTGTAGGAGGAGCTGATTCTGGCAAAAGTGATTTTAATTTTTTTTTACCAAACACCAAAATTAGCTTTCAGCACACAGTTGTAGTTTAGTAGTGCTTTTCATCCACAAACAGATGGTCAAATAAAGGTGGTCAATCTCACTTTGAGCAACATGAAAAACATTAACAAGCGAACTTGGGGATTAAGAATTCTTGCTAAGAGAAAATCCTATCATTGAGTAAGTTTTAATTTACAAATGAAAATTCACAAATATTAAAAATTGTACAAATTTTCAATGGCATGTTACTATTTTCTAATTCTCTCACCAAAGTATGCATACAACAATAAACTTCTACTAATAATACCCGGAAAATGGAAAAAAATATTAAAAGAATCATAAAAAATTTCAGTCTTTTAATAGCATGTTTATCTCATGTCCTCACCTTATTTGGGTCCTAAAAAATTTACTTCTAGTTCTTTATCTTTAAAAAGTCTCTATATTGAACCAAAATAATTTTTAGATAAAACTAACAAATATTAGATTAAAAAAAAGTTCTTTAGGCTATGCAGTAAAGAGAAAACAAAATAGACAAATCCATGAGATCAAGAAGAAGCAAGTAAATCAAACAGCTGCTGAGTTAGATGAACGAATCTTCCTTTAAATTACAAGCCAACAATCATCTCTATTATTGTGCCTTGCCACCTCTTGAAAATCATGAACCTTGGCCACTCTTTTTTGGCTATGGAGCTACTACTCACACAGAACAAATTTATTTGAAAAAAAAATTAAAATACGAATTTGCTTTCAAATGAATAATTACCAAAGTGCAAAATCATTAAAAAAAAATTCTCATTCCTAACCCATCCTTCACTAGATTTCTTATCTAAATAAAAAACTCAAAATTCTGATTAACAATCCATATTTGACTAAAGAGCAACTTTCAATTCCAACGTGGAATTACAATTTCCCATTAATAGTTTCTAAAAAGGATCATATATTTGATTTTATCAATTAATCAACAGTCAATTTAAAAGAAAAATCTAAAAAATTAATCAAGAAAACCCTAGATGCAAAACCAAGGTCCCTAAACACAAATTAAAATGAAATAATTGATAATTAAGAAAAGCGAAAGAGGCCAACTAACAAGCATGAGATTAAAGAGAGTGGCCTAATTGACTTTGACAAAATCAGCATCCTAAGCCTTGAGATAATCATCGATGCCAGTAGTGGCGAGATTGTCGGACTTAGATGCCTTGTCATGCTTATTACAATACTCAATTGCCTTAGAGAGGATCTTACCTGTGACGTTGGGCAAAGGGATATCGTCATCAGCACAATTGTCCTCGAACAAGCACTTGACAATGGTTAATTAGGGTTTAATTGGGAAATTTTGAAAGGAAGTGAAAGAGACAAACAATAATGGGAACAAAATAAATCTGAGGATATTGAAGGCTTAATAGGAAGGAGAGTGATAGCTGAACAAGAAGAATAAATGAAGCATGACGGCAATGAGAATGTGTGAATGGTAGAAGAATGGAAAGAATGAGGGTTTCAAACAAAGTGTATGTCAACAACAAGAATGTTAGAAGCAGCATTTAGGGATTTTGATTTCTAAAGTGTGTGTGTGTGTGTGTTTGGCACTTAGAAAAAGAAAAAGAATGTTAAAAGTACCAAAACGAAGCGTTTTGCTAGCATTTTCTTTTCTATTTTTTTTCAATTATTAAAATGTACCTTTCTTTACAAAAAAAAAAATCAAATTTGAGTCAAACACGGTCAATATCACTTTTCTATCACAATTTTTTGATAGATCAAATTTCTACCGTGATATCTATCATAAGTTCATGATATACAATAATTTTATCACAAAGCCATCATAAATTCATGACAGAAAATATTTCTATCACAAAACCATCATTAATCTATGATAGATTGAAAATTCTATCACGAGACCGTCGTATTATTATGATATAAGTCATTTTGGTTAGAATCTATCACAAACTGTCTGTCATCTATTGTCTATTTTCTTATAGTGGTAAAATAGTTTTGCCTAGTACTAAATAAGAATGACATAATTTTGATTAATCACTCTCAAGTCATTTTTAATGGTGTGATTGTAGTGCATCATGTGCACAACAAACAAATAATACTAACTATTTCATTGCATTTTCTAAATTTCTTAATATATATCTCTTCTCACACTACTGCAAAAATGTAAAAAATGGCCCATATGTTATGATGGTTTCAATTAATAACAATCATGAAATACATTTGATGACCGTTATTATTTGAACCGTCATAACATATAACAGTTACAATGACGGTTATTAAATGTAACAGTTATTGAATGTATAGTTAAAATATAATCTCACTTTCAATGACGATTATTTATAAAAATTATGATAAAAAATAGAAACAAATACTGATGGTTAGCACATATAAATATAACCGTCATTAAATTTATAGTTAAAATGTAATCGTAATTTTAATGACAGTGTATAAGAACCGTCATCGAAGAAAGCATAAATAATGATCGTTCTATGAAACCTTGGTAATTCTTATCTTATTGAATTCTCATTTATTTTAATTGCTTCTTTAGTTTAATTAGTTTAATTTCTCTTAAAACTCAATTTAATCAACTAGGTTAGAATTAATATTAATTTTAGATTTAAATTAGACTTTTCAATTTATAACAATCCCTGTGGGATCGACCTCGTTACCACTTCTCTATTTCTAGATTCGTGCGCTTGCGAGTACATTAAAATTTTCACAACAAGTTTTTGGCGCCGTTGCCGGGGATTGTGCTAGAAAGTCACTTTAATCTAGGTTGATTGGATTCTTCCACTAGTTATAATTTAGATTGTCTTTTATTTTTTTTAATTTAAAAAAAACAAAAAAAAAACTTTTATTTGTCTTTAAATTCATTGTTTGATTGTTTGATTTCTTTTATTTTTAAATTTCGTTTATTCTCATTATTGTTGGTTTATTTTATTTTATTTCTCTTTCTTTCCTTGTATGGTTAGTTTATGAGTGTTTGGGAACGTGATTCAATAAATCGTTTGGTTAAAAGAGAGTTGAAAATTGATAGTAGTCAAGTTAGCTCTTTAGAAGTGATGGATGACCCAAATAGACTATTGCCAATACTTCCACCAGTGCAAGCAGAGAAAACCCTTAGAGAATACTTTTCACCACTTGCAGCCAACCAACCATCTTGTATTGTGTTGCCACAAACCACAGCAACACACTTTGAACTTAAGCCCTCAGTCATTCAACTTTTACCATCTTTCCATGGGTTAGAGAGAGAGGATCCATATTTGCACATTAAGGAATTTCTTAACATATGCTCTACATTCCGTTTTCAAAATTTTAATGATGAGTCAATTAGACTTCGTATGTTCCCTTTCTCATTAAAAGACAAAGCAAAAGCTTGGTTGAATTCACTTCCTGCTGGGTCTATTAGTACATGGGATGAATTGAGTAATAAGTTTCTCACCAAGTTTTTTCCTATGTCTAAAACAAATGCCCTTAGGAGAGAGATAAGTGATTTTTATCAAAGAGAGGGTGAACAATTTTATGAGTGTTGGGAAAGATTTAATGATTTACTCCTTAAGTGTCCCCACCATGGTTTTGAGAAATGGAGACTTATACAGTGCTTTTATAATGGTTTAACCATGTCGAATCGTCATATGGTAGAGTCTATGAATGGTGGGAGATTTTTGAACTTACATGAAGGGGCTGCATGGGATTTCTTTAATTCACTCTCTGAAAATTCTCAACAGTGGGATTTTTCAAATCAAAGGGAAAAATTATCTCAAGTTTCTAGAAAGGGTCTATATGAAGTTAAGGATGATTTAGATATGAAATCTACTCTAGCTACACTTTCTAGGAAAGTAGATGC
The DNA here is from genome assembly GCA_004802465.1 of Citrus hindsii. Lineage (NCBI taxonomy): Eukaryota > Viridiplantae > Streptophyta > Magnoliopsida > Sapindales > Rutaceae > Citrus > Citrus hindsii. Next base: position 212,861 of record QWBT01000632.1, read on the forward strand.
CTTAGTTATGAACCAATCCATGAATCATCATCCTAGTGTAGCTAATGAGGTTTGTGCTCTTTGTTCTAACTTGTCTCATACAGCACAAAATTGTCCATCATTACCAGCCTATCAAGAGGCTTATTCTGAGCAAGTACATGCCTTACAATCATATGAGAAAACCTCCAATAGTCCATATTCATCCACATATAATCCTAATTGGAGGAATTACCCTAATTTTTCTTGGAAACAAAATCAACCTTTGTCAAACCAAGAAGGACAACAATTTAATATGCCCAATCAACAATTTGTCCCTCCTAACCAAGTATATCCTCCTGCCCAACAACCTATGTCTCAATTTGTTGCACCCCAACAAAGAAAACCTTCTTTAGATGATACACTTCAAAGTTTCATTCAGTCAACCCAACAAGCTTTTCAATCAAACACTCAAGCTATTCTAAAGCTTGAACATCAATTGGGTCAATTAGCAACTACTGTAGCGGAGAGAGAAAAAGGAAAATTTCCAAGTCAACCAATTCCTAATCCCAAAGGAGTGCACGAAGTTGGATCGAGTTCAAGTCATCAGCATGAAGAAGCAAAATCTGTTATGACCTTGAGAAGAGGAAAATTATTTGACAACAAGGTGGAGGCTCGAAAGACATCTGCGCCTACTTCTTCAGATCCAGTTCCATCACAAGACTCATCACCAAATGATCCAGAAGAAAGTGGCCCGCCAGCTTACATTCCTAAGGCTCCTTTTCCTCAAAGGTTAACAAAGGTAAAGAAAAGGACTTCAACAGGTGAGATTATGGAAATCTTCAAGCAGGTAAGTATAAACATCCATTTACTCGATGCTATTAAGCAAGTTCCTTCCTATGCCAAGTTTTTGAAAGATTTATGCACTAAAAAGAGAAATTTGCATGTCACCAAAAAGGCATTTTTAACTGAGCAAACTAGCAATTTACTTCAATGTAAAATGCCTCCAAAATTTAAGGATCCAGGTTCTCCTACTATCTCATGTGTTATAGGGAACCAATGTTTTGATAAAGCATTATTGGATTTAGGCGCTAGTGTTAATCTCTTGCCTTATTCTGTTTACATGCAGCTTGGACTAGGTGAGTTAAAATCAACTCCTATTATTTTGCAACTTGCTGATAGGTCAATGAAAATACCTCGTGGTATTATAGAGGATGTGTTAATACAAATTGATAAATTTTATTATCCTGTTGATTTTATTGTTATTGATACTCAGCATGTACAGGATCATAAGAAACACACCCCAGTTATTCTAGGTCGTCCTTTCTTAGCTACAGCTGATGCTCATATTAGTTGCAGGACTGGAAACATGCAATTGTCTTTTGGTAACATGACCATGGAATTAAACATTTTTAATGTTCCCAAGCAGGCACAAGAAGATGATGAAGTCGTTGAAGTAGATATGATAGAAGCATCAATTGATGATTCACTTATTTCTAACCACTGTGACAATCCATTAATACCATGCACAACTAACTCTGATTTCTCTGTTGATGTTGATAGTGGTATTGAAGAAGTTAATGCTTTACTTGATTCGACTCTTATCATAGATCTAATTAAGTGGAAAGAAAAGATTAAGCCACTTCCTCCTGAAGAGAAAAGTGAACCATTCAAGTTGGAACTACTTCCTAAAAATGTGCAACATAGGTCACATTCTAACATGAAAAAGGTGGTAAGATCTAAAGAGCTTAAATTATTAGATTTTTATATTACTTCAGATAACTCTCAGGAAAGCTTGGAACAGAAAAGATCAAAGCAGTGCGATATTGAGGAGTTTCATTACCATCATCCTTTTATGGATAAAATGCTCCAGTGCTTAATCAATTATGCTTTCTGGTATTTTCTATATAATTGCTTTGATTTTCACCAAATTCTTATTGATCCTGGTTGATTTGTTGTTTACATTAATTAGTTAGTTAGTAGGATTTTTTTTATTTTGTTTTTTATTTTATTATTTATATTTCTTCTAACGTTTTCTTTTTAGTTGTCATTTTTTTAAGCTTTCCCAGCCCATCCAGGTGTGTTCTCTCCAATGTTCTTTTTATTATTTATGTTTTTATTTTTATTTTTCTTTCATTTGTTTGCATGCTTATCTTTTGTTTGTGAAACATTGAGGACAATGTTCGGAATAAGTTTGGGGGTGGGAATAGTGTGTGTTTTGTTTGTTATTAAAAAAAAAATCAAAAAAATTCAAAAAAATTCAAAAAAAAATATTTTTTTTCTTTCTTTTTGTTTTTATGTGAAAAGCCAATGATAAGAATTTGATTGACAATGAATATGGTTTTAGAAGGGTTGAATATTGTCTTAGTTTATACTTGATTCTGGTGTTAGTTCCTCTTGATTGAGATTCTTTAAAATATGAGCACTAATGTCAATTCTTTCATAATTTTAACTTGAAATTTGAGATTGACGCAGCTTGAGTTGAGAATTTTAGATAGAGTAAATGACTGTTTGTCTTGATTCTTATCTCCACAATACAAAATAGTATACACGGGCACCAAAGTCAGAAATAGCTACCTATAACCCTTAAGAGTGAAGCTATCCTTGAGTAATTTGGGCCTATGTACCACAAGTATGTAGAGGATAATCTACCATGAGAAGAAGGCTACCTTAAGGGGTAGAGTGAAAGCTCCTGACTATGGTTAAAAAAAAAAGAGAAAAAGAAAAGGAAAAAAAAAATCAAATCAAATCAAGTGCATGTGCTGAAAAAAATCAAAAGAAAATGCACATAAAAGCCTGTGAGAGAAAAAAAAAATAAAAATTGGAGATTAAGATGATAAGATTAGTTTGACCTACTCTTTTCTTTGTTTGAGGCGAAGGCTGTTGATGTTGAAGATTTTGGGAATTGATTTGATTGAATTGATTTCACACACACACTACAAGAATCGAAAAAGAGATGGGATTGATTATTGAATTAAAGTTAGAACTTTGCCAATATTTGAAATTTTCTTTGAGCTATATAATTTTTGCAATCTTTGAGGCTATTTTTCATGTTTTATTTAAAGTTTTTCGTTCTTTTGATTTAATTTAATTTATTATTTTTTTTAAATGATGTTTGTGGGTATCATCACTGAAGCCCTCACGAGACTATAACTCGTCCACTAGGGCCGCCTAGGGGTTTAAAGGCTTGTTGCATACGCTAAATGCAATCGCGATTACCTGCGAAAGTGGTTTAGTTCGGATTTACTTTTTGTTTCATTATTTTTATTTTTGTTTTTTTTGTTTTAGTTTTGCTCGAGGACTAGCAAAATCTAAGTTTGGGGGTATTTGATGAGCATAATTTATATACATATTTTACCCTTAATTATATAATTACTAGTTATTTTTATTTGTTATTTTTAATTAATTAAATTATTTTATTGAATAGGGGATTAATTGGAGATTATGGATAAAAAAGGATATAAGGGAGCTCAATTTTGGAAGCGTTAATTAATTGATTTCAGAAGCAATTAGACATACATGCATGTGGAAGTGAAGCCGAGGAAACCGAAGCTAGTAAATTAATTGATCTAGCACATGAAGAAGAATTTAAGCATAACATTGGCTTTAGCTTAGTTAAGTTACACGTGCATGGCTTTGTAATATTTGGAAAGCAATTTAAATGGGACCCGCACTTGGCTTTCATAATTGGTAAAGGAATCCTAAAGCAATTACAAAGGTGGTCACGTGTGAGAGCTAAAGGAAATAAAAGGGCAAGCCTTTTGGCTTTAGGATTTAAGAGATGGGGCCCATTTCAAAGATTATAAAAGGGAGTTTTGGCTTTTGGAGAGGGAGAGCCGCCAGAGGAGGAGAAAAAGGGCTAGAAGAGAGCAATCGGCAGCAGCAATATTTCAGCTTTCCATGGCTGATTTTATTTTTTTTGTTGCTCACAATTCAAGTATGTCTAGCTAATTTTCTTATACTGAGGTTAAGGATGAAATCATATTCAATAAAATAATTATCTTTTTATTTAATTAATTCCCTATATATGTTCTTTGATGATTATGGTTTTTATTTCACATGATTAATTGGATGTTAATAAAATCTTTTCATCAATTCTGTCATGCATTATTGATTGTTAGGATTAATATTCGATTAAATCTATGCTTGGATTTATAAAGTTTATACATGATTATCTTTGATTTTATGTCTTTCATTAAATTGTTTACATAGAGTGCTTAGGAAAACTTTGACTCTTTGTTATTCAATATGTTTACATGATATTCTTAGATGTCATATTATTAAGCAGAAAAAGAACCTACATTAGATTTAATTACTTGGGCTTAATTGTTATATCCATGAGATGACATAGATTGATTTCGAGTTGTCACTCTAAAATTGAGGATTAATTAATAATTAGATAATTACTAATTGAATATGGTTTCATCCTTAACCTCAGTATAAGAAAATTAGCTAGACATACTTGAATTGTGAGCAACAAAAAAATAAAATCAGCCATGGAAAGCTGAAATATTGCTGCTGCCGATTGCTCTCTTCTAGCCCTTTTTCTCCTCCTCTGGCGGCTCTCCCTCTCCAAAAGCCAAAACTCCCTTTTATAATCTTTGAAATGGGCCCCATCTCTTAAATCCTAAAGCCAAAAGGCTTGCCCTTTTATTTCCTTTAGCTCTCACACGTGACCACCTTTGTAATTGCTTTAGGATTCCTTTTCCAATTATGAAAGCCAAGTGCGGGTCCCATTTAAATTGCTTTCCAAATATTACAAAGCCATGCACGTGTAACTTAACTAAGCTAAAGCCAATGTTATGCTTAAATTCTTCTTCATGTGCTAGATCAATTAATTTACTAGCTTCGGTTTCCTCGGCTTCACTTCCACATGCATGTATGTCTAATTGCTTCTGAAATCAATTAATTAACGCTTCCAAAATTGAGCTCTCTTATATCCTTTTTTATCCATAATCTCCAATTAATCCCCTATTCAATAAAATAATTTAATTAATTAAAAATAACAAATAAAAATAACTAGTAATTATATAATTAAGGGTAAAATATGTATATAAATTATGCTCATCATTCTAATAAAGAACGATCATTGTATGTGTAATTATTTTATGATGGTGATTAGAAGCCATCATTATATATAAATTTTAATTTTAACAATTAAGATGACTGTTATTGTTTAGAACTGTCATGTTTAATCTCATTCCCTTTATATGACAACACTTTCCCAAACCTTCAAACATTCCCTCACTCCCTTTCTCAATACACAAAACTTTTGGATTCCTATCTCACTTCAGCCAATTTTATTAGCCAAAATCTTTACTTCTCTATCACACGAAACCCTAACATCCAATTTCATATGTCACACGAAACCCTAACTTCAATTTAAATGGCCACAAAACTAACACCCTCCCACGTTGCCATTCATGGATTATTGCGGCATTCAGTATGATTTACATTGCTGTTTCAGATCTCATTTTTCTTGCGTTCATTTTATTATCGTGAGCCTTAATCCTTTTGTGCAATAATTTTTTCAATGGTTTTGATTACTTGTTTTGGTTACTCTGTTTAATTGTTTTTTTCCCTTATATTGCTGATTAAGGGAATCTTTTTTGCTGTGGTAATAGAAAATGATTTCGTTCTCTCTTGCCATGGTTTTTGTTTTGCAATTTTTTGACTTCTCCGACTTTAGAGGTTTTTTATCCCCACAGTTTTTTTTTTTACATTATTTTTAATTTGAGTTAGATCACATAGTTTTGGGGAAGAATTTCTTCAGTAGTTTTGATTTGAATGGGGACGGTAAGTATTGTGAAAATATTGTTGTCTTTTTTCAGTTAAATCTTAAACAAATAAACTGTTGCGACGTGGTGAAAAAATGTGGGATTTATTTTTTTTACAACCAAGCTTCTAGGAAATCAACTGAAGATTCAGCGCAAGTTTCAGCTGATAAAATGAGGAAGAGATGTAGAAAGTCCATGCTAGGTGTACTCTTCATTTTTCAATGTATTTTTTTGGATTTGATCTTTATCATATGAGTTTTAACTGTCCCTCCCTCTATTTTGGGCTTTTTAATTTTTTCCCAAATCATTGTAATTTGTTTTTATTGATAATTAGTATCAACTTTCAGAAAGGAAATGATAATAAGGCTTATCTATTTTGTTTTTGCTTGATAACTTTGCTTGTTCCCATTTGGGGTTGCTTTGATAATTTCCCATGGTTGCTGAATCATCAATTAACTATGTTCATAATTAAAAAATCAATTTACGGTTATTCTTCATCAAACTAAAACAGCAATGAACAATTTCAAATGTTGTTTTTTTGTAGCTTTGCTGTCAAAATACCCGCTAGAAGTTTACGTGGACTGTTTAGCCGCTTTTCTGCAATGACACAGTCCTGGTAATTTGCAGCAGCTGTTTTCATCGCAGAAAAGCAGCAAAACAACCCCTGCAAATTTCTATTGGCTGTTTCACTGCAAAACAGTAACTAGAAATCTGCAGGTGCTGTTTAGTTGCTGTTCTACAATCAAAATGGCTCCTGGAAATGTTTTTGGCTTATTTTGCATTGAAAATGCTTTTTAAGATTGTTGAGGGAGGGGAATGGAAGAAGTAGTTTTTTAGAAGGCTTGCTGATGATTTTGATAAATTTGACAAGTTTTATGGGAATAAAGTGAAAGAAAATTATGCTTAGGCTGAATGTTGAGTGAGCAAATGGATGCTTTGATTGCTTTCAAGATAAAAGCTGAGAAATTGGAAGGAGTTATTTACGATTCTAAACAATTTGAACCTAAAGAACAAAAGAATGAAAGCAAGTTGCTTTTTAAACTTGCTGTTGATTATTTCTTTCCTTGTTTTTATTTCTAGGTAGTATGAAAGCAATTCATTTTCTTAACGTAGCTTTCGAACAACTTCCTTTCTTCATTTTAGTTCATTCAAAATTATTAGTTCTATTAGTAATATGACTGTTAATGTAGATTATGTAGGAGACAACAAAGCAACTGCATATTTTGACTCCAATGGTTTCCTCTTCTTTGCTGATAAGTTAAATGATTTGACAAAACACTAGCTGATCAGGTGACCTTAGCAGTTTGTGCTTTAATTACCTGTATGGCAATACAACTACACTTCTCACCATTCACATCTATAAAGGTCATATATTTATATTTCTACAATCCATTCTCATGTTTCTTGCTTTAGAACATGAGTTCTAAAAAGATTTTTAGATAAACACTCATATCAGGGTACCAATAGAGTCTTCTAACTGTTTAGCTTATAGTGAATACGTATTAATGCTCTTAGATGACTAAATTGGAATACTATATTAAATTAATATAGTACAAGCATATGAATGTAATTTCAGTTTAGCAGATGGTGATGATTTTCAGGATCTTTCTAATCATATATATATTCTTTCAAAATTTTGTAGGTCAAGAATTTACAATTAAGTTCAGTGACATTCATTAAATTGATAGACCATAAGAAGAGGTTAAATTCCTACACCTTAAAATTTATGTCCATCCCTTTAATTTATTTACTTTGGCAGCTTGTATTAATTTGATAGCAATAATTCATTTAGCGCTTGTTTAGGGAAATCATGGGAAGACGGAGAAATGCTTATTTTATGATTTTTGTAGTTAATTTATAAAAATGTCATGAAATGAGAAGTTCCAGCATTTAAATTTAATGTATTTGACATATGATCAGCTTGTTCAAACTCTCTACATCTCTTAAATTAAAACTGCATTGAGGTCAATTACTTGTACTATTATTTTTGTTTTATGTAGTGCCTGGAATTGGTTTTGCTATTGTTTTACAAAGAAAACGACACTCAAAAAATGTTTCTCTTTATTTTCTTTTTTATTTCGTTACTTCTTTGCTCTTTATGTTCTTGTTAATTGTTTTTCTCGGGTTGTTTTTTTTTTTTTTTCCTTTGGTTATAAACAGATATAATTTTTCAAGGCAGTAAGCAAGCATGCTATTTAGTCGAAGATATATTGAAGCGATAAAAGGAAATATTTGATCTTTTTGTATAGCTAACTTTTGATATGAAACATTTGGAGAACAGACAATTGTAAAAAATTTATATATATTATAATTGAAATTGGGGCTTGAAATTATTTTTGTAAATTTTTATTTTTTTAAAATTAACATGTTAAAAATTATGGTTATTATGAAATAACCATCATTAATATGAATAAAAGATGACGGTTATGAATAAAAACCGTCCTTAAAATGATATGTTTGAACGGTTATAAAAAGTATACCCCTTTTAACGTCGCTTTTAATGCCGCTGCCTAAGATGATGGTTTTAAAACTATCATCTTATGTCATTTAAAACTATCATTAAAGACCAATTTTGTAGTAGTTCTTGTTTCAAGTTGTGAAGATATGCTTGTCTGATTTGTGGACTAAAGTGAAATCAACTGAGAACTTTGTGGGTCATTATGTAGATTGCATTCAGTCGATGGGTACATATGAAATTTTTTGTTGATGTGGCCTAGGTTGTTAAAAGGTAGTTATATGGTTTCTGAAAATTTCCTAGAAATGAGGTGCTGGTTTGCAGCACCTGATATATAAACCATTTCTCGCTCGTTTCTTCTCCATTCAAAATAATTCTTTTTCTGTGTGAATCTTGTAATCTCTTGATTAAAAGTGATATGTTTGTATTCAGTTTTGATTAATGAAAGAGTGTGAATTTTTCCTTCAAACCTGGTAGCCTGTTCTTAGCAATCTAGTTCTAATTCTTTGTTCATTGTTCTGATTTCTTGTCAATCTTGATTCCCGTTTAGTCTTGATTGATTAAAGCTCGACGTGTTGTGTTACTTATTGTGATTAGCCATTACAAATTACAACAAGTGTTATCAAAGACTTGGTGAATCTTGGCCATGTCACTTCCAAAGCAGGAGATTGAGAAAATCACCATTGGTGGTGATTTCTCACTCTGAAAGATAAAGACAAGGGCTCTGCTTGTTCATTGGGGCCTTGAGTCTTCTCTAGAAAAGAAGATCCTAATGGAGTTACAAGTTCCAAACCTGATGAAAAGAAGAAACAAATCCAGAACAGAGCTCACAGTCCCTTGATTTTGAGCCTTAATGACTCAATCTTAAGAGAAATCTTTGAAAAAAAGAAAGTTATAGGGATATGAAATAAGGTGGAGGCACTGTGTATGAAGAAGTCTTTAGCCCACAAGCTTTTCTTGAAGAAAAAACTCTATACCTTTTCGATGAAAAAGGGTGTGTCTATCCAAGATCACATTGATACATTCAACAAGATCATTCTTGATCATGATAGGGATGAAAATGTGAAGATTGGAGGTGAAGACAAAGCATTCTTCTTGCTAAGTTCACTGCCACAATCCTACCAAGGTTTTGTAGATACAATGCTGTATCGAAGAACAACATTGACCTTGGAAAATGTTAAAGCATCACTGAGCCCAAAGGATATTCAGAGAAATATTGGGCATGATGTGAGTAATGGGGAAGGGTTGATTGCCCAAGGAAGTAGGCTTTAAGTCGAATCATGTAAATTATTATATCCTTTTTTTTGTGTATTTGTTTATCATCATTTTTATATTTCTTCAGAAATTGCAATCACCATATTATTCATAATTGCTCAACTCACGCTTCTGCAACGTCCTATTAATACAAATAATATAAGAAAATAAATATTTTTCCTGTAAGAAATAATTACTATATGTAGGGAGGTTGGATTCACTTGTTTGTATCATACAACAATCAGTTCTCTGCGTGTAGACAACTTCTAGTGTGAGAGAAGCGGTAAGTATACTGAGAGATTGGGTGTTATTGGGGTTTGAGAGGAAAATACTAGAGTGATTATAATTATTTTTCACATAGTAAATTTTTCTCTTGTTGTCTTTGGCAACCATGGTCTTTCTCCTGTATTTCAGTTTTCCACTTAAACTCTTGTATTGTGTGATTGATTTTATTTTTCATCTATTTTTTGTTTGATATTTTTACTTATAAGATCTTGGGTGGGATAAAAATTTCTTAACACAAAGTCAATTAGTTAATTCAAAAGTTTAGGTCTCCACTTCAGAAGGCCCGCTAAGTGGAGGAAAACAGCTTATCATGGAAAGAAGACAAACTTTTCGAGGTATCCCTCCATGGTTTCGCCCACGCAACTCGAAGGCAAGAAGATTCAACCTCCCTGATTTGTATTTTCTAAGTTCAATAGGCCCACGATCAATGTATACGAAAAGCAAAACTTGTGAAAATTTTAAATTGAATCAGTCCATGATCAACGTGTACAAAACGTAAAACTTACGAAAATCAAACTCGTCCTCACTCCCAAGTATATTATTTTATTTTATGAAAGGTTTTATGATATTTTGTCAAACAGAGATGTCCAACGGCCATGTCAAGCTGGCTCATCAAAAGTAGGTGAGCGAGTAGAGATGTTGAGAATATTCGCTCGGCCTAGACTTCGGTGGAGCCGGGTATTCTGGAGACCGAGCTTCACTTTATATTATTTATGTCTCGTCTATTACATATATTTAAAATTTTAAAATTTTAAAGTTCATATTTTGAATTCCAATTTCATTAAAATAAAATTGAAAAATAATAAATTATAAACTAAATTAAAAATATATATATATATAATATTATAAAATATAAAATACAGACTTTTTAAATCTAGATAAAAAAAACCTTAGCCTAGTTGTTCAAAAAACATGTCTAGATCAAATTTGGGCAATGTTATATTTAAATCATACCTAAGTTTTTGCCATTCTTACCTGTGACGGCATACGAGCCGGCATGACAAGGTCGCAAAGATTGGTGTGTTGTGTTATGCTTAAATAGAGTGTTGATATTTGAACTCCTCAATTTGTCCCAATAGCTCCCACTAATCATTTACGTTTTAATACCCATTTTATCTCATATAAAGTTATTAAATAAATAAATATCTTTTAAGTATACCCGAATATAAATCTATTTTTATAAATTCCAATTTCTATTCTTAAATGATTATCTCTTCTCAAATATATTTATTACTTTTACAATTAAAGAAAATAGTTTCCAGCACTCCTTGATCTATCATAAGTGATTTGGTATTCAATTCGACGTGGATTAAAGATGAAGCCCTTAAAATAAAGAGACAAACCCGTGACTGTAACTCCATTTCTTAAAAACTAGCTCAAATTCACGATCCCTCAGCAACTGTCAGAACCCAATGAATGACCCTGTTTTTCTTGCCGATGTAAAGATGAAGATATTTATCTGAATAGCAGCAGCTGTGGTTAGCGCAACATGATTTACATACAAAGCAGCCCCATGCATCCAACCCAAATGATATTGCCAATTCCATCAACAATTGCTTGTCCATTGCAACAATTATATTCGTTGCCAAAGACTTCTTCGAACTCCCCTCGCCACCATTGTCAACTCTCTAGTTCAATAACTCGGACTCATTCCCCAATATATTGATTCTATATTATGCCTAAAAGCTAGCATAACTTTCTAAAACTAGAACATGGAATCCACCTATGAAATTAACATTCACTGAAACAAAATTCTCAGAGAATCCCAACTGAGAACAATTAAGGAAATCGTTCCATAGTTCTCAAAGTTAACGAGTAAATTCTTCAACTTTTATATGATGGGGGTGTACGAAAAAAGTTAAAACGTTAATAAGGGTAAAGTGGGTGTTAGATAAGATATAATCAGAAAGAATAATTATTTTGAAATTTACAATGGGTTAACTGATAAATGTGGGCTGGTGGGGTCAAGTATCATTACCCGCCTATTGGCTAGCAGCCCAGCACAACTCATTTCAAATTTTCTTTTGAAGTTTTGGGGCTTGTTTTTATAACAAAAATAGAGTGATGTTATTGGCACCTCTCTATTTCTCTTATAAAACACCTCTTATTTTGTTTTTACAAATTTATTGAGTAATTATTTTTTTGTCCTTATATTTTGACTTAAGTGTTCTTTTAGTCCATATAATTAAAAATACCTCAAGGCATTTTTACTATTAAATATATTACTCTCCTACCCTTACTTTTTTCTTTTCTTTTACAATAATTTTTTTGCAACAATATTTTTGGGGATGTTAATGATAATTTATCAAATTAGCCTTACAAGTAATATAAAAATTTACCCAAATTTTTATATTACTATTTTATTTTTATGATTATTTTGGTAAATTAATTTTTTATAAAATAATTATTTGTAAAATTGTCAGAAGGATATTAAACATTATTTTAAGTTGGTTAATATAAATTTATTTATAAATAATTATTAGAAAGATTGTTGCACGAATACAAAAAATACTAGCTCTTTTTATGTTGCTATTTATTGGTTACTTTGCTAATAATTAGTTTCTGGTTAATTTACTAAAATTAACTTTTTTAAAGATAAATTAATTAATGTCAAGAATATTATTATAAGGATATTACTTTAGAAGCTAAGAAGAATTAAGGTTAAGAACGTAACATATTTAACTTGAAGGATGTTTTGAGGTATTTTTTAAAATATAAAGGTTAAATAGACATTTAAGTCAAAACATAGAAACTAAACGAGCATTTACCTTGTTTAATACATCAATTTACTACTTTTATACTAATTTACTCATTTTACCTTTCATTTACAAGTCTTATACTTTATTTACATAATTTATATTTTATTTTACACCTAATGTTGATTTTCAAGTTTAATGTTACATTTATAAGTTTTTATTTTGTTTATCAGTGATATAGCAATTTCCCACTCCTATATTAATTTACTTATTTTAGATTTTATTCATAAAATCTTATATTCTATCTACATAATTTATTTTATATTTTACAATTAATGTTGAGTTATAAGTTTTATATTAAATTTACATATCCAATGTTTTATTTATATAATTTGTGTTGTATTACAATATTAATACCATAATTTTAATTACGACACCATAAAATAATCGTATAAAAACCTTAGAATTAAAATATTCTTTCTAGAAAAACTATATAATGAATACAATAAACGATTTAGAATTCAGAGTCAAGATATTGTTGACTGTTTTCGTAGCCGATATGAATTTGTGGAAATGATAGTTCCAAAAAAGTTATGTTTAAGAAGTAAAATTGTAATTTCTCCAGCCCCAGCCAAAAAAATTAATATTTTGTTTAAGAAGTGCAATTGTTAAAATAATTAATATTTTGTTTAAGAAATAATTAATAAGAACTACAATTGTTTAAGAAAACAATAACTCTGGACAGTGGAGTCGTTTTCCAGAGTTATTGTCTACCTAACAAATTCTGGTGTAATCTAACAAATTCTTTAAAATTGTCATATTTACTATCTAGAGCCGTTCACATGGGCCTTATCGGTCTATGGTCCCCGTGACGATATTTTTTATTGGGAGAGTCGTGGGACCAACGTTCTTTATGTGATGCAATCCCATTTATTGTCATTGCTCGGCCGCAGAAATTCAGAAACAATTAATAATTTTCCTGTCTGATCCAAAATTAATAAAGGTGTCTTGCCTGCAATATGCATTTTCGTGGTATGTAATTGTTTTGTATGTTAATTATTAGCATGATTCTATAAGTATCTGTGTTATTGTAGAAAAATAATCTATTGAACATCTCTCTCCATTATATTGTGACTATATGGACATATGATATAATTTTATAATAATATATTAATGGTATTAAAATGCTAGATTAACTAGGTAACGGCATATTATTATAAGGTGAACAGCATCACTTAATAGATTATTATATTACAACATATAAGTTTTTAATGTGGTTTTGTAGTATCTATCTATATATATATATAAAATTGGGATTACAAGAGGTGATGTGGCATCACCATTTCTCATCATTTCATATTCTCTATTATCTAATAAATTAGTTGAAATTAAAAAATAATTACATTACAAAATATTAAAATAGAAAATAATTATTAGATTATAAATGATTACATGTCTTTTCCTCTTTCTATTTAAATTCAACAATATGTAACCATTAATAATAATTAATTATAAGTCTTGAAATATTCATTTATTTTATTACGCAAACAATTAAATTTCAGTGACTTAAAATACATCAATTATTTAATATAGGAAGGAAGGTTTCTTCATCTTCCCTCAACATTAATACCATTAGAGCCTAATTTTAATGTCATAATCTCATATTTAATTATTCAATCTTTTGTTTAGTACCTTTTGGCTTCTTCAAACTCTATAAATATTAAGTAGTCAAGATTTGTGGCATCATTATTTCTCATCTTTTTTTATTCTCTATTATCTAATATATTGGTTGAGATTAAAAAATAATTACATTACAAAATATTAAAAATAGAAAATATTTAATAGATTACAAAAGATTACATGTCTCTTCCTCTTTCTATTTAAATTCAACAATATGTAACCATTAATAATAAATTAATTATAAGTTTTGAAACATTCATTTATTTTATTAAGCCAACAACTAAATTTTAGTGGTTTAAAATACATCAACTAATTATAATAGGAAGGAAGGTTCCTTCATCTTCCCTCACCAATACCATTAGGACCTAATTTTAATGTCATAATCTCATATTTAATTATGCAACTTTTTATTTAGTGTTTTTTGGTTTCTTCAAACTCTATAAATATTAAGCATTTAAGATTTGTTATATTTGAGTTCTTTTTTTATTATTTAACCAACATCTTCTTTAGAAATGTTATTGTGATTTTATTTTTTTACTTATTTAAATTTTTAGTATTGTGTGCTTCATGTAGTACTCTTTTCTTCATGAGTTAAACAATGATAAAGATAGTTGGATGATAAGGGTTAGGCTTTTTAAGATGTGGGAGTCTGTTAATACTCAGAAAAATAGAGAGTTGATTAGTGTGAACATGATTGTTATTGATGAAAATGTTGTGTACACTTAACTATACATATTAATATATTTTTTTAATGTTAAGAAAAAAATAATAAACTTTCATAAATAACATTAGTTTTATGAGGTTGCGTCATCTTTAAAAAAAATAATTCATATTTTTTATCAGTTTTATCGAGTGCAAAGTAATAAAAAAAGATAATACTAAATTCTTTTTTTAAAACCGCACGAAGTGCGGTTCTATTTCCTAGTATATATATAAAGTTGGGACTACAAGAGGTGATGTTGCATCACTATTTCTCATCATTTCATATTCTCTATTATCTAATAAATTGGTTGAAATTAAAAAATAATTACATTACAAAATATTAAAATAGAAAATAATTATTAGATTATAAATGATTACATGTCTTTTCCTCTTTGTATTTAAATTCAACAATATGTAACCATTAATAATAATTAATTATAAGTCTTGAAACATTCATTTATTTTATTATGCAAACAATTAAATTTTAGTGGCTTAAAATACATCAATTACTTAATATAGGAAGGAAGGTTCCTTCATCTTCCATCAACAATGCCATTAGAGCCTAATTTTAATATCATAATCCCATATTTAATTATTCAATCTTTTGTTTAGTGCCTTTTGGCTTCAAAGTTGGGACTACAAGAGGTGGTGTGGCATCACCATTTCTCATTATTTCATATTCTCTATTATCTAATAAATTGGTTGAAATAAAAAAATAACTACATTACAAAATATTAAAATAGAAAATAATTATTAGATTATAAATGATTACATGTCTTTTCCTCTTTCTATTTAAATTCAACAATATGTAACTATTAATAATAATTAATTATAAGTCTTGAAATATTCATTTATTTTATTATGCAAACAATTAAATTTTAGTAGCTTAAAATACATCAATTATTTAATATATGAAGGAAGGTTCCTTCATCTTCCCTCAACAATGCTATTAGAGCCTAATTTTAATGTCATAATCCCATATTTAATTATTCAATCTTTTGTTTAGTGCCTTTTGGCTTCTTCAAACTCCATAAACATTAAATATTTAAGATTTGTGGCATCATTATTTCTCATTTTTTTTATTCTCTATTTTCTAATATATTGATTGAGTTTAAAAAATAATTACATTATAAAATATTAAAAATCTATATCTATCTATCTATATCTATATCTATATCTATATCTATATCTATATATAATATATATATATATATATATATATATAAAGTTGAGACTACAAGAGGTGATGTGACATCACCATTTCTCATCATTTCATATTCTCTATTATCTAATAAATTGGTTGAAATTAAAAAATAATTACATTACAAAATATTAAAATAGAAAATAATTATTAGATTATAAATGATTACATGTCTTTTCCTCTTTCTATTTAAATTCAACAATATGTAACCATTAATAATAATTAATTATAAGTTTTGAAACATTCATTTATTTTATTATGCAAACAATTAAATTTTAGTGGCTTAAAATACATCAATTATTTAATATAGGAAGGAAGGTTCCTTCATCTTCCATCAACAATGTCATTAGAGCCTAATTGTAATGTCATAATCCCATATTTAATTATTCAATCTTTTGTTTAGTGCCTTTTGGCTTATTCAAACTTTATAAACATTAAATATTTAAGATTTGTGGCATCATTATTTCTCATCTTTTTTTATTCTCTATTATCTAATATATTGATTAAGATTAAAAAATAATTACATTACAAAATATTAAAAATCTATATCTATCTATCTATATCTATATCTATATCTATATCTATATCTATCCATCTATATATATATATATAAAGTTGGGACTATAAGAGGTGATGTGGCATAACCATTTCTCATCATTTCATATTCTCTATTATCTAATAAATTGGTTGAAATTAAAAAATAATTACATTACAAAATATTAAAATAGAAAATAATTATTAGATTATAAATGATTACATGTCTTTTCCTCTTTCTATTTAAATTCAACAATATGTAACCATTAATAATAATTAATTGTAAGTCTTGAAACATTCATTTATTTTATTATGCAAACAATTAAATTTTAGTGGCTTAAAATACATCAATTAATTAATATAGGAAAGTTTCTTCATCTTCCCTCAACATTAATATCATTAGAGCCTAATTTTAATATCATAATCCTATATTTAATTATTCAATCTTTCGTTAAGCGCCTTTTGGCTTCTTCAAACTCCATAAAAATTAAATATTTAAGATTTGTGGCATCACTATTTCTTATCTTCTTGTATTCTCTATTATCTAATAAATTGGTTGATATTAAAAAAATAATTACATTACAAAATATTAAAAATAAAAATAATTATTAGATTCTAAAAGATTACATGTCTCTTCCTCTTTCTATTTAAATTCAATAATATGTAACCGTTAATAATAATTAATTATAAATCTTAAAACATTTATTTATTTTATTATGCCAACAATTAAACTTTAGTGGCTTAAATATATCAATTAATTAATATAGGAAGGAATGTTCCTTCATCTTCCCTCAACAATACCATTAGGGTCTAGTTTTAATGCTATAATCTCATATTTAATTATGCAACCTTTTGTTTAATGCCTTTTGGCTTGTTCAAACTCTATAAATATTAAGTAGTTAAGATTTGTGGTATTATTATTTCTTATCTTTTTATATTCTCTATTATCTAATATATTGGTTGAGATTAAAAAATAATTAAATTACAAAATATTAAAAATAGAAAATAATTAATAGATTACAAAAGATTACATGTCTCTTCCTCTTTCTATTTAAATTCAACAATATGTAACTATTAATAATAAATTAATTATAAGTTTTGAAACATTCATTTATTTTATTAAGCCAACAACTAAATTTTAGTGGTTTAAAATACATCAACTAATTAATATAAGAAAGAAGATTCCTTCATCTTCCCTCACCAATGCCATTAGGACTTAATTTTAATCTCATAATCTCATATTTAATTATGCAACCTTTTGTTTAGTGTCTTTTGGCTTCTTCAAACTCCATAAATATTAAGCATTTAAGATTTGTTATGTTTGAGTTTTTTTTTTTATTATTTAACCAACATCCTCTTTAGAAATATTATTGTGTTTTTATTTTTTGACTTATTTAAATTTTTGGTATTGTGTGCTTCATGGGGTACTCTTTTCTTCATGAATTAAATAATGATAAAGATAGTTGGTTGATAAGGGCTAGGCTTTGTAAAATGTGGGAGTCTGTTAATACTAAGAAAAATAGAGAGTTGATTAGTGTGAATATGATTGTTATTGATGAAAATGTTGGGTACACTTAACTATACACATTAATATATTTTTTTAATGTTAACAAAAAAATAATAAACTTTCATAAATAACATTAGTTTTATAAGGTTGTGTCATCTTTTAAAAAAAATTCATATTTTTTATCAGTTTCATCGAATGCAAAGTAATAAAAAAAATAATATTAATTTTTTTTTTAAAACTGCACGAAGTGCGGTTCTATTTCCTAATGTTAAATAAAGAGACAACTACCAACTACTTTGTGTTGACATCACCAAAACATTTATTTTATAGAGACAAGATAATAATTGAGTTCCTTCCCAACCAGAGTATAATAAATGAGTGGATAAAAATTTTCTTGATTTCATTCTCATTAATTTTGTAGGCCATCCTCAGTTTGAGAAGGACTCGTAAAGATCCTAGGACGGGTGAAAATGGTACCTGAATTGATAATTATAAGCGTACGTGAAGAACAATGAGTGCGGTTCTATTTCCTAGTGTTAAATAAAGAGACAACTATCAACTACTTTGTGTTGACATCACCAAAACATTTATTTTATAGAGACAAGATAATAATTGAGTTCCTTCCCAACCAGAGTATAATAAATGACTAGATAAAAATTTTCTTGATTTCATTCTCATTAATTTTGTAGGCCATCCTCAGTTTGAGAAGGACTTGTAAAGAGCCTAGGACGGGTGAAAATGGTACCTGAATTGATAATTATAAGCGTACGTGAAGAACAATCATTTCCTTAATTGGGTTCTTGAGAATTAGGAAGTATAATGTGGAGGCTTAAGATTGGAGATCATAGGACAAAAAATGATCCATATATATTCAGCACAAACAACCATGTCGGTAGGCAAATTTGGGAATTTGATCCTGATGCAGGCTCCCCTGAGGAGCTAGCTGAGGTTGAGGAGGCTCGTTTGAATTACTTCAATAACCGCTTCAAAGTTAAAAATTCTTCTGACCTCATCTGGCAAATTCAGGTAATTTGTGTAATCCACGAACACTAACATGTTTTTTCCAATGCGATTAACAGAACATACATAATTTGTTTGCTAATTAATTGCAGTTTTAAGAGAGAAGAAAGGTCAAAATTGATGACCATGGAGAGGAGATCACACTTGAAACTGCCACAGCCACATTGCGGAGGGCAGTTCACATATTTTCAGCCTTGCAATCTAGCCATGGCCACTGGCCTGCTGATAATTCTGGCCCCTTGTTTTATAACACCCCATTTGTAATCATCTTTAATTCATAGTTCTCACAAATTTACAATCAAAGTACTTTTTTATTCATTCAACTATTAGTCTAGATTTTAAATTTTTAAAAATGTGCAGGTTATTTGTTTATACATTACGGGGTATCTTAGCAGTGTACTCTCTAGTGAACATCGCAAAGAAATGCTCCGTTACACATACAATCATCAGGTACTTAAAAATTAAATCATTGATTGTTGTACCAGGTTTAAATTCTCATGGACATTGAATAATTTTGAATTGCAATATTATGTGAATTATATAAACAGAATGAAGATGGGGGATGGGGATTACACGTTGAGGGGCACAGCACAATGTTTGGTACTGTTTTTAACTACATTTGCATGCGTTTACTGGGAGAAGGACCTGACGGTGGCGAGAACAACGCTTGTGCAAGAGCTCGAAAATGGATTCTAGATCGCGGTGGAGCAATGGGCGTAACATCTTGGGGAAAGACTTGGTTTTCAGTATGATCCATCATTCTTCTTGTTAAATCTTTCACACAAATTTGTATTTATACTAAATATGGTTTCAATCTCTTGAAGTCTTGATTAACCAAAAACATTTTTCTAACGATTTGATTTTTTTTTTTCCTCTTTCTGTAGATTCTTGGTGTATATGAATGGTCTGGATGCAACCCAATGTCGCCAGAGTTTTGGAAATTTCCTTCTTTTTTTCCCATAAATCCCGGTAATTAGCACATGTATTTTGCATTATGATCAATTGCTTCGTGTTAAGAACATACTCACACAGGCAAACATATGGTTTTGAGGATGTCGATGATATTATCTCAGTTGAGAATAGTTACTCTACTAATGATATGAGCATGAGGTGATTCTCTTGAGTTATATAGGGTGATTTTTTTCAAAAAAGGATTTTTAGTTAGCCATGTGGGCTTTTATATAGTATCATAACCAAACTCTGTAACTCATCTATGAGTGGACATAAAAACGATGTAGAGGATATATATTTTATCCCATTTTAGCTGAAAATAATTATTAAACTAATAATAATAATATGAGCTTGAGGCAACCCTATAGTCGAGCTAAGATCGATAAATGAGCGGATGAGCCATGATCAACCCTCCCATTTGAAGGATTGGGCGGGGCTCAGCTTGCCACCTTCTTTAAGAAAAAGTTGAGTTTTAAATTGAGATTAAAACTAAATGAAATCTTATTTAAACAACTTGCTTCTAAAAGCTAAATAATGAAAATATCAATATTTAAAGTTCAATAAATTTTTTTCTGTGTCATAAATAATAAAATTGGAAAAAAATTGATCTGATTATATATGTGTGGAATGAACAAAATTATTGACGAAAAAATTTACATTTTGCATGTAATATACAAGAATAATTATTGATGGGAAAAATAAATACTAATGTAGGTGCAACAAACATTTTCTATATGGAAACATAAAATGTATCAGTACAATCATGCAAACAATTTTGTGACACTCCATATATATGTGTTTGTTGATACAATCAATCCCTCTAAAATGTATTAACTATTTTAATGTCACCTTAGTTTGTTATAATTAAACATAAAAAGAAGGGTATATCAATTATCAACTAATTAGATGGGATTTTTAAAAATTAATTTTTATTAGTCGAGGCCCTTAGCCATTGGATCAGGCTGAAGCCTGGAGGTCTCGGCTAGGCTGGCCTGAATTCTTTTGATCCATTAATGTTAAGTTATAAGATTTATTTATTTTTCCGACAATGCAGGATCAATGTTTTTGCTACTGCCGGTTGACATATATGCCTATGTCATATTTGTATGGGAAAAGATTTGTTGGTCCGATAACACCACTAATTTTACAATTAAGAGAGGAGATTTACACTCAACCTTACAATGAGGTTAATTGGAGTAAATTGCGACATTACTGTGCAAAGGTTTGGTTAATTTAATTACTCCTTCAAAAAATAGAATAAAATAAGGCGTATTGAGAGACTTTATTTGATTGAATGACAATTGTGAAAAAAATTTCTTACAGGAGGATGTCTTCTTTCCCCATACTCCAGTACAGAACTTGCTTTGGGATACTCTTTATTATGCAGTTGAGCCCATTTTCAATCGTTGGCCCTTCAAGAAATTGAGAGATAAGTCTCTCAAAGTAGCTATCAAGCACATTAATTATGAAGACGAGGCTAGTCGGTACATCACCATTGGATGTGTTGAAAAGGTGGCAATCAATTAATTTGGATGATGTTTATTAATTTTTTTTTCTTTTTTAAGATCATAAAAAATACTTATTTTTAGACTAATATAGATGCTTATTGATTTATGAACAGCCATTAAATATGCTCTCTTGTTGGGTTGAAGATCCTAATAGTGATTATTTCAAGAAGCATCTTGCTCGGATCACCGAGTGCTTCTGGGTTGGAGAAGATGGAATGAGAGTGCAGGTTTGTAATTATTTGTGAATATATATATATATAGATATAGATACGTTTCACACTCTCTAATCCTACCCCCTGCCTGTGCACAAGCATAAATTAAAGAAATCCTCCCTCTCCTTAATACAAAATAGCGCAATCTTTTCACCTCTTGATTTTAAAGCAAGGGACAAACCAAGCCTCTATACAACTTTAGGGTATATGTTAAAAATAATCTAACCATGACCTTAGATTGCGAAAGTGATGGTTGTCGAAGCCAGTAAAAATAAATACATACTCTAAATAAATTGTGTATAGTGATTGAGCATGGTCGTGTCCACAGAGATCGGTAATTATTTAAATCCTTTTAAAATGTAAAATGCAAAATGGGGGAATTGTTGACAATAATAAAAATCAAATTAAAATAACAAGAATGCAAATTCAAATTGGGGAAAGCTCTGCTTGAAGGAATTAAATCAGCTTGATTCGACTACTGATCATTGATTTAAATATAAATCATTACTACTTATGAATAGACCGGTTATAGCTACTGAGATCCTCTAATAACCAATCTCTCATTAACTAGTGGATAACCAAGGTACGACCGTTGATTATTTTCCTAATCAATAGACAACCCTAGATACGATCATAGGATTTAATCAATTGACAGCCTGAAAAACTAGAGAGACCCAAATCCTAATCAACAAACGCATACGATGGTTCATTTAAATTAAATTGTTTATTCTCATAACACAATGCACTACTATGCTATTTGTCACAAACATTAAAATCTTCATACGATGAATCTTTTAATTAACAATAGATTAAGTTGATAATTAAATAGTGGTTAATTATCTATTTAACAAACATAATAATGACAATAATTTAGAGAATAAACAAATACCCAAAAAGTAATAAAATAATTAAAGCATAAGAAAGATCTCACAGTAGTGATGAATCAAAGCTTCATTAACCTTCAACCAGAATAATGGTTTAGTTCTTCATAGAGAGAAGAGAAAAATTTAGATCTAGGGTTTCTTTCTTTTCAAAAATCCCCCCTTTTCACAATAGATTCCTCTCTTCAATTCTCCTCTCTCTCCTCTCCTCTAGAGTTCTTTTTAAAATAAAATACTAATATCTAAAATATTGTCTAAATATTAAATTCGTAATTACAAAAATAACCAAAAATACAAAACACGTTAAACTAAAAACTGCAGGTCCGTAGTTAATAACGCCCGCCCACCCCTTATCAACAAAGTTCTTCTAAAGCTCATAATTTCTCCAAGAAAACAATCATCCTCAAACATCATCTTGTAGCTCAATTTTAGCATCAATCAATAGAATTGCACCTACAAAAATAAAACACAAGTAAATCACTATTATTAAGTACAAAACATCGATATTAAATGAAGTAAACAATGCAAAACTAGTGCATAAATTGCACTCTAACAAAAAGGTGCACCAATATGGTTATAATACACGATTAAATAAAATTAATTAGATGTCATTAGATTTTTATCTTGTGGCAATGTAGGATAACTTGTTCATTTTTATACTTATTCTCTATTATGGACGGTTGCACATTCTATAATATTAATTCAGACTAAACTATAATAATTAGTTATAATTTAATTAAAAAATACATAGTTATGTAGATGCAGCTCATGAAGTTAGTATTTTCAATTGCACGGAAGTTCGCTACTGAAAATTTTCAGTATTTTTATTTTTGGTTATATGCAGAGTTTCGGTAGTCAAACATGGGATTGTGCTCTTGCCGTCCAAGCTTTACTTGCTTGCAATCTAACTGATGAAATTGGTCCAATACTTATGAAAGCACATGACTTCCTGAAAAATTCTCAGGTTAAATTGCTTTTTTAATTTATTTAGATTGATCCTTGCATGGCCCGGCAAAGTTTGAACAAATATTGCCCGGTCAAGGCAAAATTCAAGATGACATATATTTTGTCGATATAGGGTGCTTTTTCAATCTGAGAATAATTCCATAATAGAAAAGCAACTGGGATGCTTTCGTGGCCATTGGATCAGAAAAGTTAAAGAAAAACAAAGTAAAGGCTGTTGGATTTTATTCCAAAGGCCAATTCCGGGTCCCGAATTGCTATAACTCACAATAAGCAAATTACATTTCATTCACAAGCTAGGAATTTGGCAGGTAACGGATAATCCTCAAGGAGATTTTAGGAGCATGTTTCGTCACATTTCTAAGGGAGGATGGACATTTTCTAATAAAGATCATGGATGGCCAGTTTCTGATTGTAGTTCAGAAAGTTTTCTGATACGCAATTGAACTAGTTTTCATAATCCAACAAATGAAAAGTGATAGTCATGTTTTCAATATAATTTCACTCATAATAAATTGCTGTCTTTTGTATTTCAACATATAGTGTTGTCTACACCTCTCAACAATGCCACCGGAAATTGTTGGTGAAAAAATGGAACCTGAAAGGTTTTATGATGCTGCTAATTTCATGCTTTCAATTCAGGTAAGGAAACAAAGATATCGCGCAATTGACAATTTAATTATCTTTAAAGCTTGCATATTTAATGACATTGGCTGGAAAAATCCTCCTCCGCCGCTTATATGGACACTCATTTAGTAAAATTACAACGCCATGAAATAGTAATCATGGCATGATTTTATTGGATTATATCTACAAGCAAAAGAGGTGGGAAAATATTAAATAAAAAATTTTATTGCTTTGGTCGAAATTGATCATTTCCCCTTCATATCTCAAAATCCATTAGAACGCCTTTGTCTTTGCTTTTTTGCTTTTGAAAAATTTTTAATTGACCAGAGAGTGGATTTTACTTAGGGATAGAATAGTAAAAGTATAAAACAAAATTGAAGGTTAACAAAAAGGGCGTGAAAATTTGAATTCGGGTGGGGATATTTCCACCCCATTATTTGTGTAAATCCATCCCACTTCTAAAAAATATGTACAATACATACACATTTTTTCTAATAAATACAAATCAATAAAAAAATGTAATTAATTGATTATGTTAGTTTAATTAAAAATTAATAATCATACTAATAAAATATAATTAACTATTTAGAAACAATGAATTTTGTATAAAATTAAAAATTTGTTGAAGTTAAATTAAATTTTTGGTATTTTTACCCTTTAAGGGTAAAATAGTCAATTTAAATTTAGGTTAAAGCAATCTTATTAGTCAAATATAATAAAATAATATAAGTCACAACAAAATAAATTAAGATAGATTTAATTAATTATTCTTCTGAATTCTTTTTTATTTGAAAGTTTTAAAAATAATGAGAACTTTTTGTAATTATTTTATAAAAGTGGGGTGGATTTATAGAATTTGTGGGGTGGAAATATCACCACCCTTTGAATCCAAAAAATTTGTTTTGACACATGTTTTCTTAATACACCCTCAATTATGATTTAAATTTAAAATTTTGTTCTATAAACCATTCAATATTCCATAATTAACCCTAAAATACAACTTCATATTCGATCTTGTTTTATTTTCAAACCCACCAGAATGAAACTCATATTTTCTTTTTTTTTTTAATTCATTCCCTGTTTGATCATAAAAAATTTCAGAAGTAAATTTTTCTAAAGAAAAACTGATTGGATATGAATGAAAAACTTAAAATTCCCAAAAATGGCCAGGAAGCAATAGTATTCAAATCAAGAAATGATTCAAGTAGTAAGCGTAATTCAATTGAAAATCCTCTACTTGGTGCTTTGTTTGTTAACTTTCCATAATCCATTGAACTTCTGCAAAACAATTCATTGTTCGGAAATTGAGATTTCTCCGAAGATCACTCCAAATAATTTGTTAAGTAATAAATTAATAGAAAAATTAAATAGAGAATACAACAATCACACAACAAAACTCTAAATTTAGAGAAAAAACAACAGCCGTTATCAACAGACAATTGGAGAAAACTATTCACTATCTGGAAAATTATTATAACCACACTCTTAGAAATAATTTTTCTCACCCAAATCCCAAATATATGATCTCAAGAAATATTCCTTAACAAAGCAAACTTGTAATACCCATATTGAGGAGCTAAATGCTCCTTCAATATAACTACATGCTTAAGAACATTTATTTCTCATGTTGGAAGCTCTTAATGCTTCACTTGCATTCTCTTGCTTCTCAATTTTGGGATGCCAAGCTCTCAAATGAGAGCTTCCTTTTATATGCAAAATTTTGCCTAAAATCAACCCACTTTTTCAACATTCAATAGCCACATTCAACATTCAAAATTGCCACCATTCAACAATTGTGGTTTCTTTATGTCAAAGTTAGGTGAGCCATAAAATTGAAGCCACCTTTTTTTTTTAATCAATTTTCAACAATCTCCACTTTAATTAAAAAAAATCATAATTATTACTACACGAAGCACTGTCTTCACCAACAGTCAAAATTCTCAACATAGAAAATTATCAGACTCTACCATAAAGAGGATACCACTTAGAATCAACCATTCTAAGATTTTTTCTCGGCATATGTCGAAGTATCTTGTTGAAATTTATGGTGTAACTTCCATGTTGGCTTTCTTGGAAGTTTATCAGCCATTAACATAAATTCAACCATACACCATGCATCAATGCCAACCATGCCCTGTGTGCACATCTTGTAGAGTCGCTAGTAGTAACACATCCTCTTTCATGGCACACTAGCAATGCTATCAATATCTGATCTAGAGCCACTTGCCGATCTTGCTCCATTTTCTTGACAACTTCCTTAAGGTGCCAAAATTGTCCACACCTTCAAATCCTTGGCATACCCGATTGGATGCACTTTTGACTTGAATTCTCCACAAGCCAAAAAATCAATCTCCCATTAATTTTTCAACAACATCAAACTCCACCAATTTTGAAAAAAAACACCAATTGCTGAAATATATGCCTTGCACTTTGACCATGCTTTATCACGCACCCTTCGATTCGGCTTCATCGTATACTTAAACTGTGCTACATATATGAACAATACCATATACGTGAATAGTATCATATATGTGAATAGTATCCCAACACGAAAACTTCAATCAATGGCTCTAATACCACTGTTAGGAAATTGAGATTCCTCCCAAGTTCACTTCAAGCAATTTGTTAAGCAACAAATTAATAGAAAAATTAAATAGAGAATACACCAATCACATAATACAATTTTTACGTGGAAAACTCCGAATTTGAAGAAAAACCACAGCTGTTGTCAATAGATAACCAGAGAAAAATATTCACTATGTGAAAAATTATTACAACCACACTCTTAAAAATAATTTTCTCTCACCCAAATCCAAAATATATGATCACAAGAAATATTTCTTAACAAAGCAAACTCGTAATACTCATATTGAGGAAGCTCTTAATGCTTCTCTTGCATTCTCTTGCTTCTCAAATTTGGGATGCGAAGCTCGCAAATGAGAGCTTCCTTTTATAGGCAAAATTTTGCCTAAAATCAAGCCAGTTTTTCAACTTTAAATAGCCTCCATTCAACATTCAAAATAGCCACCATTAAACAATTGTAGCTTCTTCATGTCAAAGTTAGGTGAGCCGTCAAATTTGAAGCCACCTTTTTTTTAAATCAATTTTCAACATTCATTTGGTATCCAAATTTAACTAGCCATCGGACTTCTACGGAAATCACTTTGTCTCTTTTACTACAAATAAAACAATAGGAAGTTATACATCAATTCAATTAGCCAAGAATTCAAAACAAAGTTTTAGATAATAAAATAATTGGAGCATAGAAATTAACGACAGTACTAGGGTTTATGGTGGTTGGATAAAGTAGAGTTTAATTTATTTAATTAAAGTATTTTTCCTCTTGGGTAATTTTGTATATGGACATTTCGGTAATGAAAGTTTTTTTTTTTTATTAAGATATGGATGTGAATACAAATCTTATGTGTTCCAATAGTCCTAGCCTAACAGAAATTATTTGAAATATGAGAGAGAATAATTAATGGATTAAAATAATATTTTTTTATCATTTTTCCTAAAAGAGAATCCTGCTCTGGTTAAATAGTATGTTTAGGCATTCTTTAACCTTGATATCATTTAACGTCAAAACTTCATAGAGTAAAAGTGGTGGAATAACAGGCTGGGAGCCAGCGGGAGCACCATCATGGATAGAGGTAAAAACTTCAAGATATCAATTTCTTAATTAGTTTCTTGTAGTGCTAATTAACCATGTTAGTGTCAATTGTAATGAAATAAGTTTTTTTCCTATTTGTTCACTGTCAAGCTGCTCAATCCTATAGAGTTTCTTGACGAAGTTATTATTGAACATGAGTAAGATTTCATCGAAGTTTATTTGATTTTAGACAAATATTCCTGCTATAAATTCCTCAGAGACTTATTAAAGAAGGTGAATTTTATTCTAGTTACGTTGAGTGCACGGCATCGGCATTGAAGGCCATGACTTTGTTTCAGAAGTTACACCCAAAACACAGGAAAAATGAGGTTAATAAGTTTATCATAAATGCTGTGAAGTTTATCGAAGACTCGTAGAAACCCGATGGCTCATGGTACGTTTTTGTTATAAATATTTACGTGTGTAATACTCCCAGAATCTTGACTGAGTTATTTTCATGTAAATTTATTTTAGTTGGCACCTATGTTTGAATCTTGGGAAGTTAAGAGGATAATAAAAGTTCATTGGCATTGTGCTACCCCTAACTATTTTAATTTAAAAGGAAAATTATCATTACACCGCCTCGTTTTCCCTTACATTCATTTAACTACCACAAAATTCTAACATATTCTCTGCACCACCTTTTTTTTAAATTTGTATCAATTAGCCACTTTTACATTAATGAAATGATAATTTTATCTGTAATAAATTAAAAGACCATTTATTTTATAAAAGCTTTGAAAAATAAAAAACTATGATTGTAAAAATACCCCTAAATTTAATAAAAAATAAATTCCAAAATAAAAATTTTGTTTTTAATAAAAAATATAATTATAAAAATAATTGCAAATTTTTTTGATATACTAAAAATTCCCTAAATTATTAAAATTTTGGGATTTATTTTTTAATAAATAAATTCAGTTATTTTAATAATATTTTGTGAAATTATATTTTTTAATAAATAAATTCAGTTATTTTTATTAAAATTTTGCAGAATTATAATTTTTTTAATAAAAATAATTATTAAAATTTTGAAAAATCTAAATTTAATAAAAATCAACTGAGCACCTTTATTTGTGATTTATTTTTTATTAAAATTATGGGTATTTTTATAATTATAATATTTTTATTTTTCAAAGCTTTTATAAGATAAAATGGACTCTTAGTTTATTTAGGGATAAATTATCATTTCATTTAAATTATTTAACGGTGTTAGTGAAAAGTGGCTAATTGATGCAAATTAAAAAAGAAAGGTGGTGCAAAAAACATGTTAGAATTTTGTGGTGGTTGGATGAATATAAGAGAAAATAGAGGTGGTGTAATGATAATTTCCAAATTTAAAAAGATAACCCAATGAATATGTGTACTTAAAAATACTGATAATTTGACGTTAGCTCATTGAGTAATTATGTCACATTGGAAGGATTCATCTTTCACAGGTATGGAAGGTGGGGAGTCTGCTTCATTTACAGTACATGGTGGGCAATTTCAGGGCTAGTTGCTGCTGAGAAGACTTACAATGATTGTTTAGCTATACGTAAAGCTACAGATTTTTTACTCAATATACAATGCGGAGATGGCGGCTGGGGAGAAAGTTACCTTTCCTGCCCAAACAAGATAAAATTGTAAAGCACCGATGTTTAAGGAAAAAGGGAAAAAGACATTTACACCCCAAGGTTTGGGGAAATGCTCTCCAACACCCCGTTTTGACCATTATACCTTTTATCTCTATGATTTTTAAAAATTGACTTTAGTATTTTTGGTAAATAAAAGTGCCATATAAATAATGCAATCTATGTAGCAGACTAACAATATTAAAATATTTAACATTTAAATAAATTATAATATGTAAATTATTATATTTATTTTCATAATATATTTTTATTTATTTTAGAGATTTTAAATAAAATTTACATTAAATATATTTTACAATTAAAAACATTCTCACATACTAAATTGTTAAAATTATTATTTTAAAATACTAGAGTCAATTTTTTTTTTGGAATAATGGAGATAAAGGGTATAATGGTCAAAATGGGGTCTTAGTGTTCCTCTTTGAAAACTTGGGGGTGTTGGTGACTATTTCCCCAAACTTCGGGGGTGTAGAAGTCCTTTTCCCTTATTTTAAACGTGTGTTTTCTTAAATTTGAAAAATTGATAGCTACGTATGAATAGAATTTAATAAAACGTTTTTTGCTTAACATTTGTTACAACAATATGAATAAGATTATTTGATCTTGTATTAAAATAATTGCTTTTTAACTTTTCATTTTTTTTTATTTTTTTATTTTTTACAATTAAAAGAATAGTGATTTTTACAAAATGATCATCATTGTGTTTGCTGATGTAGAAATATGTGCCTCTTGAAGGAAACCGATCGAATATAGTACAAACTGCTTGGGCTACGATGGCTTTAATTCACGCCAGTCAGGTTAGCAGTTGATTACCGAACAATTATTTCTTAACCTTGTACTATATATATAAATCATTGATTCTGCTTAAAAAATTAATACCTTTCAATTATTCATCGCCTTTTGTGTGTGTGTGTGTGTGTTTTAGATGGAAAGAGATCCCACCCCTCTTCACCGTGGAGCAAAATTGATAATAAATTCGCAATTGGTAAATGGGGATTTTCCCCAACAGGTAATTTCCAAAATTATTATAACAAAAAACGACAATAATTAAAACATTTAATTTTCCCCAGAACAAGGGTCATATTTTTATTTTAATTAATAAAATTTTCTACACATTTGATATTCACGAGGAAAAAAAGAAAAAAATATAATAAGTATAACAGTGGAGATAATGAATCTTTAGTCATTTTTAGATATTATTTTTTACCACGTAGGTCTCTAATAAAATTCGTTTTGTATCAATCGAATATTGATGGCAGGAAATCGGTGGGGTTTTTTTCGGGAATTGTATGTTACACTATGCATCGTACAGGAATATCTTTCCGATATGGGCTTTGGCAGAGTACCGCTCAAAAATTTCTGTTGCCTTCTAAGAATTTTTTAAAACAGTTTATATCTGGTTTTTGTCCATCCTATCTTTGGTTTTCTCTGATCATATCAAGATTTGCGTGCGTGTGACTTTATTTTGTGTCTTCTATTGTGGCCTTCAACTAGATTCGAAGTCTTTTAAGGTTTTATATTTGGAAATTTGCAAGTTATTGATTGATCTATGTGTGGATCACTCATCACTCAAGCCGTAATATATATGTTATAGAGAGTGGAGATCCTTAATATATAGTGCATGCTATATTCTCCTTGGAGGTAAACTAACTGTGTTATGACTAATATCAAAATATGTGTTATTACTAAGTTCCATTACCTATAACTTACATCAAATTAAGATCAGCTTTTTGTGTATGATTCAGTTGTTAGTTATCAAACAACTAGGGAGTTATGAGAAACAAATTTTGAGTCAATTGTAAGTAGCAGGCTAGCAGCTACTCTGAATATGTCAAAAAAGAAAAAGGAAAACGTCATTTGACTTGAGTATGTTTGGGTTATATAATTACTTAGTTAACCCATGTATTTTTAAAAGATAGCCAGATGATCCATGTTGTTGTCGTCTATTTATTTTCATTAAAATGTATTTAGTAGTATATATTTTTCACGTGTTTGCAATGCCATCGAGAAATTTTATTTTACAATTTAAAAATAAGATCCAACAATTATGGAAGCAAAAAAAAAAGAAAGTGTTTAGTGTTATTTTAAAAAATACATGAATTAATTGCATAATTGGCCAACAGTATAGAATAAAAGAAAATTTACACTAAAAATTTAACTCAGGTATGTAATAGACAATATCCTAAGTGGCTTGATTTTATAATACGGTAAACATAAGCATACATACAATAAAGAGTTAATTTGGTTATTAGTTGCGT
Organism: Citrus hindsii; assembly: GCA_004802465.1. Taxonomy (NCBI): domain Eukaryota; kingdom Viridiplantae; phylum Streptophyta; class Magnoliopsida; order Sapindales; family Rutaceae; genus Citrus; species Citrus hindsii. The sequence goes on from QWBT01000632.1 coordinate 244,613, forward strand.
GGAATTAGATTCTATACTTAGCTAACCTTTTTGAAATATTCAGGTAATTATTGGATAAGAATATAAAATTAATTAAATCTTAACTATACATTAATATATCTGCACGTGTGACAGGAAATTATAAAGAGTTGAGCATAGGTCAGCTTAGCATTGAATATAAATTCTAGATGTGTATGCAGGTTTTCAAGGGGAACAACTAGACACTTCAAGGTTTGCACTAGCATATACATCGACCCTACATTTTAGAAATTGGTATATATAAACCTCTTTTCTATGTATTATTGTATTCTTTGAGTAGTATTATGAATTTAGATCTAATTATGTAGGTGTAGCCCAATTATTATCCTAAATTAGTTAAAATAATCAATTTAAACACAAGTCATAAAATCGACAGAAAGTAGAGCACACAAAGAGTTTTTACAAGGGTCAGATAACAATTATACATCCACGAGGCTATGCCCAACTATCAATAGACAATTTACTAAATGAAAGAAGATTGCAACGTACTAGATCTTACATAATTATAAACTTCATCTTACTATCGCTGCCACCTAGTTGAATCAACTTTGTCAAACTTGCTTACTGAGAGCCACTTCCTTGAAATTCCTTTAGCACAACAAATGACCCCTTCATCTCAAAGAGATTAATAATAATGAAAATAATAATCATAAGTTAAACATCATTGTCTCATCACAAGACTAAGGATAATAACAATAACAGTAATATAATAATTTAAAAATATTTTAATTGAGGAGAAAAGCAAAAGTATGAAATTTGGGTGGGACAAAAGGGGAGTTTAAGAAATAGGAACTTGAATCCTCACTCCTCCATGGGAATAAAATTTTCATTCTTTAATTTTAAAAATATATGACTCCACATGTTTCATTCCTATTCTTACTTCTAATTTAACAAGCAATCATTCCTATTATAAATTAGGATTTCCCAAACCCATGAGTAAACATATTAAAAATGTCTAAGGATAGACTAATTAAGATGAAGAAGACAGAGAACCACGAATCTCAAGTCACTGGCATTTTGGGGTTCCACCATTGCTCTTTCTTTTACTTTTTTGCGTATGAGGTTCCTCTCATTCAATGTGTGATTATGGCATAATTAATATTGTATTTATCACTATTAATTTATATTTTTAGTTAATTTTAATTAGTAATTAATTATAATTAGCAGTTATTTTATAATAATATGTGATTGTTGAATTATGATAAAAAAAATAAGGATAAAACAAAGGAATTAAGACTGTGGTATTCAGTTTATAAAATAATTTTTTCATTTCATTATTAAATGTAGTGTGTAGTGCAGTTACAGAGAGTTTACACCTCTAACATAGAGTTCTTGGGTTAAGTGCAGGCTAAAGCAACATTTAATACTGAGGTCTTGGGTTTAAGTGCGGGCTAGAGCAACATGAAGCATCAATGTTAGTTAGGGATGGTAAATTATTAGTTTGGGTCTGACTTTTTTAAGCTCAGTGCCAAGCTATATTATTGATAACAGGTCCAAACTCTCTAAAAAGAGGGCTTTGGCTGGACATTAAAAAGCTTGACTGAGCTTGAACTTCCATTAATTTTATTTACTATAATTAATTTTATTTACTATAATTAATTTTATTTATTATGTATATTTTAGTAATTTGTTACAATCTAACTCATTTCGACTCTGATTTTAAAATAAAATAAACATGTCAATGGGATTCCAACCCATTCCAATTTCGATTCATGTGGGTCAAGTAAACAACTTATTCTGATTCTCATTCCTCATTCCCATTCCAACCCATTTCGATTACTGACAAGTAAACGTAGCAATGATATAATTATATTTATCAAAATAAAATAAACTTATTTAAATATATTATATTTAAAAATAATTATATTATATTTATTTAAATAATATTATTTAATAATATTATTATATTCATAGAGAATTAATAATATTACCATATATGTATTTAATTTTAATAGTATTATATTTATTTAATGTTAATAATAATAAAGAGTTTATTCTAAGAAAATATTAATTTTATACTATATTATTATAATTATGTTTCATGTGTTGCTCTTATCAATAATTTTTTATTTACATAAATTAATATTAAAATTAATAAAAAATTTTGATTTACATAATTAAGGATATTAATAATTATTACTAATTTATATAATTACAATTAATAATAAAATAAATAATTTATTTCGTAAATACGTTTTTTTATTCACTTTATAACTAAACTAAAATTCTTTGAATAAGGGTAAAATTATGATTTGAAATAATTCATTTCCTGTTCAAGACAAAGTAAACACATAAATGGGATTCTAAACACACTCTCATTCCAGTGTCAGTAAGCAACCTACTGCCACTCCCACTCCACATTCTCAATACCAGGATTCACACTCTTGAGGATTCCCAATTTAATCCGAAAAGTAAATACTAACTTAATAGAATATATTCCACTTTTTTATTTACTAACCCTTATTAAAGATGAATAGAATAAATGTTTATAATTCTGGCTTCACATGATTTATTAAAAAAATAAAACTCTTTTCATGATTACTACAATGTAATTTTGATAGTTAAATTTTAATATATCTAAGCTTGTTTATGTAATTTTTAATTATTAACTCTTTGATTCTCTGTTTTTGAAAAATTGATACATAGAATGCTTAGTGTTAATACTTTTGAAGTGAAGGAGAATTTAATTGAGAAATTTCACATGTGTATCAATGATAAAATCTTGAGTAAAACAACTGATTGATTTCTAGATAATTACTTTATTTTGCTGGATTTATTAAATAATTGGAACTTTTGAAATTAATAGTAATGGATTCCAAAGCCGTAGTATGTTATCACTCTTGAATTTTCACTTCACTTTTATTTTTTACTTTCTTGTTATATTTAACATTATTGCCATCCTTAAATAATCTTGGCTAACAAAGGTAGATTCAAATTGATATATATTTACTTTAGTTTTTCCATTTTAATAAGTAATCAATAGGGGTTTGACCTTGTTCTCCACAAACCTGTACTTTAATAGATTTGCACGCTAGTGCGTAAAATTTAAAACTAAGTTTTAAGAAGAACATGTGAAAATACTTCTCTTTACATAGGTAATGTATTTCATGCCATACCATAGTAGAGGAATATTAGAATTGTTCCTTAAAAAGTCTAAAATTCCATAAATACTTGGTTTATTTGCCCATGAAGTAACCTCCTTCAATTGAGTTTCTTAATTTCCTACTTTATCTTAGATATTAGGGGAGGTAAAGGAAAAAAAAAAATCAAATTTGGGTTTCTCCCACTCTTTTTTTTTTGAAGTTTTTTTTTTGGTGGGGGGTTAGGCGGGACCCCTACCTATCATTTAAAACTAGGGGTAGGCAAATCAAATTTCAGTTCGGATTGTTCGGGTTTCGGTTTAGGTTTCAACCCATTTGGTTTGGAGAATTCAACCTAATCGGGTTCAAATTATAAACCCGAACCAAACCAAACCGAATTTAATTAGGGTTATAAATTCGGGTTGACTTAAATTACAAACCCTAATTTTACATTTCTCATAATCTCAACAAATTAACTAAATTACATAAACAAATATATATTTAACAATTAACAAAAAAATTAACAACTCTTGACAAAATAAAATTAAGAAATTAACTAAGAATAAAAAATAAATTACTAAAAATTAATTAATAGGAAATTAAAAAAAGAAGAATAAATATTTGGTAGTGAAGGAGGAAAAGAAGAATAGGAAGATTTTTGGCAGCAGCGAAGGAAAGAAGAAGAAGAAGAAAAAGAGGAGAAGAAGAAGAAGAAGAAGAAGATGTTTGGCGGTGGTGGAAGGAAAGAAGAAGAAGAAGAAGAAAAAGAGAAAAAGAACAAAAGAAGAAGAAAAAGAAAAAGAAAATAAGAAGAAGAAAAGAAGATGATATTTGGCAGTTACGGAAGAAAAGGAGGAAAAGAAAAAAGAAGAAGAAGAAGAGGAGAACCAGAGGAAAAGTGAAGGTGGCGGCTAAGAATGAGAAGTGTGTGTGAGTTGTGATAGTTAGGGTTACAAAAGTGTTTTTAATTTTTTTTATTTGTTAGTTAACTCGATCCGGTTGGCTATTCGGTTCTGGTTGAACTCGAACCGAAATACAACCCGATTGGGTTTGCATTTTGAACCCAAATGGGTTATAAGGTACAATCCGAATTGTTCGGTTCAGGTCAACCCGATCCAAATGCCCACCCCTATTTAGAACATATAATGTAAAAGTTATGTGGAGGGGGACATAAACTAAAACCTCCAATCAAGAGAAATAAATAAAACTGTAAAAGAAATGATTAAGGTATAGCCTAACATAAGAAGTATAATAAAAATGACTGATGTAGACGATTATAATATTTCTTATGATACTTGCGGTCTACAAGTACTTTAATGCCCTTTTTATTTTTCCCACTCTTTGTTTAGATTTTCATTTATATAAATCATCTAATATATTGTATATACATAATTTTCAATAATATAAAAGTTAAAATAACTTTTTAAATTATTTTATATATGTTAAAAAAAATAGAGGTGAGCAAAACTAAAGTTAGTGGAGATGTCGGGATGACGGTACCCTTCCTTGCATGAAAAATCCTCATCCCCAAATTTACTCGACAATGATTGTTAAAATAGAAACGGAATAGGGAGTGAGAAAAAAACCTCCCCACAACCCCACCTTACTCTACCTTATTGCTGTCCCTTTCTCAAAATTTCTTTTTTTCATTCTTTTCCTAATATTTTCCCATTGCTCGAACCAAACATCACCTTCTTCTTAAGAGAGGAAGGAAAGTTAAACAAAATTCAGGGAGAGACAAAATGGAACTCCTCAACAAAAATATAAAGCCATCACAATCAACAACATAGAAGTAAAAATTAAGTAACATTTTAAGAGAATCAGTAGCTTGGAAATCTATTGACATCTCTAGAAATAAGGCTTAGTATAGAAGGAGGAGAATCCCAACAAATCAGAGAAGAATGTTATAATCCCAATCTCAAACAAAACACACTTGAGTATTACTTATCTTTAGTTAATTTGCTATTTCTCTTCAGAGGTCAAACCTTGTAATATGAAAACTTACAATAAAATTCTCATTTCCTTTACTTATGTACTAAATTATGATATATTTTAAAGGATTCAGATTTTTTTCTAATCTTGGTTTTAGTTTCTTTTGAGAATCATCCAATTAATATTGGTAGTTAATGAAATAAAAACAAAAAGATGATACATTTGAATTATACATAACTAATAATACACGTGTTATTAGTATCTTGAAAAGAAAAATAAACGTAAGATGAATACAGAATCTATATGATGGATTTGAGTTGTTTTTTTTCTTTTATTAATTCATTGACTAATTTGTCGGTGGAGTTATTTTTCCCAATTATGGTACGTAACTAGTTTTGGTATTAGGTTAACAGATGTTTTCAAATATGTCACACATTTATTGCCATCAATATTTTCTTTGTTTGCTCTGATATCACCTCTAACAACTAAATTCTCTAGATTTTGTCAGAACTGGTTTGAATATAATACACATTTTGTAGTATATGATTGTCTTTGTGAATTAATTATCATCAAGACTCATCATCTAACAGTTCTTCGTTACAATACACACACACACACACACACACGAAATCAACTAATAAGAATGTCTATAATATTATTGGTGGGTTCTTGTATGTATATATATATATATATATATATATATATATATATATATATATATATATATTCTTCAGTGCAAACAACCTCATTCTTTTCATGTGGACAAGCTTTTAAGCTGTCAGGTTTAATAAAGTCAGTTTTTAATACTATTAAAACGCAAAGCTTTATAGTGTGCTAAAAATCAACTCTATTAAGTTGCACGGTTTAATAACTTAAAAGTTACACGACTTTTAAGCTGTGAGGTTTAATGGAGTCAATTTTTAATGCTATTAAAATGCAATGCTTTATAGTGTATTAGAAATTAACTCTATTATACCACACAGTTTACTGCATGTCTGTATTAAAAAAATGAGTGCGCCAGCTTGAGAATTATTATTATTATTATTATTAGTATATTGCTTCAGAAACACGTCCAAGACTCTGAGGTCATTTTAGTAACATAAAGTCAATACAAAATGTTGAGTCTCCAACATTAGAAGTCTTGCTTCAAAAACACATCCAACACTCCGAGATTAGTTAAGTAACCAACAAAGTGTTAGGAAATATGTCTTATTTTTCAATAAGGATTTCCTAAGATATTTTCTTCTTTAGAAGGATTCGTTTTTAAGGAATAAGTAACTTTTTCTTTGAGATTTAACTTATTCAAGGAGGAATACAATTAGTATAAGAAAAAGAATACATCTCTTATAAGAAATAATCACTATATAAAAAGAATTTCAATTCACTTGTTTACATAATACAACAATAAGTTCTCTACAAGTAAATAGTTTCTAGTGTGAGAGAAATGATAGGTCCACTGAGAGATTGGATGTTATTAGGGTTTGAGAAGAAAATACTGAAGTGATTGTAAAAATTTTTCACATAATAGATTTTTCTCTTATTTTCTTTGGCAACCATTTTTCTTCGATATAGGAGTTTTCCACTTAAACTCTTGTGTTGTGTGATTGATTTTATTATTCATCTACTATTTATTTATTATTCCTTTGATATTCTTACTTGTAAGATCTTAGGTGGAATTAAAATTCCTTAACACAAAGTCAATTAGTCAATACAAAAGGTTGAGTCTCCACCTTCAGAAGCCCAGCTAAGTGGAGGTACACAAGCATGTATCCCTCCATTGTTACGCCCATGCAACTTGAGGGCAAGAAGATCAACCTCCTAATTTCTATTTTCTAAGTTGAATAGGCCCATGATCAATGTGTATAAAATGCAAAACTTGTGAAAATGTTAAATTGAATTGGTCGATGATCAACGCGTACAAAACGTAAAACTTGTGAAAATCAAACTAGTCCTCACTCCCAAGTATATTATTTTATTTTGTAAAGGTTTTATGATATTATGTTAAATAGAGATGTCCAACAGCCGTGTCCAGCCGGCACAGCTTCTTTTGATATGTGAGCACATATGTTAAGGATATCCACTCGGCCAAGACTTGGATGGGACCCAGGTGAATACCCGACTCGATGATGGGGCTGGGGGATCGAGCTTCACTTGATAAGTCTTAGGTTTGGCCTGAATTCAAATTTTATAAAAAAAAATTCTAATATATATATTATTTTAAATAATTATATTTATTTGGCCTATCTATTATATATATTTGAAATTTTACACATTTAAAGTTCATATTTTGAAGCCCAATTTCATTAAAATAAATTAAAAAATAACAAATTATAAAATAAATTAAAAAATATACATATGTAATATTATAAAATATAAATTTCAGACTTTTTAAATCTAGATTAAAAAAACTTGGTCCTAAGTGTTCAAAAAACATGTTTAGGCAAGATCCCGACATTGTTATATCTGGCCAAGCCTAGGATTTTGCCATCCTTACCTCTGAGGGCACACGAGCCGGCATGATAAGGCCACAAAGATTGGTGTGTCTGCTATGCCTAAGTAGAGTGCTGATATTTAAACTCCTTAATTTGACTTAATAGCCCCCACTAATCACTTACATTCTAATACCCATTTCGCCTCATATAAATTTACTGAAAAAAAATAGTTTTTAAGTATACATGAATATAAATCTATTTTTATAAATCCTAATTTCTATTCTTAAACAATTATCTCTTCTAAAATATATTGATTACTTTTTGTCACATATGCACTTTAATTTTCTAATTAAGTGTATTCTTTCTTTCCTTTCAATAAAAATTTTTTAAAGTCGTTGGATTTATTACAAATTGTCACTAGAAAAATTTTGGTGCGACTCGAATTTGACAAAATGAATAATGGATATGGGCCGTAAAAATTTGATAGGTTTAATAAATGGATTGTGTTTAGAATAGTTTAAATTTGTCACAACAATAAATCTAGACAACTTGAACGCGATTCAATGGCCATGTAGTCAGAATTTATTTTAACACTCAGGTTCGGTATAAGCGTAATTTGTATTAAGCTTTAAAAAAAAAAGAAAAAAGGGGAGCTGATTTCTATATATTGAGAAAGGGGAGAGAGAGAGAGCTGCCATTGATTATGGTCAACTTGCAAACCTGACTCATGAATAGGGTCGACTTGGAAACCCGACTAGTGAACCCAATATCGACCCAGACAAATCTCATGATTCCGACCACCTCATCGACCGACAAGGCACCAAATGAAAGCTCTTGAGCTGGCCATCACTTTATTACTGTCACCGCGAAAAGTTGCGGTCAAAACCTGTCACAATCGTTGTCGATTATGCCGAAATTAGGCCATGTCACCTTAGATTTTGTTCCTCATGTTACCCTCTACCACTTCCAACCATCCACTACAACCAGAGACAACTGCTTGCTATCGATCGACCATTTATAGATTCACAGTTGTCGAGTTAGATTTCGGTGCCGTCATCACACATGGGAGCTCAACATTGTCACCATTGAACTTAGCTTGGCTAGAAGTGTCTTAACCCGAGCTTCCCGGTCGCCGTTGCTTGATTTTTGGTCACCATTGACCGGCAAAGCCATTTCGATAATTTCACGCTCTGAGGGCAATTTCGTAATTTCAGACTTCATGGTTATTTTAGTAATTTCAGATTGAGCATAGTTTGGTAATTTAGGATTCTGAGGGCAATTTGGAAATTTTAAGAGATAGAGGCATTTTAGTAATTTTATAAAATTGGGAGTTGTATAATAGGGATAAATAATTGTTTTAAATTTTATTGCATAGCGTTGATTGTATTTCACATTTACGGGTACTAATCATGTTGTTTAATTGAATTAGGAGGACCCACGAACGAGAATCAACCCACAGACATGGACGATAGCCGAGTTTAAACGTCGCCACTGTGAGTGGAATATATAAAATCTATTTTCATAGTTTATTATGATTTTATAGTATAATAAAGCATGATTACGAAATAAAATTTTAATGTTTTGATATTATGATTTTCTAGAAATGGTTTTAACTACGTATTGAAAATTATTGTTTAAAATAAAATGAATGAGTATTGATTTTATTATTGATTTAAACAAATACATGAGAGAAATTCTAAAGAAAAGAAAAGTAGATTTAAGGTATGAAAAGAAAAAGAGATTTATAACGTGATTATATGTTTATGTATTTGTGTATCAAAGCTGTTTTCAAACCCATTGGACAATACCCTTTCCCTTCCTCAGTTACAATGATATAGATGAGATGAGAGGCCTTTAAAGCCTGTCTGAACACATATAGATGTGTTTGGGCGCTTTGGCCCTTTGGGGACTTATGCATGCAGTATGATGATTACAAAGATACAAATATTGAGATACAGATGATACTGATAAGATATAGGCCTTAGGGGCCCATCTGAGTACACACAGAGGCTTTAGGCCTTGTGCTCAGGTGGCTTTGTCCTTTAAGGACCATTTTATGCATGCAGAGATATAATGAGATATATGAGATGATATTTCAGTGGTCTACTCGTGGGAAGCTCCGGGTAGGACAATACCTAGACAGTATGTCATTGCATTGTCTGTACAATGCTTCGGGTGTGACTAGATCATTTCTACTGGGTACTTGTGACAATTTTTGGAATTCAATATTTGAGATTATAGTGTGTTATAATTTACTTATTTTTATGCGGTATTATATATTATGTTTGTATCAGAGTATGATTTATAATTAAATAAGTTATTTAAGTTCCTTATGGTAATTTGGTGAAACTATTTACTGAAACAATATAATTATTTTGAAGTAACCTTATTTTCAAAAACTATTATTCACTCACTAAACTCACTGAGTTTTATACTCATCCATTTTTTATATTTTTCACCCCTACAGGAGATTTGCAGGTACAATGGTTGACCCAGCAATGATGGTTGTATTTGAAGTTATGGTCATATGATGGTGTTAGGAGTCGTAAATGTTTTTGTTGGGATATTTTGGATTGTAGAATTTTGTTATATTTTGTGATTAAGAATAATTTATTGTATTTTGATATTAGAATGTTTGGATGATTCTTGGTATTTTAATTGAGGAAGTTGGTTGAATATTGAAACCTCTAGAAAGTGTTCGCTTTATTAATTTTCAGGTTGGGAATATTACATTTATAGGGACACTCTATCAAAATTTTGATAGAATTCTAATTAATAAGTTTAATATTAGTATAGTCAGTTGTATCTAGATAGACTCTCCTTGGGGGCTCCTGGCGGGTCATCTCTGCTGGTATCAGAGTGTGGTTTAGATTCTGTAGACTTTACTTTCTTATTATATCGACACCATCATGCTTTGTGAAATGCTAGTTATGCAACCCAAGAGAAGGGGTGAATTGGATTTTAAAACTTAAGCAAAACAAACAACACAACAATTTAATCTATTGCCTTAATAAAATAAAAAATAATAAATTTAATAAAACATAAGAATAAAAGAGTAAGGGAAGAGAGAGCAAACACAATGATTTTTGCGTGGTTCGGCAATCCCAGCCTCCAAGCCAACCAAGCTTGAGGATTTCACTATCCAAGCCTCCTAAGACTTCAAGTTCTTTACAATTGACTTTTAAGGTGTCAATAAACCTTTAAAATCAAGAGATTATCTCCTAATCGCTTCACCCAAATTTTTCTCACACTTATACCCTCACAAATTTGATGAGAAAATAAAGATTATAACAATAACTCTCTTTTAAAGTGGATATGCAAATGATAGCTCAATGAAGATTTAATTTATGATGATTTGCAAATCGGAAGCTCAAAATATGTTGTTTACACTTGTTTATGCTTGCAAAAGTCTCAAAATTGAAGTTGAATTTGAGTTTATATAGATTTATCCTAAAAACTAGTTGTTAAAAACAAATTCCAGCAAGTATACAGTTAGCCGCTTAATTAGGCGGCTCACCTCTTCAGAACAATGAAGTTACCATTATAATTTGAATTTTGCTACAGTAATACTATTGATCAAATTTACATTTTTGCCCAAAACTTTTCATAATTTTACTACGGCCTAAATAGTAATAAAACTTTACAAACATATCTAATTCCAGAATTTCTAAATGATGCTCTTTATTCCCAAAACTTTCTAACATTACGATATGACCCAAAACATAATAATATTTTTCAAAGAATTCCTTTTGCATAATACTTATAAATTTCAAAGTCCTCAAAACTTTTTCAATTTAGTCCAAAATTTTGAAAAACAACTAATTGCCTAAAATACTTAGCTTATAGTTGCAAAACCTTTGGTTTATGAAAAGTGGTGATTTATTAAAAAAATCTTGAGCTTCTCAAATGTTAAAACTATACATATATTTAATTTTATTGGCTTTACAAGAATTTTCATAATAATGAGTCCGTTGAGCTATAAACTTTATTCTTGATCGAGCCGTTGTCCATTGAGTGTTTTGAACTTGATTTCACTTGATTCACTTGCATAAATATTATCCTTCAAGAACTGTGAAAATGTGAAATATAATATTTATTAAATCACTTAAGACACATGTTTGTTATCACCAAAATTACCTAAAATGTAACCCTTTAGGCTAACACTTTATTGTAGCAGTAAACATGGCCGTTGTCGTACTAGATTAGTAGCTGGGTTGACTCCAAGTGTTGTACCTGTAGAGGAAAGGGAACCCATTAATGAGGGAATAGTGGAATCTTCAACGCATGAGATTGCACAACTAGAACTAGAAAATGTTCCAAACATTGAGCAGTTATTTAATAAGCTAGGTCAAATCATGACTACAGTTATGTAAAATCGGACTCACACGCATATTGATAACGCTAGGGGCGAAGAGCTTTAATGGTTTTGAAAAGCTACCTCAGGCCGAGTTACAAATTCTCTTTTTCCACTTTTCTATTAGATGATAGACCTTATCATTGCAAATAGTATAACGCTGATATCATGGACATGTTGTGGTTACATGGGTAAGTTTTTGTAAAGAATTTTATGGTCATTATTTCCCAGTGGTGTACCAAGATATTAAACGGAGCGAATTTCTTCGGCTGATTTAGAGATTTATGATAATTGAGAAATATGAGAAGAAGTTTATAGATCTTTCCAAATTTGCCACATCTACAATTGGTGATGAAAGAGAGATGCAGGCATTTTGAGGAGGGTATTTGATTTGAGATTTGTACCACCATAACTGCATCACAGTACACTGAGTTTGCGAAGGTAGTTGAGGAAGCTAAGAGGGTTGAGATAGTATCTCAGAGGGACGCAAAGTTCAAGCTTTGAAATAAAAGTGTAGCCAGGGTTAGACAGACGGTGGCTTGCGTAGTAGGCCATCAAAGAGAGGTGGCATTCATACAAATTACTCTGCTGGTATTCAGATAAGTTAGGGTACATGCTTCATGGGAGACTAGAGACAATATGTCAGTCATACCTTAATATAGCCATCGATGGGGAGTAATGTTAAAAATCAAGGACAATATGATAGAGGTAGTGGGGGACATTGTGGTAATCATTCTAAAAGTATTCAGCAGACTTCTTGCCCTTCATGTGGTATGAACCATCAAGGCCACTTTCGTGGGAGACAAAGTTTGTTATCTATGTGGTCAGCCTAGACATATCAACAGATTCTACCCCACTTTACTTTAGGGTGACAATTTTGGTTGAGAAACAGCTTCTAGACTAGCTCAGGGTTAGAGAGTATGCAAACAAAGGGTTTTACATCTTTTAGGAGCCAAATGTCTGCTCCAAGCCAAGGAGGTCAACCTAATGCACTAGAAATTATTATGGTACACTATCTATCTTTGGTTGCGAGGCCTATTTTCTTATTGATCTTAGATCCATACATTTTTTTTTGTTTCCCGTACTTTTTTCATGCATGTAGAGTATGTATCAAGATTGTGTGATAAGATAGGGTGGGCATGAATTTAAGGTGAATTTGATTGTTTTAGACATTCGAGATTTCGATGCTATTTTGGGCATGGATTGGCTTGCATCTTACTATTTTACTATAGCTTGCTTCAAAAGAAAGTTGTGTTTAAAAGGCCAAGGAAAGTTGAGGTGAAATTTTATAGGGAGCGTAAAGTATTACCCTCATATGTCATATCGGCAATTGCTGCCAGACGGTTGCTAAGAAAAAGGTGCTTAACGTATTCAGCGCATGTGATAGACACAGAAGCTCAAAGGTTGAGGTTGGAGGATATTGCAGTAATTCATGAGTTCCCATATGTATTTCCATAAGAATTTTCGAGGATGCGACCTAATAAGGAGATTGAGTTTCTATCGATTTAGTCCCTGTGATGACTTCTATATTTATAACACCATATAAGATGGCTCAGGCTGAATTGAAAGAACTTAAAGTTCAACTACTAGAATTGGTGGATAAAGGTTTGATTATACCTAATGTATCCCCATGGGAAGCTCTAATTTTTTTTTGTTAAGAAAAAAATGGTACTCTTAGACTCTGCATTGACTACAGACAATTGAACAAAGTTATAGTACACAATAAGTATCCACTTTTATGTCTTGATGACTTGTTTGATCAAATCCAAGGAGCGAAGCTATTTTTTAAGATCAATTTGTGCTCGAGATATCATTAGTTTAGAACTGAAGAAGGCCGATGTTCTTAAAACAACATTCAAAACTAGTTATGGACATGACAAGTTCTTGCTGATGCCATTTCGATTGACTAATGCTCTAGAAACGTTTATGGATCTCACGAATATGGATTTAATTTATGATTTTTTGCTGTATTTTTGGAGTGAAGGGGAGCATGCTGAGCATTTGAGGACTATTTTGAAAACATTAAAGCAAAAGCAGCTTTATGCAAAATTTAGAAAGTACGGTTTTGGTTAGACCGAATAGTGTTTCTGGGCCATGTGATATCAGCTGAAGGCATTTGTGTTGATCGTCAAAAGATTGAAGCTATTGCAAAATGGGAACGACCTATAAATGTCACAGAGGTTAGAAGTTTCATTGGGTTAGGTTGGCTACTATAGTATGTTTGTGGTGGGATTCTCCAAAAATGCCACTTCTTTGACAGGATTAACCAGAAAGAGTGCTAAATTCCAATGGGATGATGACTTTGAAAAGAGTTTTCAAGAACTTAAGTCATGTCTTACCTCAGATCCAATTCGTACACTTCCATCTAATAATAAAGGATTTGTGGTATATAATGATGCCTTTAAACAAGGATTGGGTTATGTGCTAATTGGAAAGTAGTGGCTTACGCTTCTAAATAACTTAAGAAGCATGAGCAAAACTACCTAGCACATAGCCTAGAACTAGCAGTAGTGGTGTTTGCACTCAAGACATAGAGGCATTACTTATATGGGGCAACGTGTCAGATTTTCACTGATCGTAAGAGCCTCAAGTATTTGTTTACTTAGAAAGAGCTAAATTTGAGATAGAAAAGATGCATTGCACTAATTAAGGACTACGAGTGCACTATTGATTATTATCCAAGCAAAACAAATGAGGTAGCTGATGTGCTAAGTAAGAAGTCCTCTTGTTTTATAGCTCACTTGCCAGTGGAATAGATGCCTATGTTGATCGAGTTGAGATCTTTAAGAGTTGAGTTGAAAGCTGATAATTGCGGAACGTTGATAGCTAATTTTTGAGTTAGGTCGACTTTAATTGACAAAGTCTACCATACACAACCTCAGGACCCGCATTTAAAGAAGTTGATAGAGGATGTGTAAAAAGTGTTACGAATCGATTTCATGGTAAGAGATAACGGAGTCTTAGTCATGGGTGATAACTTTATGAAATGAGAGTTATCATAACATTTTTAGACTCAAACTAATATTACTTAGAGAGTTAATGATGAGTTTTTATCCCATTTTTAGTAAATTTTGCATGAATATCTATTTAAGCTTAATTATAATAATTTGATGTATTTTAGATCATTTTACCTCGAATTGAATGTGATATTGTAGGTAACCCAAAAGCTCATGCTTTGTTGATGGATGCTATAGAAGAATAACTACATTGTTGCAACAACACGCTTGTAGAAAATGACAAAGCACTTATCTGCTAATAAACAAAAACAAGAATGAGCCAGAGAAAATGTTGGAGCAAATGTTGCAATAATTCAGGACCAAGTACAGACAAAAACTACCCAGGCTGTTCACGCACTATCTGAAAGATTCTGCTGCAACCATTGCTGCACTGCCACTTTCAGGTGGAAACAAAGTAATGGCAAGCAGCATAAAATGAAATGTGGTCCTAGAATGCCAAGAATGGACAAGTGTCCTCATGTTTTTTTGGGTTGCCCTAACTTCAAGCTATAAAAGAGAAAACAAAAGAAAAAGACATATCCACTGCCATCACATACAAAAAAAAAAAAGGAATTTCACAGCTGCAATAAAGGGTATCTTGTAGAGAAGAATGAGAAAAACTTGAAGACTAGAGCATGACACTTTGGTCTTTTTTGTATCTCAACTTTATTATTATATTTTGCTTGTAGTATTTTCTCTTTGATGATGTATTTCATGGCAAACACTTACGTTCCCATTATGAGTTAAACTTTAATATAGTTAGGTTTTGAATGAGCTTAATAGTTATTTGACTTATATATGTATGTTGCTTAGAATCTGCTGTAACATTTTGTTTTGATTTTACATATTACAAATCTCTATTTCTGTTGACCACCCATTTCGTGGATACTAATGAAGAAGTAGCCTAAAAAAGGTTCGACTTAGTAGAACAAATTAAAATAATATATGGTTTTAGATTGGGTTTCCAAAGTTAAGTTAATCTAAATTTGAATAGGACCATGCTTAATCTAAGATTAGTGAAGAACTAAACGTAAGGATTCATCTTGTAGGGCAAACAGAGTCTAGATTGTATAATGTTATGTTTAATATTAGTTTAATAACTGGTCACTATTAGATTGCATATAAATAAGATATAAACATGCAATACTTGAGGATGCATTAGAGATTTTTCCCAGTGCTGTAGTAAACGTTGTAGCAACTGCGCCTCAAGTATAAGACAATCAATAACCATTAAGTGAGTTTAGAACCCATATACCCCTTTGTCATTGAAGTATATCTTTGTGTTTGACTTTAGTTTTTTCTTACTGCATTTTGTTTATTGCATTTTTAATTTCATTCGATCATCAATCTTATTATTTATTTTGTTTTATTTAGTTTACTAAAATTGCACTATTAAGCTTGCTGTAGCATGTTCTATAACATCAATTCCTGTGAAGACAATCTTGATACTCATCATTATATTACTTGTTCTGTACACTTACACATTGACACCACTATACATCATATCGAGCACGCACCAATAGGTAGCAAGCTTTGTGTATCAAACATAAAGGATCTGAAAATGGAGATCATGGAAAATGCTCATTGCTCAGCCTATGTGGTGCATCCTGGTAGTACGAAGATGTACCACACCCTGAAGGATTATTACTGTTGGCAAGACATGAAAAGAGAGATAACAGAATTTGTTTCCCCATGTTTGGTTTGCCAGCAGATTAAGACTGAACGTCAAAGGCCTGCAGGGTGTTCTTAGTCACTTCCTATTCCTAAGTGAAAATAAGAGCATATCATTATGCACTTTGTTGCAGGATTCCACATACCCGGAGTGGCCATGATAGTGTTTAGGTGGTTGTTGACCGACTTATAAAATTTGCTCACTTTTTACCCCTCAAAACTGTCTATTCGATGGATAAGTTGGGGAGTATTGAACTATTTATGTCGCTGATATAGTTCGTCTTCATGGAGTTCATGTGTCTATTGTTTTGGATAGAGGTTCTCAGTTCACTTCTAAGTTCTGGACCAGCTTGCAAAAGACTTTAGGTATCAAGTTGAACATTAATATAGCTTCTCATCCACAAATTAATGGTCAGTCAGAGCGTAATATTTAAACCTTGCAAGATATATTATGAGCTTGTAGTGGGAAATTTATTTACCCTTGATGGAGTTTGCTTACAATAACAATTATCAAGCTAGTATTGAGATGACACTTTATAAGGCTTTATACAGTAGAAAATGCAGAACTCTAGTAAGTTTGGATTAAGTTGATGAATGGAGATTATTTGGTCCTGAATTAATTTAGGATACGAATGAAAAGGTAAAACTTATCTGGGATAGATTAAAAGTGGCCCAAAATAGACAGATGAGCTATGCAAACACGCATAAGCAGGAACTTGAATTTGAAGTTGGGGATAGAGTTTTTAAAAGGGTATCTCCTTGGAAAAGGGTACTTTGATTTAGGAAGCGTGGGAAGCTAAGTGATAACTCTATGAAATGAGAGTTATTACATCAATTCTAGACTTAAATTAAGATCACTTAGAGAGTAAATGAGGTGTTTTTATTACATTTTGGTTATATTTTGCATAAACATTCATTTTAGTTAAGTCTTAATAAGTTTTGCTTGAATCAAAGTAATTTGTGCTCAAAACATGTGCATAATTGTAAGTTTTCAGAAGTTCATAATTCATGAAGGGGTGCTGAGACACTAGACTAGAAAGAGGAGGAAAAAAGATGGCCATCAAAGAAGTAAAGCACAATCGGGAACAATACACTGTTATAGCTGTTGTTAGAGCAAATATTGCTGTAGCAATCCTGGAGCATTGAGGGAGAAAACTTAAGCGCGGGTCAGCTGCAGAATTGTGATCTACAGTTTCCTAATTTAACTCATGCACGCCCAAGACTTTTATTTACCTTAGTTTTTAGTTATAAAAGGATGGCGCACACCACATAAAATGGCGGCAAATGAATTTTCATAAAATACATTAGAGAGAAAAGAAGAAGAATATCAGAATTGAAGAGGACAGCTTCAGCAGCATCGAGAAATCATGCAGAGCTATTTAGATTTACTTTTTTCCGTTCTCAACTTATACCTTTCTTCTTTCTTTGACTATTCTAATGTATCCCGTGAACAATATGTTAATGTTTGTTTTCCGCATTCAAAATATGAACTAGATTTGTTTGTAGTTGAGTGACAAACAATCCAATGGGTTTTTGATTGTTCTTATGTGTTGTTATATCATTGCTGTAGCATTTTACTCTAGTAGTTATTATTATTATAAATATTATTTCGGTTGACCACTCATTTAATAGCTCGAGTTAAGATAGAGCCGCAAAAGGGCATGTCTTGGCAGATATTATTAGAGTAATACTTGATCTTAATTTAAGTTTCTTGGATTAAGTTATCTTGAATCCCATAAGGGCTATACTTGAAGTTAAGATTTGTGACACACTAGACATAGGTACTCACCTTGTAGGGTGGAGAGACTAAAGGGTCTTAAGGCCATGCCATAGGTAAAATAGAAACTGGTCATTGCTAAATATACTTAGGGGTGTGAGAATTCCAATATACGACAATTGAGGATGCAGATTAATTCTGCCCAGTGCTGTAGCAATTGCTGTAACAACTAGTGTTAACTTGATGAAAATTAGTTAGCCCATAAAGAGAGTTTGATCATTCAACTGCCATATTCTCAAGTGAATCTTAGACACATTTAATTTAGTTTATTTCATTACGGTATTGCTTTATTTTATTCTCTCACAATTATCAATTTCGATAGAACCTACTTTATGTTTGTTAACTTCGGACTTAAGTTAGATTGCACTATTGTGATTGCTATAGCATTTCTAGTGACATCAATCCTTGTGGAGACGATCTTGAATATTCATCACTTTATTACTTGTTGTGTACACTTGCATATTGGCATCAATAGCATTTGATTATAAGATTAACCAACACTAAGCCCACATTACATTAGGCTGTATAAAATCGTAAAGCGCATTGGTCCGTTAGCTTATCAATTGGCTCTACCACCCTTGTTATCCAGAAACCACAATGTGTTTCATGTCTAAATGCTCCGAAAGTACATGTATAGTCCTAGTCACGTGTTATCGAGGCAATCAATTGAGTTGAAGGAAGACTTTTAAAGAAGAACCAGTGGAGATATTAGAACGGAAACACCAAGTCTTGCATTCTAGAACCATCCCTCTAGTAAAAGTGTTGTGAAGGAATCACACAAAATAATAGGCTACTTAGGAACGTTAGATTTAATATGAGCTCAATATCCCCACTTGTTCTCATCAGATGTGTAAATTTCAAGGACAAATGTTTTTATAAATGAGGAGAATTGTAACATATACACTTTAAATTTCTAAATAAGTGTATTATTTTTTCCCTCTTCAACATAAAATTTTTAAAGTCATTGTATTTATTACAAATTATCACTAGCAAAATTTTGGCATGACTTAAATTTGACACAATGAATAATGGATATGGCCTATAAAATTTGATAGGTTTAATAAATGGACCGAGTTTAGAATAATTTAAGTTTATCAATACAAGAAATCAAGACAACTTGAACGTGATTGAATGGACGTGTAGTCGGAATTTATTTTAACACTCAGGTCCAGTATTAGCTTAATTTGTATTAAGCTAAAAAAAAAGGGGAGGTAATTTCTAAAAATTGAGAAGGGGGAAAGAGAGAGAGCCCCCACTAAACCGGGTCAACCCCTAAACCCAACCCATGAACTTGATATCGACCCAAATAGATCTCATGATCCTAATGTTGGTGAATTTTTTTAGTCAAATGCTATTGATGCCAATGTGCAAGTGTACACAACAAGTAATAAAGTGATAAATATTCAAGATCGTCTCGCACAGGGAATGATGTTACTAGAAATGCTACAGCAAGCACAATAATGCAATCTACCTTTATTCCGAGATGAACAAATGTAAAGTTGGTTACTATTAAAATTGATAGTTGTGAGAGAATAAAATGAAACAATGCAATTATAAAATAAATTGAATAAAAATGCGTTGAAGAACCAAATGAGAGTACGATAGTTGAATGATCAAACTCTCTTTATGGGCTGACTATTTTTCACCAAGTTAACACCAGTTGCTACAACAATTTCTATAGCACTGGGTAGAATTTATTATGCATCCTCAGCTGTCGCATATTGGAATCCTTATACCCTTAAGTATCTTAGCAATAACCAGTTGTTATTCTACCTACGACATAATATTATGAACATTCATTCTCTCCACCCTACAAGGTGAGTACCTATGTCTAGTTTATCACAAATCTTAACTTCAAGTGTGGCCCTTATGGGATTCAAGATAAACTTAATCATGAAAACTTAAATTAAGATAAGTATTACTCTAATAATATCTACTAAGACATGCCCTTTTGCGGCTTTATCTTAACTTGAACCATTAAATGGGTGGTCAGTTATAATAATAGCTACAAGAGTAAAATGCTACAACAATGAAATAGCAACTCATAAGAACAGTCTAGAACCCATTAGATTGTTTATCACTCAACTACAAGCAACTTTAGTTCATATTCTTAAAGAGAAAAATAAACAGCAACATATTGGTCACGAAATACATTAGTTCGATCAAAGAGTGAAGAAATGGATAAGTTGAGAACGGCGAAGAGTGAATCCAAATAACTCTGTTGGATTCTTCAATGATGCTGCATCCGTTCCCTTGAATTCTTATCTTCTTCTTCTTTTTCTCTCAAATTTCTCCAATGATAATTTCTTGCTGTCGTTTTATGTGATGCGCATCTCTTTTTATAACTGAAAACTAGGGTAAATAAAAGCCTCGGGCGTACATGAGTCAAATTAGGAAATTACAGATCGTAATTCTGCAGCTAACCAGTGCTAACTTTTTACCCTCGGTGTTCCAGGATTGCTACAGCAATGGTCACTCCAGCAACGGTTATAACACTATACTGTTCCCGATTGTGTTTAACTTCTTTTGTGGCCATATTCTTTCTTCTTTTTGCTAGCCTAATATCTCAGCATCCCTTCATGGATTATAAACTTCTGAAAACCTACAATTATGCACATGTTTTGAGTACAAGTTACTTTAAATCAAGCAAAACTTATTAAAACTAAACTACAATGGATGTTTATGCAAAACATAACCAAAGTATAATAAAAACACATCATTTACTCTCAAAGTGGTCTTGATTTAAGTCTAGAATTGCCATAATAACTCTCTTTTCATAGAGTTATCACACCCCCAAACTTAAACCGTTACTTGTCCTCAAGTAATGACAACATACTAACACTTCACGCACCCAATCATGCAATACACAACTTAGCTCTATTGTCAAATTTACAAGGATTCTTCCACCTTCAGATCACAATCTCAATCATGCCGAATGGCCAGAGTAAATCAGTTCTAGACTTAAGCTTCCGTATGTCCGAAGTGTGTGTGTGTGTGCTACTTTGATTGAATTCCAGAAATGCTACAACATTACCAAGATATTGCATGTAATTCAAAGGTAGCATAATTTTATTCACATATGGGGTAGCATAAATCTCACATACTCAGACTGTGCTCTATTTCAGAATGAAAATTTAAGAGTGCTCAACCCTCATCACTGTAATATTTATTTTTCATGTGAATGTCAATCAATTGTAATGATTAAACCCAATTACGCAAGCCATGCACAGATCAGAGTTGTTGTAGCAATATCTGTAACAAAATCTTATCTAGAGATATCTTTTAACTCAAAGTTGAACATGGGGCTCATGAACAGACCTGACTACTCAATATCTTAGACAGAGGACTTTCTCTTATTGTTGTCTCACTTTTTTTTTTAACAGTCAATATAACAGATGCTACAACACTGCTCATAACTCTTGTTGCCTTTGGACGCAAATCTGCATATGAGGTACATACTCAGCTCTGGTTACTCAGCAACTTGAGCCATTGGAGCAAAGTTTATTTCATAACAAGTACAGTCCAGCAAAATTTTTCCCCCAAACTTAAGATATTTTTTATTCTTTTGACTCTGCTACAACATTCTCATAAAACTCCACCAAAGTTTAGGTGTCAGGACAGAATTTCACTCTCTGTCTATAATTATCTCTATTCATCATTCTTATAATCACTAATTAACACTCAATTTATCTTCATTGGGTTTTCAAATCCATACACAAATATTAGATAGCAGAGCTTCACATAACACATACAAAATCACATGTCCAAAATACCCAGAAACACATCCCCCCAAGCTTTAAATGGTGATGTGTCCTCATAAGCACACAACAACAAATTCACACAACCCGACAAGGACATGGATGAGGAATTTAGAAAATAAACCAAACAAAATAAAAACTTAATGAAAGAAATTTTTTTCTGAAGTGAGTAAATAAAATGACTAACAGGAAAGGGATACTCCCCTAGTGTTTGGGCACTGCTACAACATGGTGTGATGACATCAGCACTTTTTTTATGCACTTCGCAACTTATCCTTTAAGGATTCTTGTGGGGAGGTGGCTCACAACGTCCTTTTCTTTTTCTTCAATGGGCCGGTGGGAGGGGTTGCAGTTGGGGCAGCTTGCTTAGTTGACACCGATCTGGTCTTTTTTTGTTCTGGTGAGTCTGTTACAGAAATGCCTCCAGAAGTACTGCCCTTTCTTTTGTTGGATCCTCTAGGACTATCACGAACAGGTTTGCTAGGAGTTTGCTGTGGAGGAGCTATAACTGGTGCTTCAGCTACATGTCTCTCAGCTGTGATGGCGACAATGATGTCAAGTAGTTGCTTGGCTTCTATGGGTGTACGAGTGACTCTGGTTGCTGCAGCTTCCAGCTCTGCATAAACTTGCTCGACTTCATCTTCAGAGGCAAGAGGGGTAGCTATTTTTTCCTTGTCATTTCTCAAAAGGACTGGAATGAGAGGCTTCTCTTCATGTTTATCTTCGTCATCTTATTGGATGATGTGCTTTTTCCTGGGTTTAGAAGAGGTCCTGACTAGGGGTTCCTCACGTTCTTTCTCAGACTCTTCCTCTGCCTTTGTTGATGAACTGTCAGTTGCAAACTTGTCACCTTCTTCCTCAGGTTGGTCAGATGGTTCAACATCTTCTAAGTCAGCCTATGCTTGTGGGTCTGTTGCAGCTTCTTTTGTTGGTTCATCTATGTCAGTGGCTTTTTCATTGACCTCTGCTGGAGCATCTGTAGCGTTGGTATCAAAATTGTACTGCTGAAGCAATGAATCAGGGAAATTTCGGTGGATGCTTTTCATGTATATAGCAAATTGGTGTAGGTGGCTTTCCAGGTGCTGTAAGTAGCTCTAAAACCGATCGTTTTCCCTCTGCTGAGCTTTATCACATTGAGTGATGCTGGTGCTCAGTGCTTGTATTCTTTATTCTAGCCCAATAGCTCGTCTCTCCCCTGTTACAACAATTGGTTCAGTTGTTGCTCCAGCAATTCTCTCAATGGTGCGTACAGTGAAGGCGCCGTCATTCTTGACATGTTCATCCTTGGTATCAAGACGAACGCCTAATACTACATAGATGCTAGTGATGAGTGAAGGAAATAGCAAGGCAGTAGCTTTATGGTTTTTTATGGCACAATCTCGAATTTTTTTTCGATAATGCGTCCCACATCTATGGGAAGCCCTCTAACAATAACATATAACAGTACCAACCTTTCTTATGAAATAGTAGTAGTGTGGGTGGTTGGCATAAGCCTGGATTTCAGAAATTTCACCCACACCTTAGCAATGGGTTTTAAATATATCCTATTAATTACACGCCCTTCCTCATTAGCCCACGATGCACCCTCTACTGTAAGTGTCGTGAAAATTGTGTTGCATTTTTGCGGGGTCAATTTTTCAAGCAACTTGGCATACTCATAATTAATTTCAGCAGGTAAATTATAAAAAGCATTTATAACTCGAGAGTCTAATGGAACAAGTGAGTTTCTTACCCAAATATTGTGCTGTTGGGCTTATCAAATTGGCATAAAATTCTTTTACTATTGGCAGCATAGGATCTCGAGGGTGGTTGCAAAACTCTAGCCACCCACGCTTTGCTGCAGCATTGTGTACTGTTTGCACAATTCTTGTGGGTTGAGGTGGGAATTGAAACCCTTTTTCTTCCAGAATCCTGCGCGGTTCAATGAACCATTCATATTTTTCTTTCGTGTTGTAACTTTGGAAGCATGAAGGATCTTTGAGTCGGCAGGCTGTTCTTTTATACCTTGACATTGCTATAGCAGTAAGAATTCGATGGTAATATGCCTGAGAGTAAAATGAGAAGAAGAAGTTTAAGAATTGTTGGAGTCGTGATTGCGAAGGAGATGAGAAATAGTGCCGTAGGTCACTAAGCACAGTAACTCCCTTTTATAGTTGAATTTAAATGAAAATAAATCTGGTAAAGAGAGATAAATTAGGAAAGAATATATTTAAAATTCATTAAGCATATCCCATAAAAATAGGCAAAAGAAATTAGTGCATTAATTTCAGAGATTTTTTCTTCCTCAATTTCTATCCAAATCCATTCATCTATCTGTCATATTTTATCTCCAACGGTAAGTGAGAGGCTCCACCTTGAAGTTACTGTAACGGTAATATTGGTTGCTGCAGCATCCAATTGTTTGCTTTAGCAACGGTTACATATTCTTCTCCAATAGATGCTGCCACGTGGCTTGCCTCTGCACTCTGTCAATAATACAACCCCAATTGTCAGTATGGAATCCATTTGTCACACATATTTCGCTTGAGAAGTTTAAAAATAAATAAAACCAATCCTAAGAAATTAAAAATAAAGACATAAAACGACACAAAACTAAAGGTTCAATAATTCGAAATAATGAAAATAAATAACAATAATTGAATAACAAAATTAAAATGAAATAAAAGGATGAGCCTTCAACAAAACTAGAGAGGGTCAAGCTCAGTTGAAGTGACTGCCCCCGCAATGAGTTGCCTCCCATTGAGCGCTCGATTTAAGGTCCTTCAGCCTGACCTTCTTTGACTGCTCAAGAGCTCGGTTCTTTAAGGAGTAAGACCTCCTTTGAACAATCTGTAGCTGGGTGTATGTAACGCTTAACTCTGTGCCCATTGACTTTCATCTAGGAGATTAACAACCCCATGAGGATAAATTCTGAGCAGCTTGAAAGGTCCAGACCATCGAGATTTTAGTTTTCCTGGAAATAGTCTTAGCCTTGTATTATGGAGCAGCACTGGTTGACCAGGGCTTAATTTCCTATGTTGGATACGCTTGTCATGCCAGTGTTTTGTCCTCTTTTTATAGATTCTTGCATTTTCATATGAGAACAGCTGTAATTCATCAATCTCATATAGTTGAAGCTTCCTACTCTGCTGCAGCATGTATATCCCAATTTAATTACTTCAGTGCCCAGTATGCTTTGTGCTCCAGCTCAAGTGGCAAGTGACAAGCCTTCCCATAAATAATTCGGTAAGGAGACATGCCAAGTGGTGTTTTGTATGTCGTCCTATAGGCCCATAAGGAGTCATGTAAATGTAAGGACCAATCCTTCCTTGACAGGTTCACTAGTTTTTCTAATATCTTCTTAATCTCTTTATTGGACACTTCTGCTTGGCCATTGGATTGTGGGTGATATGTTGCTACTTTATGCCTGACTCAATACTTTACCATAGCTGCAGCAAATACTTTGTTGCAAAAATGAGTACCTTCATCACTAATAATTGCTCTTGGAGTGCCAAATCTGGAAAAAATATTTTTCTGAAGAAAGTCCACCATTGCTTTAGCATCATTGGTAGGTAATGCTACATCTTTTACCCATTTGGAGACATAATCCACAACAACCAGGATATATAAGTTCCCAAAGGATGGTGGAAAAGGGCCCATGAAATCTATTCCCCATACATAAAAAACTTCCACTTCCAGAATATTTGTCAATGACGTTTCATGTCTTTGAGTTATGTTCCCTGTCCTTTGACACCTGTCACAACATTTAGTGAATTCATAAGCATCTTTAAAAATAAAAGGCCAATAATAATCTGATTACAGAACTTTAGTAGCTGTTCTGTGACCACCAAAATGTCATCCATATGCTTCAGCATAGCATGATTCCAGTATGTGGGGAATTTCTCCCTCTGAAGCACATCTTCGTATTACTTGATCTGAGCATAACTTATATAAATATGGGTCATTCTACTGGTAGCTTCTAACATTATTAAGAAATTTCTTTTTCTCCTGAAACTTCAACTCAGGTGGTAGTAATCCACTTACTAAGTAGTTAGCAAAATCTGCATACCATGGAGGTCTTTATCCTAACAAAGCCACACAACAATCCAATCTAACGCCTTAATAAATTTGAAAGCAATAAGTTTAATAAAAGCACAATAACAAATGAGTAAGGGAGAAGAGAAACAAACACACGAATGTTTACGTGGTTCGGCAATCCCCGCCTACGTCCATGCCTCCAAGCAATCCAAGCTTAAGGATTTCACTATCCAAGCCTTTCCAAGGCTTCAAACGTTTACAATTGACTTCATGATGTCAATGAACCTTTATAACAAAGAGATTATCTCCCAATCTCTTCACTCAAGTATCTCACACACTCAATCACTTACAATTAAGATGAAGAAATGAAAGTTACAACAAAACTCACTCAAAGAGTAGATATTCAAAATAAAGAACAAGAGATGATTCAATATTTTATGATTTGCGAATTGAGAGCTCAAGATATCTCGTGTGCTTTTTGTTTATGCTTGCTAGAGAGCTCGAAAATAAATTGGATTTGAGTTTATATAATTTGATGCCAAAAACTAGTCGTTATGTGTTTTCTGATGATAACCGGCTTGCCGTTTTTGGAATCCGGTTAGCCGCTTTTATGTTACCGTTACAATAAAAATTTGAATTTCAGAACATCCGGCATGCCGCTTACCATATCCGGATAGCCGTTTATGCTTTAGAAGCTTGCTGCCCAAAATCTGGATTGTCGCTTACCATATCCGGTTAGCCGCTTGCTACAGTAACTACTATAGTGAAATATTTTTTAAAATTATAGTTTGACCCCAAACTTTATAAAATTATATTATGACCCAAAACGTTATGAAAGCTTTCAAATAGGTCCAATTTTAGAATTTTTAAATAATACTTTGTCAATCCAAAACTTTATGAAATTATGATTTCACCCAAATTATGTGAACTAATAGAATGACCCAAAATATTTAAATATTTTCAAATAGGTCCAAATCTGAAATCTTAAAACAATATCAAAAGTTTTAAAATACTTTCATTTTAGTCCAAAACACTTTAATTACATAACATCATTTTCTTATTATAAAAACACAATTAATAAATCTTTGTTTAATCAACACATGTGGTTTGTTATTATCAAAATCAATATCTATAGCCATATAGGCTAACAATCTCTTCCTTTTTGATGATGGTAAAACACATTATAAAAATTTAATCTAGTTATGAAAAGTTCCCTCTTAATCAATGCAAGGTTAAAAAACTGATTTGAAAATTATTTAAAAGACTCCCCTGCGTACATGCATACTTCCCCTGCATACATGCATACTTCCCCTGCATACATGCATACTCCCCCTGCATACATGCATATTTTTATAACACTTTTTATAACACATATTAGATTACTCTCCCCCTTCATCATAAAAAAGAATAAAAGCTCCCCATATCAATCATCAAAGTCCCAATACAAGCACATTAGTTCAAAAATATCTATAAGCATAAGGAAATCCATATAATCCATAACAAACAATTAAAAGAAATCCATATCATCGAAAACAAGTACATAATCCAAAAGCATAATAACCATCCATATAATCGAAAATAAAAGGACATAAAGCAGTAAATGATATGTAGGTGTATCCAAATACAAGCATAAGAGACTACTAAGGTGGTGAGGATGGTGGTGATGGAGAATGATACGGATATGGAATGCCAAAGTGCTAAAAAAGAAGGCGCTGTCTATGAATGAGCTGCTGCTGTTGCTGCTGAAACTCAATCTGCCATACAGAGAGTGTCTTCACCTCATCCATAAGCTACTGAAGAGTAACCTCTTCAGAGGTAGGAGGCTGTGGAGATGATGAGGCGGATACAGAGGCACTAGGAGCTGAAACAATCACGGGATGATCTTGGCGTCTACACTGGCCCCGAAATGAGAGTGAGAAAATAGGTAACTGATCAGCTGGAACCACAACATTAAGTAGTCGATCATCATTTGGAGTAAGAAAGGTAAAATTGTTTTCAATGAATTTGACCCAAGTGCCATTTTTCCACGCAAAGCCTAAGCCAAATATAGCTTCATCCTCGATACCCTTAGACGGTCTACACAACGGTTCTTAAATCGTTACATCAAAATATTTAAGGATTCGGGTAATGAAGTGACCATATGGAAGGGAGCGGGTAATCAAGGCGAAGCAAAATGCGAGTTTGAAGACAAAGACACTGAGTATGAAAATGAATGGTACAATCTTCAACAGAAAGATCATCATGCCGACAAATATTACGAACATCGTCAACATGAACATAACTATCAAGTTTAGGAGATTACCTCACGAGTCCTGAAGCTTTGTTGAAACTGTTTGACTAAATGTTTTTTGTTCTGAAAGTGTGTGGACTCAAAATTGGATTGATTGGAGGTGCCTCTTGCTTCCTGCGACTGGTTGGTTTGTTGAACCAGCCGAGAGCTTGACATTGTGATTTTGATTGATTTAAAGTTGAAAGAAGCAAAGAGAATGAAGATGATGAAGATTGAAAGAGATTTTAAGAAGCAATTTGGATAAAAAGGCTTAAGAGGAAGAAATCTAGAGAGATAAAATTCGGTTGAAAACCTATGTTGAATTTGGGATCTAGAGATTTAGGTGAAGAAAATGAAGTTTAAGGATGATTTTGAGCATATGAAGTAATGGAGAATGATTTTTGTGACTCAATTTGATGCGAAAAAGGAAGAAGATGATGGATTTTGGAGTGAGAGAGAGTGATGAATAAACGGCTTTGAGAGAGAGAGAACTATCCGGTTGGCCGAATGAAGGAGGAAGAAGAACATTGTTAAAAGGCCTCGAATCCGGCTTGCTAGATTTCACTAACCGGTTAGCCAGTTAGTGTCCAGAATCATGAAAGCCGAAAATGGCTTGCCGGTTGCGTGATTCGGTTTTCCGGATATCCAGAATGTGTCAAGAACTAATTCGGCTTACCGGTTTGAATAACCGGTTGGCCGATTTTCAGGGAGAATATTGCTTCACGAATTCGGTTTTCCAGATTGAAGAACCAGTTAGCCAGTTGTGAAGAAGAACCATGCAAACCGTAATCGGTTTTCTGGATTTGAAGAACCGACTGTCCGATTTTGAGGCAGAGAGGAAGCTTAGCAAATCCGATTTTCCGGATTGAATAACCTGATGACCGGTTTGCATCCAGTGAGCTCCAGAATACATCTGGTTTTCTGATTTTTATAACCGATTGATCGATTTTGGTCTAGAAATCTTACAAGGCAAATCTGGCTTATCGATTCGATAAATTCGGTTATTTGAAATTTGTCCCCAGAGCAATTAATAAGAAATCAGTTTTCCGGTTGAGAGGAAGTGGTATACCAGTTTAGACTTGGAAATCTTTTTTACTCTAATTGAATTTTGGCAAGCTGTTATACTTGTATTGTACACACCAATTTATTTTTGGCTTAAAATTTAATCAATTTTAAATCATTTTGAGATTTAAAACTTTTCAATAAGTCTTTCAATGCATGAACCATAAATGCATACAATAACAAACATGTTAACTTAATCAACAAATTATAATTTAAGATGCAACATTCATCATTCCAAGCTCATGTCTTATCTTTATAAAATGCTCTTCACTAAGAGGTTTTGTAAAGATATCCGCAAGTTAATTTTCAGTAAAAACAAATTTAATCACAACATCTCTTTTTTGAACATGATCTCTAAGGAAGTGATGCTTAATTTCTATATGCTTAGTCCTAGAATGTTGAATGAGATTCTTGGATAGATTTATAGCACTAGTATTATCACACAAGATAGGTATTTGATCGAGTTTAATACCATAGTCTCTAATGGTTTGTTTCATCCAAAGAATTTGTGCACAACAACTATCTGCGGCAATGTATTCTGCCTCGGTGGTTGAAAGCGCAACCGAGTTTTATTTCTTACTAAACCAAGAGACAAGTGAATGGCTTAGGAAGTGATATGTTCCACTAGTACTTTTTCTATCAATCTTATATCCGGCAAAATTGACATCCGAATAGCAAGTTAAGTCAATATGAGTTCTCCTAGGATACCAAAGGCCAAGATTAATGGTGCTAATCAAATATCGAAAAATTCGTTTGACAGCAAGCATGTGTGACTCTTTAGGAAAAAATTGAAATCTAGCACACAAGCATACACTAAACATAATATCAGGCCTACTAGCAGTTAAATAGAGTAAGGATCCGATCATACCTCGATATGTCTTGATATCAACTGCCTTACCTTTCTCATCTTTGTCTAGCTTGATGGTAGTACTCATGGAGTGCTTTTTGCCGTTCCATTATCATAGCAAAATCTTTTGCGTAAATCGTTCACGTACTTGGCTTGATTTATGAAAATTTCCTCCTCGTTTTGTTTGATTTGGAGTCCAAAAAAGTACTTCAACGCACCCATCAACTCACCCATCATACTCATCTCAAATTCTTTGCTCGTACATGATGAAAATTCTTTACACAACAACTCACTACTAAAACCAAAAATAATATCATCAACATAAATTTGAACAATAAGTATATCTTGGTTCTTATTCTTAACAAATAAAGTTGTGTATGCTTTTCCCATCGAAAAATTGTTATCTAACAAGAAGTTTTTAAGCCTATCATACCAAGCTCTAGGTGCTTTTTTTAGTCCATACAAAGCCTTAGATAACTTATACACATGATCTGAAAAATTTTCATTTTCAAAACCAGGAGATTGTTTCACATAAACTTCCTCCATAATATAACCATTTAAGAAAGCACTCTTGACATCCATTTGATATAAAATAAAATCCTTATGACATGCATATACTAACAACATCCTAATGGATTCTAACCTAACTACAGGTGCAAATGTTTCATCAAAATCAATTCCTTCTTCTTGGTTGTAACCTTGAGCCACTAATCTAGTTTTATTTCTTACAACCATACCGGATTCATCCATTTTGTTTCTAAATACCCATTTAGTGCCTATAATGGATTGATGTTCTGGATTATAAACTAATTCCCACACATTGTTTCTCTCAAATTGATTCAACTCCTCTTGCATTGCCATACTCCAAGATTCATCATTTTTCGCATCCGCAAAAGGATTTGGTTCAATTTGAGAAATAAATGCAGCATGCTCACATGTGTTCTTAAGATATGATCTAGTTGTAACACCTCGTGATGGATCTCCTAAAATTACATTCTTAGGGTGAGAAGACATATACCTCCCCTCCTTAGGGAGTGTTTGAAAAGTACCTTCATTTTGCTCTGCATTTGTTTCTTCATGATATTCCTCTTGAATTCCATGTGGTGCATCTTTTTGGTTGTCAATTGATGATTCTTCTCGTTGTTCTTCTTCTGCATTATCATCAACAACTACTTTCTCTGTAGAAAAGGGATTAGACTCATCAAATGTAACATGCATAGATTCTTCCACAACTAAAGTTCTTTTATTATAAACTCTATAAGCTTTGCTTAAGTTTGAATAACCAAGAAAAACACCAACATCAGATTTTGGATCAAATTTACCAAGATTATCTTTTGTGTTTAAAACAAAACATTTGCATCCAAAGACTTTAAAATAGCCAATGTTGGGTTTTTTATCTTTCCAAAGCTCATATGGAGTTTTATTAAGATTAGGTCTAATCAACACACGATTCAAAACATAACAAGCAGTGTTGACGGCTTCGGCCTAAAAATACTTAGGCAAAAAATTTTCATTCAACATGGTCTTAGGCATTTCTTGAATAGACCTATTCTTTCTCTCTACAACTCCATTTTGTTGTGGAGTCCTAGGTGATGAAAATTGATGCTCAATGCCAAAGTCATTACAAAAATTTTCAAATGCATGATTTTCAAATTCTCCACCATGATCACTTCTAATACAAGTAATAGAATAACCTTTTTCATTTTGAACCTTTTTACAGAAAATTCGAAATGCATCAATGGCATCATCCTTATTAGCTAAGAACAATACCCATGTGTATCTAGAATTATCATCTACATTTACAAATGCATAAAATTTGCCACTTAAACTAGCATATCTAGAAGGTCCAAACAAATTTATGTGAAGTAATTGAAGTGGTTTTGAAGTAGACACATGATTCTTGCTTTTGAAGGAAGTTTTGATTTATTTTCCAAATTGGCAAGCTTCACAAATTCTATCTTTTTGAAAACTGATTTTTGGAAGACCTTTAACCAAATCATTTTTCACGATTTTTGAAATCAAATCCATGCTTGCATGATGTAATCTTCTATGCCACAACCAACCATCATCATGCAATGCGGAGAAACATTTATCATTTGTCGGTGCACAATCAATATTAATTGTATAGACATTAACACATCTATTTCCTACAAACAAAACTTTCCTATCACATATATTCTCAATAACACATTTTGATTTATCAAAGATGACTCTATATCCTTTATCACATAATTGACTAATACTAAGCAATTGTGTTTTAAGTTTTCAACCAAACACACATTTTCAATGAGAGTAGAGGATACATTACCGAAATTTCCAATGCCAATAATTTTTCCTTTTGAATTATCTCCAAATGATACATCTTCACCATTTTCGATCTTAGTAAAACTTGAAAATTAAGAATAATTTCTTGTCATGTGTCTTGAACAACCACTGTCTAAGTACCGCTTATTTTTCTTCTTCTTCAAGCCCTGTAGAGAAAATATCAAGTTTCAGGCACCCAAATCTTTTTGGGTCCTTGAGAGTTAGCAATGGTTCCTTTCGGAACCCAAACACATTTCATACCATAATATGCATTTCTCTTCACTGGACATTTATATATGACCATCTTGATTACAATAATGACATACAATTTGATTGTCAATAGATGTATTCTTCACAAAATAACTCTTGTAATATTTTTGTTTCAAATTTGGCTTATAACCAATGCCTCCTTTGTCAAATACACATTTTTGTGAGTTTAGCAAGTTATCAAACATCTTTTACCCATTTTTGAATTTTAGCACTGTTGTGCAAATTTTATTGAACTCGCAAGTGCACGAATCTATTGTAATATAGATCAATGGTGACGAGTGTCGATCCCACGAGGAGGTGGATTTTAATTGTGTGCAGAATTAATTTTGTAAATGGGTGATTGGATTGGTGGTGGAAATGATTTGGAATATGCTAAAACTTAAATTAAAATGGCGAGAATAAATTCTAAAATTGGAATTGAAATGGCGAGAATAAATTGAAGAGAATTCTATTGAAATGACGTACTTGGGTATCTGGATCCGTATCAACACGCATCATGGGCTAAATATTCCTTATTAATGCCAATTAAATCATGAGGGGGGAATCCACACCTCATGAACCACGCTCTAATCAATATGGTGCTAAAGGCTTATCGTGCCAAATAATAATAACCCAAAAGAAATTCTTTATTTCCGCAAAAAATTTGGCCTTGTCTTGCTTGGTCCAATGCTCTGGAAGTTGACTTGTAACAAGATAATTAACTATATCAGCATACCAAGGTAATACTTCCACACTCATTAATTGTTCATCTGGAAATGACTCATTTAATGGTAATGGTTCTGTAATTGTGTCAAAATGAAGACGAGAGAGATGATCCGCTACAACATTCTCTGTGCCTTTCTTATCTTTGAATTCCAAGTCGAACTCCTCCAAAAGTAACACCCAACGAATTAGTCTAGCTTTTGCATCTTTCTTTGTGAGAAGATATTTAAGAGCAGCATGATCTGTGAATATAATTATTTTACAACCAATGAGATAAGACCGAAATTTCTCTAATGCAAACACTACTGCTAGCATTTCTTTTTCAGTAGTTGAATAGTTCAACTGTGAATCATTCAATGTCATACTAGCATAGTAAATAACATGGGGAATTCGATCAACTCTTTGTCCTAATACTGCTCCTACTGCATAATCAGATGCATCACACATGAGCTCGAATGGTAAGCTCCAGTTTGGGGGCTGAATGATGGGTGATGATGTCAACAATTGCTTTAATTTTTCAAAAGCCACAAGACATGAATCATTAAAGATAAATGGTACATCCTTAGCAAGTAAATTGCATAAGGGTCTAGAAATTTTGCTAAAATCTTTAATGAAACATCTATAGAAACCAGCATGCCCAAGGAAAGATCTTACTTCTCTGACTGTTTTGGGTGGAGGAAGATTAGAAATGAGATCCACCTTGGCTTTTTCAACCTCAATACCTTTGCTCGAAATGATGTGACCGAGAACAATACCTTGTTTTACCATAAAATGGCATTCTCCCAATTTAAGACCAAGTTCTTCTCGATACATCTCTGCAGAACTAGTGTTAGATGATGTAAACATTGATCAAATGAATCACCAAAGACAGAAAAGTCATCCATAAAGACTTCAAGAAATCGTTCAACCATATCAGAAAAAATGCTTAACATGCATCGTTGAAATGTAGCAGGTGCATTACATAATCCAAATGGCATTCTCCTATATACAAAAGTGCTAAAAGGGCAAGTGAAAGTGGTTTTCTCTTGATCCTTTGGTACTATGGGAATCCGATTATATCCTGAGTAGCCATCTAGAAAGCAATAAAATTCATGGCCTGCTAATCTATCAAGCATTTGATCAATAAATGGTAAAAGAAAATGGTCTTTACGTGTGACAGAATTCAATTTTCTATAATCAATGCATACACGCCATCCTGTAGTTATTCTAGTTAGTATCAATTCATTATCAGCATTGGTAACTACTGTGACTCCTGACTTTTTAGGGACAACTTGTACAGGACTGACCCATGAACTATCAGAAATTGGGTAAATGATACCTGCGTCTAATAGCTTAAGAACTTCAGTTCTAACAACTTCTTTCATATTAGGATTTAACCGACGTTGCATTTTCCTAGTAGATTTAGCATTTTCATCAAGATGAATGTAATGCATGCAGTCTACTGGATTTATACCTTTTATGTCTGCTATGGTCCATCTTAATGCTCTTTTGTGCTCTTTTAAAACATCCAACAACTTACCTTTTTGTTCGTCATTTAGGGATGATGAGATGATTACCGGCAGAGCACTTTCTTCTCCCAAAAATGCATATTCCAATGTGTTGGGCAATAGTTTGAGCTCGAGTTTCGGTGGTGATTCTGATGATGGGATGAGTTTCTTTTCTGATGGTGCTAGTTGTTCTACTCTTGACTTCTATTTATTAGTGTCCATGGATGGTGCTGAGTCAAGTAGGGCGTTGACCTCATCGACCGATCTGTCAATATTAAAATCCAAATCAAAGTGAGTTAAACATGTTTGTAAATGATCATCACTAAGGTTTGAAAGAAAAGTATTATCAACTATTGTTTCTATTAAATCCACATCAACAATTCCATCATCTGCACTGTGAGGTTGTTTGGCAATGTTGAAAATGTTTAGCTCTATAGTCATGTTGCCGAAGGACAACTGCATATTTCCAGTCCTGCATTAAATGTGAGCATCCGCAGTTGCCAAGAAAGGTCGGCCTAGAATAATGGGGATGTGCTTCCTCGAATCATGTATTGGTTGAGTGTCAATTACAATGAAATCAACAGGAAAATAAAACTTGTCTACCTGGATAAGCACGTCCTCCACAATACCACGAGGTATTTTCATGGACCGATCTGCAAGTTGTAACACCACTGGAGTTGGGTGTAATTCT
This sequence comes from Citrus hindsii, assembly GCA_004802465.1. Taxonomy (NCBI): domain Eukaryota; kingdom Viridiplantae; phylum Streptophyta; class Magnoliopsida; order Sapindales; family Rutaceae; genus Citrus; species Citrus hindsii. The sequence continues at coordinate 280,280 of QWBT01000632.1, forward strand.
CCAAGTCCAAGTTTTAAAAATACTGAGTAAGGCAACAGATTTACACTAGCTCCTAAATCCAACAAAGCATTCTCAATTGTGTGGTTCCCTATGCTACATGAGATTGTGGGGGAGCCTGGGTCTTTGCATTTTAGAGGAATTTTATGTTGGAGTATAGAACTAACGTTTTTTGTTAAAAATGCCTTCTTTTGAACATGAATGTTTCTCTTTTTAGTACAAAGGTCTTTAAGAAACTTGGCATAAGATGGAACTTGCTTTATAGCATCAAGTAAAGGGATGTTAACACTTACCTGTTTGAAGATTTCGAGAATCTCACCTGTGGATTTTCCTTTCTTTCCTTTCGCTAACCTCTCAGGAAATGGAGCTTTCGGAACGTATTCTCGTGGGTTGGTTTCTTCTTTCTCTTCCGATGGTGAGTCCTCAACATTCACAGGTACAATTTGATTTTCTTTTGTCACCGAAATCTCCACTTTATTGTCGACTTCTTTTCCTTTTCGCAAGGTCATGACTGCTTTGACCTCTCCATGCTGCTGTGGTGAACTGGTACTTGCTTCATGCACTCCTTTAGGATTAGGCACTGGTTGACTTGGAAACTTACCTTTCTCAACAGTCATTGCCAAGGTCTGAACTGAAGAAGCAAGTTGTCCCACCATCTTCTCGAGGCTTGAAATTGATTGCGCTTGTGAGTTGAAGCCTGCTCTCAACTCATTTCATAGTCCATCAATGGTGTGGTTCTGTTGCTCAATCATGGAGTGAGTAAGATTCTTGAGATTCTGGAATGAATCCTCCAATGGTCTGGGTTGAGAGTAGTTTTGGTTCTGATTGTATGGTCTAAATGGAGGCTGAGAGGCTTGAGAAATTTGAGAAATTTGTTGCATTGGTGGAGCTGGAGCTGTTGGTCCATTCTGTTGGAATCCTTAAGACCATGAAAAATTGGGGTGGTCTCTCCATCCAGGATTATATGTGTTGGAGTATGGGTTGTAATTTGATGGTTTTCTCATTACACCTATGGCATTGGCTTGATCTGGATATGAGTCAGGGTCATGTGGCTCAATTGATTTACCAGTCGATAACGATGCTATTTGTCGAGAGAGACCTTCAATTATTGCTTTGACTTCTTTAATTTCTGAACTGGATTCGCCAATGTGAACCTCATTTACTCCCTTAATTCTTCTAGTATTCCTGAGTGACCGACTCCGTTGTTGGGAATTATCTGCTTGTCGCTGGAAGAATTCCCAAATCTCTGATGCACTTTTTGACATTAGCTCTCCTCCACTTGTTGCCATTAGCCATTCTTGCACATTCGGCAATAATCCCTCCAAAAAGTATTGGCATTGGTGCCATTTCTCGTACCCATGATGTGGACACTTCAAGAGTAGCCCATTGAATCGCTCCCATGTTTCGAAAAACTGCTCGTCTTTTCTCTGGGTAAACTCTGAAATTTCCCTGCGAATAGCATTGGTTTTATGCACTGGGAAATATTTATTCAAAAATTTTGTAACCATTTGTTCCCATGATGTGATGCTATTAGCAGACAAAGTATTTAACCATGAACGAGCTCTATCCTTTAAAGAAAATGGGAATAGTCCAAGTTTAACATCATCATCTGAAAAACTCTCATATTTAAATGTTTGACAAATAGCATGAAAATCATTCAAATGATTATATGGGTCCTCATTTTCTAGGCCATAAAATGTGGGGAGACAATTTAGCACACTAGGTTTTAGTTCAAAACTGCTAGCAGCTACATTTGGGTATCTTATGCATGATGTGCTCAAATTAGCTAAGGGACTGAAGTAGTTCTTAAATGACCTCTCATGTGGTTGCAAATCCATTTTATTTTTTACTTGTTTGTGTGTGCGAAGTGTTTTCTCAAGTTTAAGGTCTATAGGTTCAAGACTAGGTAATAATGACCTACGACCATGCATGCAAAACAAATAAAATAAAAATAAAGATGGGAACAAAATAAATAAAATAAAGAAGAAGGAGAAATTACGTTACTAACCTTATCACGCTGTTAAAACATTTCTATAAAAATACACAAAAATAAATACGTGAAATAAATTAACTAAAAATAAATTAATAAGATAAAAAATTACAAAGAAAAATAAATTGAAAATTAAATTACAGAATTTTAAAGAAGAGAAAAAGAAAAGAAATACTAACCTTTAAATGTAGATTTACTTTTTTTTCTTTTTTCTTTTTAAAAAAAATACAAGAAAACAATTTAAATGGAATTATTCACAAAAATTAATTCTATGAATTAAAATTACTTACCTCCCCGGCAACGGCGCCAAAAACTTGTTGTGCAAATTTTATTGAACTCGCAAGTGTACGAATCTATTGTAATATAGATCAATGGTGACGAGTGTCGATCTCACGAGGAGGTGAATTTTAATTGTGTGCAGAATTAATTTTGTAAATGGGTGATTGGATTTATGGTGGAAATGATTTGGAATATGCTAAAATTTAAATTAAAATGGCGAGAATAAATTCTAAAATTGGAATTGAAATGGCGAGAATAAATTGAAGAGAATTCTATTAAAATGACGTACTTGGGTATCTGGATCCGTATCAACACGCATCATGGGCTAAATATTCCTTATTAATGCCAATTAAATCATGAGGGGGGAATCCACACCTCATGAACCACGCTCTAATCAATATGGTGCTAAGGGCTTATCGTGCCAAATAATAATAACCTTATACTAGAGAGCCGGTGTAACAAGGGCGGTATCTAGACAAGATTATTATTATTTCTCGACGAGAAGTCAAAACATCCACAAAAACTAGAGAGGAAGAGAAAATAAATTTACCAAATTAAGCCCATGACACATGTTGAGACTTCACCTTCAACCCAAGCTTGAAAGAAAATTAGCTACTCATAATTGAACTAGGGGCAAAATGGAAATTTATTAAAATACATAGAAAATACAAGATGGAGACGGAATTACAGAAAATGGATCCCAAAAATGGATTCAGAGCTATCAAATTAGGGGGGAGAGGCCCCCTTTTTATAGACACATGGAGTAAATCATGGCCATCGGATTAAAAATAGTTTGGACGCTCAGGATTGCGCCACGTCATCAGTCAACAGTACGCGGTTTGACCACGTGGATGAACAGTAACAAGGTTTGACCCGGGTTGAACAGTAACACGGTTTGGTTGAAAATAATCCTGTGTGATGCATGTACCGTACGCGAGATTTTTCGTCCACTGATATACTGCCACGTCACCATCAACAGTACATAAGAATTTTAGCCCAACAGGATCGTGACACCTCATCAGTCAATGCCACATCATCAGTCAATGCCACGTCATTGATCCGTCTATATGAACAGTGTCATGAACAGTAACGTAGACAGTACCGTACACGTGAATAGTACGTACATGTGAATAGTACTATTTTTCCTTTTATGCTCCTAAGGTTTTCACCCGTCCTGAGTTCAAAAGTGATGTCCGTTTTGCCGTCTGATCTCTCGTTTATTGTGAAATGACCATGATGCCCCTAAAATACATAAAATACTTAATTAAAATCAAACACACATAATTAAATTGCAAGAAGTTTAAATACATAAAAGTAAGGGTTGTTAGTAAAACTTGAAATGTAAAATGATGATTTTCTCCTTTACAAATATACATTTTCTAACACTCAACAAGCACAATCTCATTTAGTTCATTGCTCTTCTTTCTAAGCATTTCATTTTTATTTTTCAAATCATTCACGTGTGACTCTAAATGCTGATGTGAAGTGCTAGAATTCTCAAATAATGCAACTGTATCAAGCAATGTTTTATTCTCTAATTTTAGGCATGTAATCTTTGCACTAAATAATTCATTTTTATTTTTAAGCTCTATCATTTTCTTTTTAAAACATATATTCTTTTTTCCAATCTTCATCAATTCATCATGAAAATCCTTAAAGGCATCATTTAATTCATCATATGTAGGAAGAACACTTACCTCATCAACTTTATTACATGATTCTTCCCCAAAGGTCATGAGAGCTAGATTAGTCATCTCTTGTAGCTCTTCATCATCGCTTGTTTCCTCATCATTATCATCCCACGTGGCCACCATAGTTTTCTTCTTGAATTTGTTGAGGACAGGACATTCCGGTCGAATGTGTCCGGGCTTCTTGCATTCATAGAAAGTAATTGGCTCTTTCTTCTCCTTTTTATTTTTGTGACTTCTAAACTTTCTCTGCTCGTTATTCTTCTTGTAGAATTTTCTGAATCTTCTAGCCAATATAGCCAACTCCTCATCATCCATCTCGCTTTCCTCATCACTATCACGTTTTAAGGCTTTGAGAGCAATGCTTTTCTTCTTTTCCTCAGGTCTTTTTTCTGCTGCCAAATCTTCTTCATATGAAATGAGATAACCAATTAAATCATCAATAGGTAATACATTTAAATCTTTGCCTTCCTCAATAGCAGTCCTTTTTGGTCTCTATTCCTTAGGTAGCGACCTAATGATTTTCTTAACTTTCTCGCTATTTGAAAAGGTATTTCATAGGGCTCCGAGAGTGTTCACTATGTCCGTAAATATAGTATGCATAGAGTACACACTCTCATTTTGTTCTATTTGGAACAATTCATATTGTCGAGTGTATCTACTTATTTTAGATTCTTTCACTTGATTCGTGCCTTCATAAACAACTTCAAGTTTGTGCCAAATTTCATTAACACTTTCGCAACTAGACACTCTATGAACCTCTTTCTTATTTAGTGCACAAAACAAGACATTCATTGCCTTGGAATTTAAAGAAGCTTTTCTCTTTTCAAATTCATTCCATTCCCGTGAAGGTTTTGGAATATCTTCCCCGACTTCATTTTTAGTCAAAGACATGAAAGGACCATCATTAACGATTTCCCAATTTTCATAATCTAAAGCTTGCAATTAAATTCTCATCCTAGTTTTCCAATAAGGGTAATTGTTTCCATCAAAATATGGTGGTCTAGTGGTGGACTATCCTTCCCTAAATGTGGAATCATTTTGAGTTGCCATTGATCTTTAGCTCTAGATGGTGAAGTCTAAACAAGAGCACCTTGCTCTAATACCAAATGAAATATAAGTGTGCAACCCAAGAGGAGGGGTGAATTGGTATTTTGAAAATTATCCTCACAAAGCCACACAACAATCCAATCTAACGCCTTAATAAATTCAAAAGCAATAAGTTCAATAAAAGCACAATAACAAATGAGTAAGGGAGAAGAGAAACAAACACACGAATTTTTACGTGGCTCGGCAATCCTCGCCTACGTCCACGCCTCCAAGCGATCCAAGCTTGAAAATTTCACTATCTGAGCCTTTCCAAGGCTTCAAACGTTTACAATTGACTTCAAGGTGTTAATGAACCTTTACAAAAAATAGATTATCTCCCAATCTCTTCACTCAAGTGTCTCACACACTCAATCACTTACAATTAAGATGAAAAAATGAAAGTTACAACAAAACTCACTCAAAGAATAGATATTCAAAATGAAGAACAAGAGATGATTTAATATTTTATGATTTGCGAATTGAGAGCTCAAGATATCTCGTGCGCTTTTTGTTTATGCTTGCTAGAGAGCTTGAAAATGAATTGGATTTAAGTTTATATAGTTTGAGCCAAAAAACTAGTCGTTATGTGTTTTTTGATGATAACCGGCTTGTCGTTTTTGGAATCTGGTTAGCCGCTTTTATGTTACCTTTACAATAAAAATTTGAATTTCAGAACATCCGGCATGCCGCTTACCATATCCGGATAGTCGTTTATGCTTAAAAAGCTTACTGCCCCAAATATGGATTGTCGCTTACCATATCCGGTTAGTCGCTTGCTACAGTAACTACTACAGTGAAATATTTTTCAAAATTACAATTTGACCTCAAAACTTTATAAAATTATATTATAGCCCAAAACGTTATTAAAGTTTTCAAATAGGTCCAATTTTAGAATTTTTAAATAATGTTTTGTCAATCCCAAAACTTTATGAAATTAGGATTTCACCCAAATTATGTGACATAATAGAATGACCCAAAATATTTAAATATTTTCAAATAGGTCCAAATCTGAAATCTTAAAACAATATAAAGGTTTTAAAATACTTTCATTTTAGTCCAAAACACTTTAATCACATAACATCATTTTCTTATTATAAAATCACAATTCATAAATCTTTGTTTAATCAACACATGTGGTTTGTTATCATCAAAATCAATATCTATAGCCAGATAGGCTAACAACCTTATGACCCAACACTATGCCTTCTTGTACTATGAAATGACATTTTTCCCAATTTAGTACTAAGTTAGTCATCTCATATCTTTTAAGAACTTTTTCCAAGTTGTGTAAACAATCAGTATATGTTTCTCCAAAAACTGAGAAGTCATCCATGAGGACTTCTAATGTTTGCTCCACCATATCAGAAAAAATAGACATTATACATCTCTGTAAAGTTGCTGGAGCATTGCACAAACCAAAAGGTATCCTTCTGAAGGCAAAAGTTCCATAAGGATAGGTAAATGTAGTTTTTTCTAATCCTCTAGAGCTATAACAATTTGGTTGTAGCCTGAATACTTATTTAGGAAACAATAGTATTGTTTTCCAGCAAGTCTGTTGAACATATGATCTATGAATTGGAGTGGGAAGTGATCCTTCATTGTGGCTTTGTTGAGCTTCATGTAACCCATACATACTCTCAATCCAGTCACTGTCGTTGTAGGAATAAGTTCATTCTTCTCATTTGCTATCATTGTTATTCCTCCCTTCTTTGGATCACATTAGACTGGGATCACCCATGAGCTGTTTGATATCGGGTATATGATTCCAGCATCCAACTATTTGATGATTTACTTATTCACCACTTCCTTCATAATAGGGTTTAACTTTCTCTGTTGCTCCACTGAATTGCTGTAACAATCTTCTAACAGAATTTTATGCATGCATATGGATGGGCTTATCCCTTGGATGTCTGCCATGGTCCATCCAATTGCTCTTCTGTATTTCCCAAGCACATCTACTAGGCTCTGTTCTTGACCTGCATCCAAAGTAGAGGAAATGATTACAGGGAGTGTCTTATTTTGACCAAGATAAGTATGTTTTAAATGTGAGGGTAACAATTTTAATTCAAGACTAGGAGGTGATTCAATAGATGGTAAAATTGGTTTTACTTCCCTGTCTGAAAGATTCAGATGCTCAACAAATCTGTTATGTCTATCAAATTGTTTTCCTTCCATCCAATCTATTTGGTTTGCCGCAACGTCTTCTTCTTCAAAGCCTTTAAAGGTGGTAACTTTGATGATCTCATTACTGTAGCATCTGTCGATTCTATCTTCTATAATAAAATCCACAACACTCAGGAAATTACAATCTTCTACCTCATCAGGGTTCTTCATAGCCTCTAATACATTAAATGTTACTTGCTAATCATTCACTCTCATTGTTAGCTCTCATTTTTGCACATCTATCAGAGTCTTCCCAGTTGTTAGAAAAGGTCTTCCAAGTATAATGGGTACCCCTTTATCAACCTCAAAGTCTAGTACAATGAAGTCCACTAGAAAGATGAATTTGTCAACCTTTACTAGTACATCTTTAATTTTTCCTTTAGGATATGTATGAGATATGTCAGCTAATTGCAGAGTGACTGTTGTTGGCTTGCATTCTCCTACTCCCAACTGCTTAAATACATATAATGACATCAGATTAATACTGGCTCTCAAATCACAAAGTGCTCTGCCATTGTACCTAGTTCCAATGGAACATGGTATTGTAAAGCTTCCTGGATCCTTCAATTTTTTAGGAATCTTACTTTAGAGCATATGACAGCTTTCTTGTGTTAGAGCAATAGTTTTAAATTCTCCTAACCTTCTCTTTCTTATTAAGATGTCTTTTAGAAATTTCACATAATTAGGCATTTGCTCCAAGGCTTCCACAAAAGGTATGTTGATGTGTAATTACTTCAGCACTTCCAGGAATTTGCTGAACTGCTTGTCTTGTCTTTACTTCTGGAATCTCTGTGGAAAAGGAAGTGTGTGCCTAAACTGCTTGTTAGCCTCTGGAGGTACCAAACTCTATTCGTTTGGTCTGTTGTAGGTTGTTACCACTGGTGTTGTGACTTCTTTTTCAGCATGCACTGGTTAATTTCCTTTCATAATTGTTGCAGCTTGATTCCTAACACCAGTGTCTTGATGGCTGGGTTGTGGTAACATACTTTTATCTTAAGGTGATTTTAGTGAGGAATTAAATTGTAGCCCCTTTTTTAGTCACATCAACAGGGATATCAACATTCTTTCTAGATCTTAAGTTGATTACTTTGTAATGTTCATTTCCTTCCCTTCTTGGATCTTCTGTGTTGTTGGGTAAGCTTCCTTGAGTCCTGCTACTCATTGCTGTGGCAAGTTGTCCCATTTGGTTCTCTAGGTTTCTCAAGGATATAACTTGACTCTGCACAATTGCTTCATTCTTTGCAATGTATTCCCTAATCAATGCTTCAAATGAAGTGATTGGATATTGGCTGGTGTGTTTTTGCCCTTGACTTTGCTGATGAAAACTAGGTGGTTGAGTGTTCCTATTATGGCCATTCAATACTGGAGCATTTCGATTTTGACTGCTCCATGAGAAATTTAGGTGTTGCTTCCATCCAGGGTTGTAAGTATTTGAATATGTGTTGTTTTTGAAATATAAGTGTGCAACCCAAGAGGGGGGTGAATTGGAATTTTTAAAAATTATCCTAGCAAATCCACACAACAAGCAATCTAATATCTTAATAAAAAATTTGAAAGCAATAAGTTCAATAAAAGCACAATAACAAATGAGTAAGGGAGAAGAGAAACAAACACACGAATTTTTACGTGGTTCGGCAATCTCCGCTTACGTCCACGCTTCCAAGCGATCCAAGCTTGAGGATTTCACTATCCGAGCCTTTCCAAGGCTTCAACCATTTACAATTGACTTCAAGGTGTCAATGAACCTTTATAACAAAGAGATTATCTCCCAATCTCTTCACTCAAGTATCTCACACACTCAAACTCTTACAATTAAGATGAAGAAATGAAAGTTACAATAAAACTCACTCAAAGATTAGATATTCAAAAATGAAAAACAAGAGATGATTCAATGTTTTGTGATTTGCAAATTGAAAGCTCAAGATATCTCGTGTGCTTTTTTTTGTTTATGCTTGCTAGAGAGCTTGAAAATGAGTTGGATTTGATTTTATATGGTTTGAGCTCAAAAACTAACCGTTATGCAAATTTTGGTCATAATCGACTTGCCGTTTAGGAATTCGGTAAGCTGCTTTTATGTTCTCGTTAAGGAAAAAATTTGAATTTCAAAATATATGGCATGCCGCTTTTCATATCCGGTTAGCCACTTTTGAAATCCGGATTGCCGCTTGCGAAATTCAGATAGCCTTTTATGCTCCAGAAGCTTACTGCCCAAAATCTGGATTACCGTTTAACATATCCGGTAAACCGCTTGCTACAGTGACTGCTACAGTGAACTATTTTTTAAAATTATAATTTAGCCCCAAAACTTTTCATAACTGTATTATGGCCCAAAATGTTATGTAAGTTTTCCAATAGGTCCAAATTTAGAATATTAAATAATGCTTTGACAATCTCAAAACTTTTTGAAATTATGATTTCACCCAAACTATGTGAAATTATAAAATGACTGAAAATATTTAAATAGTTTCAAATAGGTCCAAATCCAAAATTTAAAACACTATCAAAGATTTTAAAATACTTTCATTTTAGTCCAAAATACTTTAATTCCATAACATCATTTTCTTAGCACAATTCATAAATCTTTGCTTAATCAATACATGTGGTTTGTTATCATCAACATCAATATTTATAGCCATGTAGGCTAACAATTTTGAAGCTGTTAGTTGAAATTACCCACATAGTTAACTGATGCTGGATTTTTAGGACAGTTATCAAAGTCATGTTCTTCACCACAGTATACGCAAGACAGTTTAACAACTTGCTTTACTGCTATTGGAGCAGATGTCATGGCTTTTACCATGTTAGTCAATGAGGTTACTTGTGCTGATAAAGCTGTAATTGCATCTATATTATGTACCCCTGCTGCTCTTCTTACTACTGGCTGTCTAGTTTATGGCTATTGATAATTATTGTTGGCAATTCTCTCCAAAATTTCGTAAGCTTCAATGTAAGATTTGGATAATAAAGCTCAATTTGCAGAAGCATCCACCATCAATCTCGTACTAGGATTCAACCCATTATAAAAAGTCTCCAATTGTATGCAACAAGGAATGCCATGATGAAGACATCTTCTGAGCAGTTGTTTGAATCTTTCTCAAGCCTCATACAAACTCTCATCTTCAAGTTGATGGAAAGAAATAATCTCATTCCGCAATTTTGTATTTTTTATCGGTGGGAAATATTTCATTAACAATTTATCAGCCAACTCATTCCATGTAGTGATGGAATCAAATGGTAATGAATTTAACCATGCTCTTGCTCGATCTCTTAAGGAGTAAGGAAAACGCATTAGTCTTAAAACATCTTGTGTTGCTCCAACAATTTTAAAAGCATCACTCACTTCTAAAAACAACTTAAGATTAAATTGACCCACTATTTGCAACATTTGAAACATTACTAGCTTCAGTTCAAAGTTTGTGGCTTCCACTTCAGGTCTGATTATCCCAGGGTGTACAACTTGAGGAGTTAACACAACATAATCTCTAATACCTCTGTCCCTGTCGTTTGCCATGTAAATGATATTGTTGTTGCCTAGCTGTCTCTGGTTAGCATGCTCATTCTGCTCTTCTTGAATGTTGACTGGTTGTAATGGCCCGTGAGGGTCTAAATTTCCCATATCCTGCAGATTATCCATGTCTGAAACAATTTTTGAATTCCTTTATTCTCTTCGCAGTCTCCTTACAGTTCTTTAATCTCAGGATCAAATTAGAATACAACATATCTGTCTTTTTGCATGCAAGTGTTGATCTGTCAATAAATAGAACAAATCAAATCAAATTGGCACTATCAAAACTTACTTCACACTTCGAAAATAAACAATTAATCCACGGCAACAGCGCCAAAAACTTGTTGGTGAATTTTTTTAATCAAATGTTATTGATGCCAATGTGCAAGTATACACAACAAGTAATAAAGTGGTGAATATTGAAGATCGTCTCCACAGGGATTGATGTTACTAAAAATGCTACAGCAAGCACAATAGTACAATCTACCTTTATTCCGAGATGAACAAATGTAAAGTTGGTTACTATTAAAATTGATAGTTATGAGAGAATAAAATGAAACAATGCAATGATAAAATAAATTAAATAAAAATGCGTCGAAGAGTCAAATGAGAGTACGGTAGTTGAATGATCCAACTCTCTTTATAGGTACAATAATTTCTTTAGCACTGGGCAGAATTTATTATGCATCCTTAGCTGTCGTATATTGAAATCCTCATACCCTTAAGTATCTTAGCAATGACCAGTTGCTATTCTACCTACGACATGACATTATGAACATTCATTCTCTCCACCCTACAAGCTGAGTACCTATGTCTAGTTTATCACAAATTTAGTTCATATTCTTAAAGAGAAAAACAAACAACATATTAGTCATGAAATACATTAGTTCAGTCAAAGAGTGAAGAAAGGGATAAGTTGAGAATGGCAAAGAATGAATCCAAATAACTCTGCTGGATTCTTCAATGATGTTGCATTTGTTCCCTTGAATTCTGATCTTCTTCTTTTTTTTTCTCTCCAATTTCTCCAATGATAATTCCTTGCCGCTGTTTTATATGATGTGCCCTCTTTTTATAACTGAAAACTAGGGTAAACAAAAGCCTCGGGCATACATGAGTCAAATTAGGAAACTGTAGATCGCACTTCTGCAGCTAACCCGCGCTAACTTTTTCTCCCTCGGTGTTCCAGGATTGTTACAGCAATGGTCGCGCCAGCAATGGCTATAACGCTGCATTGTTCCCGGTTGTGTTCCACTTCTTTGTGGCCATATTCTTTTTTCTTCTTGCTAGCCTAATATCTCAGCATCCCTCCATGGATTATAAAGTTTTGAAAACCTACAATTATGCACATGTTTTGAGCACAAGTTACTTTAAATCAAGCAAAACTTATTAAGACTAAACTAAAATGGATGTTTATGCAAAACATAACCAAAGTATAATAAAAACACTTAATTTACTCTCTAAGTGGTCTTGATTTAAGTTTAGAATTGCCGTAATAACTCTCTTTCCATAGAGTTATCACCCGACCACCTTAATAGCCGAGCAACGTACCAAATGAAAGCTCTTGATCCGGCCATCACTTTTTTACCGTCATCATTGTTAAAAACCGACAAGAACGCCACCGTACGAAGCGCAAAAAGTTATAGCCAAAACCCGTCACAATCGCCGTCGATTCTGCCGGAATTAGGCCACGTCCCCTGCTAGGTTTTGTTCCTCACATTACCCTCTACCATTTCCGACCATCTACCACCACTGAAGATTGTTGCTTACAATCGATCAACCACTTGGAGATTCTTGACTGTCGAGCTAGATTCCACCACCATCATCATGCGTGGGAGCTCACCACCATCGCCATTGAACTCAGCTTGGCTAGAAGTGCCTAACTCAAGCTTTCAGGTCGCCGTTGCTTTACTTTTAGTCGCCGTTGATCGGTAAGAGCATTTCAGTATTTTCATACTCTGAGGGCAATTTCGTAAGTTTTGACTTCATGGTTATTTTATTAATTTTAGATTGAGGAAAGTTTGGTAATTTAGGATTCTGAGGTAATTCGGTGATTTTTAGAGATAAAGGCATTTTAGTAATTTCATAAAATCAAAAGTTATCTAATAGGGATAGATAATCGTTTCGAGTTTTATTCATAGCGTTGATTGTATTCACATTTACAGATAGTAATTATTTCATTCCATTGAATTAAGAGGACCCACGAATGAGAATCATCCCGCAGATGTGGACAATAACCGTGTTTGAGTGTCGCCACTGTGAGTGGAATATACAAAATCTATTTTCATAGCTTATTATGATTTTATAGTATAATAAAGCATGATTACAAAATAAATTTTTAATGCTCCAATATTATGATTTCTAGAAATAGTTTAACTACATATTGACAATTATTGTTTAAAATAAAATGTATGAGTATTGGTTTAAAACAAATATATGAGAGAAATTCTAAAAAAAAGAAAATTATATTTAAGGCATGAAAAGAAAAGGAGATTTGTAGCATGATTATATGTTTACTTATATATGTATAAAAGATGTTTTCAAACTCATTGGACAATACCCTTCCCCTTCCCAAATTACAATGATATAGATGAGATGAAAGGTCTGTAAAGTCCATCTAAACACACATAGAGGTTTTAGGCCGTGTGTTTGGACATTTTTTCCCTTTGGGGGCTTATGCATATAGTATGATGATTACAGAGATACGGATATTGAGATACATATGATACATATGATGCAAATGAGATATATGCCTTTGGGGCCTGTCTGATTACATAGAGAGGCTTTAGACCATGTACTTGAGCACCTTTGCCTTTGGGACTGGTTTATGTATGCAGAGATATGATAAGATGCATGAGATATATGAGATGATATTTTAGTGGTCTACCCGTAGGAAGCCATAGGCATGACAATACTCAGATAGTACGTCATTGCACTGCCTGTATGATACTCAGGGTGTGACCAGATCATTTTCCCTAGGTATTTGTTTAGTGACAGTTTTCAGAATTTAGTATTTGAGATTACAGTTTTTTATGATTTCCTTGATTTTTATGCAGTATTATCTATTATATTTATGCCAAAGTATGATTTATAATTAAATAAGTTAGTTTAAGTTTCTTATGGTAATTTGGTGAAATTATTTACTGAAATGATGTAATTATTTTGAAGTAACAATATCCACTCACTGAGCTCACTTAAGTTTTATACTCACCCCATTTTATTATACTTTTCCTCCCCATAGGAGATTTGCGATACAATAATTAATCCAGCAATGATAGTTATATTTGAAATTATGGCCATATGATGGTGTTAGGAGTTGTAAATATTTTTGTTAGGATATTTTGAATTGTATAATTTTGTTATATTTTGTGATTAAGAATAATTATTGTATTTTGACATTAGAATGTTTGAATGATATTTGATATTTTGGTTGAGAAAGTTGGTTGTGCATGTTGGTTGAATATTGAATCCTTTTGGAAGTGTTTGTATTATTAATTTGCAGCTTCGAAATATTACATTTATATAATGTAGGCTCTGTCAAATTTTTTGTAGAATTTTTTGTTGATGTAGGATTTTGGTCTGCTCGTTTGCGACTAGAATTCCTCCTCAACACTTGAATTTGTAGTTGGCAGGGAATGACCTCGAGCTGCTTCTTTTCCTGTCAAATAAGGCTTTAAAGCCTTGAACTTCTCCTCGACAAACTCTTGCACACACAACAACCAGTTAGAAGACGCCGGTGGTTTTTTCGGTGTAAACCCTCTGACGCTCAAGTTAGTGATCTAAGTCTACATAGGAAAATTATGCCATTAGTCCTGTGGCTTTGTTGTGATAGAATTCCCTTAAATCTTATAAAGTTATCGAGGAAAGAGAAAAAAAACTAATATTATAGTAATTTGTTGTATAGATAAATTCAGTGCCTGTATGTCCAACCCCCTTACTTTCTTCGGAAGCCATTTTTATAACTTGCCTGAATATTTGGTCCTTATTATCCCACGTTTGTCACTTTGTCAAATGTTCTATCGTGAGTACTCGAGTGTCGCAATCATTGCTGAGTGGGTTTGGTGCTGGATTCTCGGGGAAGATTACACGCGTTGACAACTACCATTGACTGGGTTTTTCGCGTTGAAAATCTCCTTGTACTTCTTCTGACTGCCGCACCAGATAGCTCCTCGGTAACCAGCATATGTGTTAACATAAATGTTTCCATAATATTGATTTTGATGATAACAAACAAGATTAAGAATAATTAATGTTTTAAGATCAAATTATTTTTTTATACATCTTAAATAAATCATTTTCACATTTTAAAGGTTTTATATTTAATGGAAAAATGATTTTATGAAATTGATTGTTTTTATTCTTTTTAAATAAATCATTATTTCACATTATAAATGCTTCATATTTAATGGAAAAATGATTTTATGAAATTGGTTGTTTTTCAAAGTTTATGGTTTAATTGAAAGAATTTTGAAAACTTTGAAATAAACAAGTATTGCTTGAAATTTTGATAAAGAACCTATTTGCAAAGTGTCATAGCGTTTTGGGCTATACCATAATTTCAGAAAGTTTTGGGATTAACAAAGCATTATTTAGAAATTCTGAAATTGGACCTATTTGCAAAATTTTATAACGTTTTGGGCCATAATATAGTTTTGTAAAGTTTTAGGGTCAAACTGTAATTTCAGAAAATATTTCACTGTAGCATGTTACTGTAGCAATCCGGCTTACCGGATTCAAAATCCGGAAAACCAGAAACTGGGCAGAATGCACCCAGAACGAATCCGGCTTACCGGATTCCAAATCCGGCAAACCGGATAGGCAAAATTTTGAATTTTGCCTTAACGGTAACAAAAATCCGGCTTACCAGATTCCATAAGCGGCAAACCGGATACGCCCAGAATGTGCATAACGGCTAGTAACGGCTAGTTTTTGAGTTCAAACTATATAAACTCAAAACCAATTCATTTTTGGTGATCCAAGCAAGCAAGAACAAGTGCACACAACATATATTGAGCTTCAAATTCGTAACTCATCATTCATTCAATCATCTTTGTTCTTCAATTTGTATATCCACTCTTAAAGAGAGTTTCATTGTTGTAAGTTTCATTTCTCATCAAATTGTGAGTGTACAAGTGTGGGAAACACTTAGGGTGAAGAGATTGGGGATATAATCTCTTGTTGTAAAGGTCCATTGACACCTTGGAAGTCAATTGTAAACATTTGAAGCCTTGGGAGGCTTGGATAGTAAAATCCTCAAGCCGGGTGAGCTTGGAGGCGTGGACGTAGGCGGGGATAGCCGAACCACGTAAAAATCCTTGTGTTCGTTTTCTCTTCCCTTACTCTTTTAATATTGTGTTTCATTGAATTTATTGTTTTTGAATTGATTAAGGCATTAGATTGAATTGTTGTGTGGTTTGCCTAGGATAATTTTTAAAATCCCAATTCACCCCCCCTCTTGGGTTGCCTAGCTAGTATTTCATTTGGTATCAGAGCGAGGTGCTCTTTTGTAGACTTAACCGTCTAGAGTTAAAGATCTATAGCAACCCAAATTAGCTCAACCATCATGGAAGGCCAATCTATCACTAGACCTCCATTTTTTGACGGAAATGATTATCCTTATTGGAAAACTAGGATGAGAGTGTTTTTACAAGCCTTAGATTATGAACTATGGGAAATAGTTTGTGATGGTTCATTCATTCCTAGGAAGAATGTTTTAAGTGAATTGGATAAGAAAAATATGTCTTTAAATTCCAAGGCTATGAATGCTTTATTTTGTGCCTTAGATAAAAAGGAATTTCATAGAGTTTCAAATTGTTCTAATGCTTATGAAATTTGGAGAAAACTTAAAATTGTGTATGAGGAGACTACAAACGAGGAAGAATTTCATGAAGTGTCGAATTTGGCCCTTATGGCAATTGGAGATGAATCGGATGATGAACTTGATGAGGTAAATGATCTTCCTACTTATGATGAATTACATGATGCGTTTAAAGAATTGTATGATGAGTGGATGAAAATTGGTAAAAAGAATGCATGTTTTAAAAAGAAAATGGTAGAGCTCACAAATGAAAATGAAACTCTAAGTGCAAAGATTATATGTCTAGAATTAGAGAATAAAACATTGCATGATAGAGTTGCATTATCAAATGAGAAACTTAGCACTTCACATGAGCATCTAGAATCACATGTAGATAACTTGAAAAATGAAAATGATGCTTTACAAAAATATAATGATTCATTAGATGAAAAGATCAAAGAATTGAAATTAGATAATGAATTGTTACATGATAGGATTGCATCATTTAAATGTCAACAAAGTATTTCGTATGAGCATGAAAAATCACATGTTGATAAATTGATGAAAGAAAATGATGTGCTTAAGAAAAAAAGTAATGAGCTCAATGAAATTGTGTTAAAATTCACAAATGGTCAAAAGAACTTAGAAAAATTACTAAGCACTCAAAAATGTGTATTTGATAAAGGAGGACTTGGGTATAAGCCTTACTTGAAACAAAAATATTATAAGAATTATTTTGTTAAGGCTACCTCCACAAGTGATCATAAAATTGTTTGTCATTATTGCAATCAAAATGGTCATATGAGTTTTAGATGTCCAGTTAAGAGAAATGTATATTATGGAGTCAAATGTATTTGGGTTCCAAAAGGAATCATTGCTAACACTCAAGGACCCAAGAGTATTTGGGTACCAAAGGGCACAACGTGAATGTTTTCTTTGTAGGTACCACAATCAAGGAATGGTGGAGAAGTTCATTGATGAAAGCTTGTGAGGATAATCACTTGAGTATGAGCTAGGAGAAAAAGATGAGGCAAGATGATTTAATTATTTTGGTAATAATTCTTGCTATATTAATTTTGTTGAACGGATCATGATAAATGGATAATAGCTTGAATTTGTGAAAGTTTACTTGTATGTTTACATGATTGAATTGTGTTTAACATTGAGTGCTTTATCATGATGCACGGTTATATATTTATGATGATAGCTTGTCAACTCATCATGATAGCTTTGTTTGATTTTGATGATTATGTAATGCCTAAGCTTGATAAATGAATAATATGCTTGAATTATTAATTTTTTGAATGATTATATGTTTAATTATTGTGAAAAATATATGCATAATGAATGAATTATTTTTGAATTAATCATGCTTTTGAAAATTTTTGTAATGACTTTGGTATTGTACATCAATTTTCATCACCTAGGACTCCACAACAAAATGGAGTAGTAGAGAGAAAGAATAGGTCTATTCAAGAAATGGCTAGAACCATGTTGAATGAAAACTCTTTGCCTAAGTATTTTTGGGCCGAAGCCGTCAACACCGCTTGTTATGTTTTAAATCGGGTGTTGATTAGACCTAATCTTAATAAAACTCCATATGAGCTTTGGAAAGATAGAAAACCCAACATTGGTTATTTTAAAGTTTTTGGATGCAAATGTTTTGTTTTGAACACAAAAGATAATCTTGGCAAATTTGATCCAAAATTTGATGTTGGCATTTTTCTTGGCTATTCAAACACAAGAAAAACTTATGGAGTGTATAACAAAAGAACTTTGATTGTAGAAGAATTTATACATGTTATATTTGATGAGTCTAATTCTTCCTCTACGGAGAAAGTTGTTGTTGATGATAATGTAGATGAAAAGCTACAAGAAGATTATCAAATGATAGCCAAAAGAATGCACCACTTGAAAATCAAGAGGAGCAACATGAAGAAACAAATGCGGAATAAAATGAAGGTACTTCTCAAACACTCCCTAAAGAGTGGAGGCATGTTTCTTCTCACCTTAAGAACTTAATTTTGGAAGATCCATCACAAGGTGTAACTACTAGATCATCACTTAAAAATATATGTGAGCATTTGTAATAATGGATTTGATCACTTGTTCTTTAGCTTATTATGATGTTTTTTTTTCTTAAATAGCTATGTTGATTTTGATGATTTATTGTCATTATGTACTTATGTTTTTACTTAAGTTTTGATGATAAAGAATGTGCATTGATGATTACATTGTATTTGATGAAGCTTTGATCTTATGCAATCTATGATTGGTGAATGGATGCATTTTTGTACTTTATTGATGTATTGCCGAATATGCATTACTTGCTTTAAATAATATCGAAATGGGAGAAATACATTATCATTGAGATCTTGGAGCATATGAGAGTGTAAGTTTTATTAAAAATATCACATTAGATCTTGATGAGTTTAGTTGTCTTGATTTCTAAAATGTGATTAGTAATTATAAAGCTTGAATTGTTGACATTATGCTCTTATGACTTTTGCATTCCCTTGCTTAGCTTATTACTTGTTCTATTTTGGATAATATGCTTTTTGAACATTTTTATTGTCCAAAGGGGGAGACAAAGTAATAAATCATTTTAATGATGTAAATTGGGGGAAATAACATGCATTTTGAGCATTCTTTTAATGGTTGATATATGATTATGGAATCCTCAGATTTAATTGTTACAAGTGTTAGGGGAATTCATATTGATTTTGATGATTAATGATTATATGTGCATTGCTTGATGAATTGATGGAGTTATTGGTTTGTTATAATTGTTGAAGCTTATATCTTTTTAACCATGTTGTGTATTTGAGAATTTGTTCATTTTTAAGGGGAGACTTTACCGAAATTTTTGCTCATACAAAATTGGTAATATCTTTATCGACTTATTTTTTATGATCTTGTTTCGAATTGCATTTTTCTATTTTTTTTGAAATGGGAGATAAATATGATATGTTTGTTTTTTGATAATATCATTTTGGTTAAATTTTTTAATTGGCCATATATTTAGGGGGAGCATACAATATGATTTTGAATAATATGCATTTTGAGTAATTGTTTTGATAATTGATATTTGATTATGATGATGATTTTGATAAATTTGAGATAATGATGATTTGATTACATGGGTGTTTTATATGATGATTTTATATTTTTAGTTGTTGATTTGATAATTAATGGAATAATAGTTCATGATCATTTTATGGTTGATGGATTATATGATGATGATAATTTGTGAGTAATATTACTAAATTTGTATTTGAGGTGATGCTTGTTGTTAGGGGGAGATTCTTTCAAAATTTCTACTCAAACAACATGGGTAACAAATTTGCTACTTTTATTCTTTTCCTTTACGTTTTCTTTTTTATGATGAAGGGGGAGAAGAATACATGTTTTCAAATCTATAAAAATTTGCTACTTTTATCTTTGCCAATTAAGTTTTTCTTTTTGATGATGAGGGGGAGAAAAATCCATGTATTTAAATCATTAATTTTGCTAATTGGCAAATTGTAAAAGAAGATTATATTTAGGGGGAGCAATTTGTGGAATCATTCTTTAAATACATGAAATGTTTGTCATCATCAAAAAGGGGGAGATTGTTAACATATATGTTTCCATAATGTTGATTTTGATGATAACAAACAAGATTAAGAACGATTAATCTTTTAAGCTTAAATTATTTTTTATATATTTTAAATAAATCATTATTTTCACATTATAAATGTTTTATATTTAATGGAAAAATGATTGTTTAAATACATGAAATGTTTGTCATCATCAAAAAGGGGGAGATTGTTAACATATATGTTTCCATAATATTGATTTTGATGATAACAAACAAGATTAAGAATAATTAATGTTTTAAGATCAAATTATTTTTTTATACATCTTAAATAAATCATTTTCACATTTTAAAGGTTTTATATTTAATGGAAAAATGATTTTATGAAATTGATTGTTTTTATTCTTTTTAAATAAATCATTATTTCACATTATAAATGCTTCATATTTAATGGAAAAATGATTTTATGAAATTGGTTGTTTTTCAAAGTTTATGGTTTAATTGAAAGAATTTTGAAAACTTTGAAATAAACAAGTATTGCTTGAAATTTTGATAAAGAACCTATTTGCAAAGTGTCATAGCGTTTTGGGCTATACCATAATTTCAGAAAGTTTTGGGATTAACAAAGCATTATTTAGAAATTCTGAAATTGGACCTATTTGCAAAATTTTATAACGTTTTGGGCCATAATATAGTTTTGTAAAGTTTTAGGGTCAAACTGTAATTTCAGAAAATATTTCACTGTAGCATGTTACTGTAGCAATCCGGCTTACCGGATTCAAAATCCGGAAAACCAGAAACTGGGCAGAATGCACCCAGAACGAATCCGGCTTACCGGATTCCAAATCCGGCAAACCGAATAGGCAAAATTTTGAATTTTGCCTTAACGGTAACAAAAATCCTACTTACCGGATTCCATAAGCGGCAAACCGGATACGCCCAGAATGTGCATAACGGCTAGTAACGGCTAGTTTTTGAGTTCATTGGTGATCCAAGCAAGCAAGAACAAGTGCACACAACATATATTGAGCTTCAAATTCGTAACTCATCATTCATTCAATCATCTTTGTTCTTCAATTTGTATATCCACTCTTAAAGAGAGTTTCATTGTTGTAAGTTTCATTTCTCATCAAATTGTGAGTGTACAAGTGTGGGAAACACTTCGAGTGAAGAGATTGGGGATATAATCTCTTGTTGTAAAGGTCCATTGACACCTTGGAAGTCAATTGTAAACATTTGAAGCCTTGGGAGGCTTGGATAGTAAAATCCTCAAGCCGGGTGAGCTTGGAGGCGTGGACGTAGGCGGGGATAACCGAACCACGTAAAAATCCTTGTGTTCGTTTTCTCTTCCCTTACTCTTTTAATATTGTGTTTCATTGAATTTATTGTTTTCGAATTGATTAAGGCATTAGATTGAATTGTTGTGTGGTTTGCCTAGGATAATTTTTAAAATCTCAATTCACCCCCCCCTCTTGGGTTGCCTAGCTAGTATTTCAATATGGCTCCTTCACGCGTATACTAGACAGCTCCTCGACAGTGATGAAACGTCCTTTGCTAGAGTACACTTGGTCATATCATTACACAACCCAAACACAAGTCCCTTAGTTTCTGGTATTGTGTAATCCAATAGATCAAGACCAGAAACTTAGTAGTTTTATTTCAACCAGAACACATTTTGGTTTCTTAATGCTCTACCGAGGGGTTGCTTGTATTACCCCTTTAACACTCTTAAGCACTCACACTTGTTAACTCAAAGAGTCGCATTGTCATTCAATGCGGGTGATGTGGCAGAAGTTCATCCAATCATTCAAATTTCGAATTGACGGTTATGGCCCAAAGAGGTATGCACTTTTCAATGACACATTGCTTAGGGGTTTCCTACATCCTTAAGAACTCTAATCCTTGAGAAAATTCTTCTTCTCTTTTGCTTTTCCCTATCGTTCTCCGATGACCCAGCCATTCCATTCACTGAAGGTCAAATCGCACTCTCCACTTCTATTCTGGCACGCTATTACTTCAGGTATTGTTTTCCCTACTTGAATACTGGGTGATTATCATTTTTTGCTTAGGTTTGGAAGAATTGGGTTCTATTTTTTTGGTATTATCTAGAGAATGTCAAAAGGAAAATAAAAGATACTTGAGATTGATGATGACAAACTAGACTTCTTGCCTAGTCTGCTCACGGAGTTCATCTTTGACCCCAGGATAGGGATGGCAATGGGGAGGGGAGGGGAGGGGACCGATCTCCCCGTACCCATCCCCGATATTTTACGTATGTCCCCGTCCCCGTCAGAATTACTTGAGAGAATCCCCATCCCCTCCCCGAATAATAACAGGGGATCCCCGAGGGTCCCCGATCCCCGAATAACTAATACATTTTTTTTTCAATTTTGAGTTAATCATATTAAAATAAAAAATTCAAATAAAAGTAAAGTTCGAAATATATCTTACATTAATATCTATTACAAAAGTCACATACATTAAATTAGTAAGTAACGCAACATGCAATGAATACAAACTTCTTTTACAAACTATCATGAACAAATTAATAGTTTAATACAAAATTGTTACAAATAAAATCGAATTTAGATTCAAAATTAACTTTTTCAATGGTGGCGTGGGCACTTTATAAATGTGGACTATTCCCTTTACAACACAATAGTTAAATTGGAGCAAATCAAAAGTAAATATTAGATTAGATTAGATATTAAAATTGTGATTCGCTGTGGGCAATTATAACATCTAAAAATAAATAAAAAATAGATTTAAGTTTAAAATATTTAAAGAATATTAAAATTAAAAAAAAATGTTTGGCTAATAGAATCTACTCGGTCTTTTTAATGTCCTAAATAAAAATTTAGGACTTTAATTAGTTAATTAGGCCTAAAAGTTTAATAATATAAATATTTTGATATTTTTTATTTTTACCAATATTTATAATTTTATAATTTAAATTTTATTATTTATTTACTAGTAATTTTAAAAAATTAAAATAAAATTAAAAATTAAAATGGGGAAATGGGTAGGGGATGGGGATTCCACCTCATCCCCGTCCCCTCCCCGAATAAGAAATTGGGTAAAAAAATTTCCCCATCCCCTCTCCGAATAAGAAATTGGGTATGAAATTATCCCCATACCCTCCCCGAATGGGGAAAATCCCCGAGGGTACCCGTCCCCGTGGGGATTTTTGCCATCCCTACCCCAGGATACCCCTCGAGCCCATAAGAGATTCTAGCATTTGAGATAGTGCTAAGAGGATATCTCCTGAGGTTTCTACTTTATCTAGCGAAGGTGGTAGTAGTGACACTTCTAATTCAGAGTAAACTTTAAGTGGGTATTCTTGAGAGGACTCTAGTGAGGTATTTTCACTAGAGGTAATTCGACTAGAGAAAAAAAGGAAGCTGAGCAGTAGAACTCTGGTCGAGAACTACCTTATCGATTTCATGGCCTGTATCACAAATGTAGATGAGCTAGAAAAATGTAGGAGGGTTTACAAGATTCCTGATGACATAAACTTATGGTTCCTGATAAAAAGGATACCCTTAGCCAACCTCCAAAGGGTTATGTTACCCTATTTTTAGAGTGTTTCAAATTAAGAATGAGACTTCTTTTGCAGCCTAATTTTGTTTAGATGCTCAGGAGATTACATTAGCCCCTAGTAAGTTAGACCCGATGGGTGGAGAATTCTTTTTGTCCTGTTCATATTGTGGAGCAGATGTGGACAAAGTGAGCCTACTATAGATGAGGTCAAACACTTGTACCAGTTAAAAAGCAGCCTAAAGAATGTTGGCTGGTATTACTTTATGTCCAGCATTAAGGCTAGAAAACCAATAACCGACCTCCTAACCGGGGGTGGGAGTTGGAAGAACAAATTCTTTTTTGCTGGGGTTCCTGGGGTCAGTTGGCGCTTACTGATGGTGGGAATGTCCATGTTCCCACTCATTTCTCAGTTCCAGGTTGCTTGCTAATTTAAAGCGTCTTTGCTTCTGAATAATTAATTCAGCAAATAAGCTCTAACGCAATCTCTAGTCCATTACTACATTAAGAGCAGACTACTGAAGTGGGTTAAGGCTGCTTTAACAAACTCTTGCTCATATAGAGACCTGTTATCCACTCACAGTTTGGTTGAGTCCCACATGATATCTGACACCAACACCATAGAAGACGTTATGATCGGGGTTTCGAACAGAAAAAACCCCCGCCCTAGTGGTGCTCGAGGAGGTCTTAACAAAGAAGCTCCTCAGGAGAAACACCTCAATACAATGGGGAAGAGTTTTCCTTTGAAGACTCTTCCTCCTTCTCTGCCCAAAACGAGAGAAGCGAGTGGAACTGTCAGTGACAAAGGTCGTGTGTCTTCTCCTCCCGTAACCAGGTCAAAGCCTCGACCACCCGATGAACGACTAGAATATTGGCCCTTTATATCAGTGAGTTTATTAGACTCGCAACGAAGGATGACCTAGAGGACTTTGATGGTCGAACTCTTAGGGAGCTAGTCGGAGCTGTCCAATTTAGTTTATTTCGCCTGGGCTCTTTGGTCACCTATTACAAGGCGAAAGTTGGTCGCTATAATCGCAAGATAAAGGACGACCTCCAATCTACTAGAAAATATACTGAAGTGGTTGAGAAGAAAGTAGGAGACCTTAACCTTAAAAATCTGAAATTGGTGGAGCAGATGTCTCTCACAGAGGTGAAGGCGATCAACCTTGAAAAGAAGCTGAGCATGGTTGAAAAGGAGCTGGTGACCCTGAAGGCTTCTTACGAGTCTAGGTAGGAGTTTCTTTAAACAACACATAAGACTTAGATCAGAGTTTTGGAGAAGGTGGTCGATGATAACTACAATGAGGGGCTCAGGCACTTTATCGGTGCATTATGGTCGTTCTCGAGAAGCAGCACCCTGATCTAAAAATTGATGAGCTAGTTGCTGGTGTTATTAAGTACATGAACGAGTAGGCAGCTAAAGAAGGAAAGGAAGAAGCAGAGCCAAATATGACTAGAGTGGCCACTGCCCATCCTTCTCTTGGTCCAATTAATGCTACTAAAGCAAGCACCCCCTTGGCGAAACTGGCGAGACCCTTCCTACTCCTCAATCTGACCATCCAGTAAGAATAGATCTTCGTACAAACCCACCATCATCTTGAATGTTTTATAAACTACTTTTTGTAAACATTATGTTTCAGATTTCATAAATGTTTACTAATATTAATGGACGTCTGATGAATAATTTTTTGTTTGCCCTAGCTTATTTTTGTTATTTACTGGATTCTATGCCCTGTTACTAATAGATGAGTTTTGATCATTCTAGTTTTGTATTGTGCATCGAACATAATTCAAGACTTTAAAGAATGAATAACCGTCTGCTCACCTCGTCTGGTTGAGTAAATTCTGGCAAGCTTGGCTTTTGGTTTTGCCTTTCACCAGGCTTTGAAACTTGAATCTTTTCTTTACCTTGGAAAATTTTTAAACGTGAAATTGTCTACTCGCCATTGTTTGGTCGAGCAGATCCTGATAAACTTGGCTTTTAGTCTCACCTTCGAGTAAGCTTTGAGACTTTGAAGCTTTTCTTTGCCTTGGAAAATTTTTGAACATGAAATTGTCTGCTTGCTATTGCTTGGTTAAGTAGATCCTGGTAAGCTTGGCTTCTAGTCTCGCCTTCGAGCAGGCTTTAAGACTTTGAAGCCTTTCTTTTCCTTAGAAAATTTTTGAATATAAAAGAATCTGCTCGCCATCATTTAATCAAATAGATGCTGGCAAACTTGGCTTCTAGTCTTGAATTTGAGCCGGTTTTAAGACTTTGAAGCCTTTTTTTGCCATGAAAAATTTTTTTAACGTGAAATTATCTGCTCGCTATCATTTGGTCAAGTAGATCCTGGCAAACTTGGCTTCTGATCTTACCTTCGAGCAAGCTTTTAGACTTTGAAGCATTTTTTTGCCTTAGCAAATTTTTGAACGTGAAATTGTTTGCTCATCATCATTTGGTTGAGTAGATCCTAGTAAACTTGGCTTCTGGTCTCGTCTTTGAACAGATTTTGAGGCTTTGAAGCCTTTTTTTGCCATGGAAACGTTTTGAACGTGAAATTGTGTAATCGTCATCGTTTGGTCTAGCAGAACCTGGCAAACTTGGCTCTGGTCTCACCTTCGAGCATACTTTTAGACTTTAAAGCCTTTTTTTGCCTGACAAAATTTTTTAACGTGAAATTATTTGCTCGTCATTATTTGGTCGAGCAAATCTTAGCAAACTTAGCTTCTGATCTTGCCTTCAAACCTTTATTAACCATCATCTATGACATACAAGAAGCAAATTGAACATAAAACATAACTGCAGAAGTGTCCCTAACTTATTATAGAAAGACCTTACTGAAAATACTTCTTAAGATGCTCTGCATTCTATGGTCGTTTAACCTCGTGACCATCCGCGCAAGCAATCTTATAGGCTAATGGTCCAGAAACTCGCAGAACTATGTATTACCTCTCCTAGTTGAGACCAAGTACTCCTTGGGCAGGATCCCTAGTATTCTGGTTTACCTTTCTGAGTACCCAATCGCCAACCCTGAACTTCCTGACTTGTACCTTTTGATTGTAGTAACGAGCTATTTTTTGTTGGTAAGTGACTGTTATTTCTAATGCCAGCTCTCTCTTCTCAGCTAACGAATCCAAGTTTAAGTAGATTTGCTCGTTGTTCTTATTCTCATTAAAGTGCTCGGTTCAGTGTGTTGCTATCCACTCGGGGTAGTTCACCTCCCTCATAAATCCTGCTCTTAAGAGTTTCTCCACCTCATCATTAATGGCCTCATATCTCTCTTGGTTGAAACATCTCCTCGATCACCCCTCTTTATTGCTAATTTCTGGCAGGCCACCTTGGGATCGATTCCTGACATATCATCATGCGACCAGGCGAACACATCAGAATGTGCTTGTTGGTAACGCACCAGTTCTCGTTTTAGCTCTCCTCACCAAGCTTCGACCCAATCTTGATAGTTTTTTCCAGACCACCTCGTCTTACACTCAATGTTTTCAAGTCCTCAACCGGTTCTTGCCTTTCCTTTCTAGATTCTGCTTGGGTATCAAGCGAGGTGATTTGCATATTCTCTTTTGCTATTGTCGCGTAACACTGCCGAACGATTCTCTGGTTGCCCTTTACAACTCCTACGACCCCATTTACTCGATATTTGAGGGCTAACTAGTGATTGGACATCATTACTTTACTCACTCTTAAAAAGAGTGACCTAGAATCATCTAGTAGGGACTATCTTTATCAACTACAACAAATCTAGTATCATTGCTTTTTTAAAATGGCATGGAGCCTATTATGATTGGCAGTTCAACCACGCCAAAGGGAGTTCTCCCTCCACTGAACCCTTTCAAGGACGTCTTGGTATGCTCTTGTCTCAGATTTACAATTCCCATTTCGTCCAAGGTCGACTTGAATATCACGTCTACTGAGCTTCCTAAATCTACCAATATTCGATCAAATTTTTTGCTCACAATAGTGGCCTTAATCATGAAGGCGTCTTTATGTGGGAACAACACTCCCTCCCCATCTTCATCCGTCCATATTATAGGCACCTACTTAGTCTTCGTTCGCTTGGCTGCTGGCATGTTAAAGAATACATTTTTGCTGGTGGTGACATACCTCGAATAGTTTTTTCTCGACCTATTAGAATCTTCTGCCAACGCCGGGCCCCTAATTATAACTTTGACAACGAGCTCCTCACATCTCGCATTACCCACATTCTAGTCTGCACCAAATGGTAGGTCTGTCGTCGAGTGAGCACCATCAATAAGGTTATCTAAGCAGCGATTCATCACTAAATCATCAACTTGATTTTTGATATCTCGACACTGGGTTATGGTATGGCCATGAGTCTGCAAAACTCGCAAAATCGGCTCATATCTCGCCTGCTGGGCACTTTTGCTATTGGTAAAAAGGATATAATAGACCATGATTCTTTATTATGTGATATAATTCCTTCAAAGGCACTTTAAAATGAGTGTACTACCCATAAACTGGGCTTTGATCGATCATTTGCATTGCCCTTTCCCTGGGGACATTATTTTGTGTAAGAGCAGAAAATGATGGTTATGGTCTACTGAGTCTCGTGCTCCGTGGATGGTGGGCTTTGGAGCATTATAATAAGGATAATTGTATGTCTGGTCGGGCTCCCTCTACTAGTCTCTGGTCAGAGAGCGAGGAAACTGGACTTTGCTACGTTGAAATTGAGGCAGCCTTTGATGAGGTTGGTAAGGGGATACCCAACCACTTGCCCCTATACCCATAGTAAGATTATCTTTTCACTTAATGGGCCCACTTCCTCTCGGGATTTTCTTCTCTTTATTCCTCAACTCCTCCAACTGCTCACTTTTTTCTCTTCAATCTCTATGTCCCTCTTCGCCTTCTCGTACGTAATGGAATATGACTGCACAGTAGGACTTCTCAAATTATACTACAGGTACCCTATCTTCACTTATTCTTTCGGCCCCTCAAAGCCTGGGGATGATTGAAAGCCCCAAGATCGAGAACAACATGGTGGTACCTCTTCACGAGCTCCCGGAGAGACTTATTCTCTCCATGTTTCATGCTCATCAATTCCATCATGTCATCTTCTAGGGCCATTGCTCCCCGAAACTATTCCGTAAACTCCTGGCACATATGCTCGAAAGCCCTAACGCTCCCCGAGGAAGCTTCTGATACTACTCGCATGCTTGCCCCTCCAAAGTTAATGGGAACACCCTTCACTTGTGGGCTTAGGACAAACCTTGTACCCTGGTGGTTGCAATTAATTCAAATGCTATGGGTGTCAATGTGAAACTGTACACAACAAGTAATATAATGACGAGTGTTCAAGATCGTCTCCACAAAGATTGATGTTATCAGATTTGCTACAGAAACCTTAATAGTGCAGATTTTGTTCTAAAATAAAATAAAACAATTAATGAAACTAATATACTAATTAAAATAAAAACGAAATAAATAAAATGCAACAAATTAAATTATCATGCCAAACTTAAGGAAAAAACCAATGGGAATATAGAGTAGTTGAGTGAATAAACTCACTTAATGGTGTTGACTACTTTTCTAACTAAGAACATATTGCTACAACATTTACTATAGCACTAGGCAGAATCTCTCATGCATCCTTAGCTATCGCATGTTAGACATCTTATATCATATGCAACCTAACAGTGATCAGTTGCTACGCTAACATTAGATATAGCATTATGGGTTCTAAGTTCCAATTACCCTACAAATTGAATTCCTATATCTAGTTCTTCACTAATCTTAGATCAAGCATGACCCTTTTGGAATCAAGTAAAACTCAACTCAGGAAACCCAATCTAAAACCATGTATTGTCTTAATAGATCCACTAAACCAGACCTTTTTTAGGCTCTTTCTTAGCTTGTATCCCTAAATGGGTGATCAGCCAAAATAGAAAATTAAAAGTAACACAATTAAGATAAAACACCATAGTAAACACCAAGCAACACACATATATTAGTCAAACATCCATTAAGATTGTTTACCACTCAACTATAATAAAATCTAGTTCATGACTTGCAAAAGAAAAATAAAGGAAAATTATCCACCAACCACATCCAACTTTTCCAAAAATACAAATTTTTTTTTTTGGGTGGAATCGACCTGAACTTACATTTCTTTTCACTTTTCCACTTCCGTTTAGAGACCGTTAAGAAAACTAACAGAATATTATTTAAATAACTTTTTTGCCCTCAAATATAAAAGATAAATTATCTACCGACCACCTTTTTTTTCGTATTTTTTAAAAAATACACAATTCTTAATTTTTTTTTGCTGAACTCTACTTGAAGTTATATTGTTTTGCACCTATCCACCACTGTGTCGTTGTGAAATGACGATTTTACCCTTATAATGTCAGCAAAGTTATAACGGTGTTATAACAAAAGTGGACCAATGAAAAAAATGTTAACTTCAGGTGGAGCACTGCAAAAAAAAAAATTTGTGTATTTTTTAAAAGCGGCAAAAAAACGGGTGGACGGTGGATAATTTTCCAAAAATAAATAAAAGAGTCAAATACATCCCCATGAATAAATATAAAACAAGAAAAGAACAAGAAGGACTAATTTTCAATGGATCTCTGTGTTTTCTACTCTTGTGCAACCCTCAATCTCTCTCTTGAATTCTGTTTTTCTTTTATTTCTTTGCGTTTTTTCTCCTTGGGTGATGGCTCCCCTTTTTCCTTTTGCATGTGTGCTTCTTTTATATATGAAAATTAGGGTAAACGGAAGTCTATGGCAGGTATATTTCAGATTAGGAAACTCTAGATAGCAATCTTCTAAGTATCTCGCGTGAAATCTACTCTATCGTTATTCTAGAATTGCTACAGCAACGGATACAACAACTGTACTGTTTTAGATTTGTTTCAATTTTTTTGTGGCTACATTCTTTTCTATATTTTGCAAGTCTATTGTAACAACATTCTGATAACTCTATGAAATGAGAGTTATTACATCAATTCTAGACTTAAATCAAGATCACTTAGAGAGCAAATAAGGTGTTTTTATTACATTTTGGTTATATTTTGCATAAACATTCATTTTAGTTGAGTCTTAATAAGTTTTGCTTAAATCAAACTAATTTGTGCTAAAAACATGTGCGTAATTTGTGCTGAGAAATTGGGCTAGCAAGAGGAGGAAAGAAGATGGCAGCAAAAGAAGAAAGCACAATCGGGAACAGTGCAGTGTTGTAGCTCTTGTAATTGAAATGCAAGTTATGCAACCCAAGAGGGGGGGTGAATTGGGATATTAAAAATTTATGCAATACAATTCGCACAACAATTTAATCTATTGCCTTAATCAAATCAAAACAATAAGTTCATTCAAGCACAATATTAAAAGAGTAAGGGAAGAGAAAACGAACACAAGGATTTTTACGTGGTTCGGCTATCCCCGCCTACGTCCACGCCTCCAAGCCAACCGAGCTCGAGGATTTCACTATCCAAGCCTCCCAAGGCTTCAAATGTTTACAATTGACTTCCAAGGTGTCAATAAACCTTTACAACAAGAGATTATATCCCCAATCTCTTCACCCCAAGTGTTTCCCATACTTGTACACTCACAAATTGATGAGAAATAAAAATCACAACAAAGAAACTCTCTTTAAGAGTGGATAACAAATTATAGCTCAATAATGATTCAATAAATGATGATTTGCAAAATGGAAGCTCAATATATGTTATATGATCTTATATTTGCTTGTGTTAGTTCTTAAAATGAAGTTTGAGTTGAGTTTTTATAGTGAAAGCCCAAAAACTAGCCGTTATAGGCAAATTCCAGCTCTCAAGCGGTTAGCCGCTTGATTATCCGGCTAGCCGCTCAGGAACAGTAATATTACCGTTTTTTTTTTTGAATTTTGCTACAGTAACACTGTTCACTGAAATTACACTTTAGTCCAAAACTTTCTATAATTATACTATGCCCCAAAATGTCAGAAAACTTTACAAATAGGTCCAATTTCAGAACTTCATAAAAATAGTTGTCTTTCTCAAACTTTTTGAAATTATGATATGGCCCCAAAGATTTTATTATTTCACACAAAGGTCCTTTTCAACATAATACCTATATTTTTCAAAGTTCTCAAAACCTTTCACTTTAGTCCAAAATATTCATAAATTATAGTATGGCCCAAAATATTTCAAATGTTTGTAAAAATGTCCAACTCCGAATTTTAATACTTATTAAAATCAAAGATTTCAAATCTTAGCATTTAAGTCCAATTTACTCAAATCCACAAAATACTTTACTTTATAAAAACAAAACCTTTTAGTTTATGAAAAGTATTTAATTAAATTAATATCTTGAGCTTCTCAAATGCTAAATCATGCATCAATTAACTCATACCGGCTTTACAAGAATTTATCGCACTAATTTCTTCGTTAAGCTTTAAACGATATTCTTGATGTCGCCGTTGTCCGTTGAGTGTCTTCAATCTTGATTTCACTTGATTCACTTGCATAAATATTATCCTTCAAAAACTAGTGAAAATGTGAAATACAATATTTATTAAATCATTCAATACATATGTTTGTTATCATCAAAATTACATTATGTACAGCCCTTTAGGCTAACAATCTCCCCCTTTTTTATGATGACAAACATCTCATGTATTTTGACATTTATACTCCCCCTTAATACATGGCATATATAATTAAACATATAAATCAAATTCAAAACAAAAAATCCCCCTGAATATTTGATTTATGATAATTTGTGAGCTCCCCCTTAATATTTCAAAAACATGCATAAATACTTGAAATACAAACTACGTATGACATGTCTTCATATTCAAAATACATGACTTCTCCCCCTTCATCATCAAAATTACTAGAAATTCATGCTAAGATCAAAAATATGTCAATGGTTAATCAAGAAACATATAATAACCAAACATCCAATTAACCATAAAATTATCATGAACCATCATGCCATCAAAAGAATGCTCAAAATGCATATTATCCAAAAACATATTGTATGCTCCCCCTAAATATATGGCCAATTAAAAAATTTAACCAAAATGATATTATCCAAAAACATGTCATATTTATCTCCCCCTTCATAAAAAAAATAGATAGATGCAATCGAAACAAGAGCATAAAAAATAAATCGATAAAGATATTACCAATTTTGTGCGAACAAAAATTTCGACAGAGTCTCCCCTTAAAATGAACAAATCTTCAAATACACAACATGGTTAAAAACACTTCCATATAAGTTTAAACAATTATAACAAACCAACAACTCCACCAAGTCATCAAGCAACACATAAGAATTAAGCATAAAACATCATCCAAATATAACATATCCAAATATTAAACAACCATAATCCGTAATCCATAATTATGCATATGAAAATGTAGGTGCATATACCCAAAATGCACAAATTCGGTTTTGTAAAATAATGAGTGAAATGAATGATTTTAAACCGATTATATTGATCCAAGAGATGATTTAAGATAATGGATGGTGTTGATTGGATCAAAAGTAAACTAAAAAGAGCTTAAATATGCAATTTCGGGTTTAACAAAAATTGAGTGAAATGGATTTGTTTGAGCTAAGAAAATTGATCCTAGAGATGAATGACGCTAATATATGATGTAGATTGGATCAAAAATGGGCTAAAGGAAGCTTGAAAATGTAGAGAGAGAAACGGGTAATTAGGTTTTTGATTTTGGGTTTTATGTGGAGAGTTGATGAAATGAAGTTTTGAGAACGAAAATTGAAGGAGTAATGGATGAATAATGATTTGGATGATTGATTTTAACAAGAAAATGAGTGAAAGATGAAGAATTTTGAGAGAGAAATGGTGAGGTACTGTTCACGCGTGAGAGATGAGGATGAAATGATGAAAAACAAGTGAAGAAATCATGATGGAGAAGTGTTTAATGAAGATGAAATGCATGGGTATTAGTTTGAATGGTTGATTTGGGCATGAAAATGGATGAAAAAGGAAGAAAATGGAGGTGAAAATGGATGGGTTGCTCACGGTTTTGAGTGAGAGAGGGGAACATGTGCAGAAAAATCAGCAAACGAAGAAGAAGAAGCAAAAAAAAAAAAAAATTGCCCAACCAGTGACCAAGCGGCTAGCCGCTTGCTCTCGGGTTTGGGACAGTTTTCCAAGCGGCTAGCCGCCTGGTTGCTGTCCACCTGCACTCTACTTGCTTTCCGGCTTGTTTCGATCAATTTCGTGATCATTTTGTGATCCCGAAACATCTCAAGAGCCAATTTAATGCATGATTCATGATTTTAAACATCCAAAAGATAATTAATTAAACAAATAATCCATCCAACAAGCATAAAATCATGAAGCATATAAGCATTCAAAACTTAATAAAATGCAGAAAGGTCAACTTCGGAATAAAAACTGTATTGATTGAGTCAGAAGTAACATGCAAACTATATACCGTTGGAAAGATAATTAAGTTAGCTTTCCAATAAATTTTACAGAGCTAGATTTGAAGTTCTCTAGAAGGAGTTATGACCAAATCATTACAGCTTGTGTAGACTTGGGATTTTCACAATAATTAAACATATAAACATTCAAAAGTTAATAAATCAAACACACCACTTAACTATCATGCTTAAACACTTCATAAACATTATCATCAAACAAATCCATCATGATGAGTTGATAAGCTATCATCATATATAAATAACCTTGCATCATGATAAAACACTCAATGTTAAACACAATGATAATTCAATCATGTAAATATACAAGCATACTTTTGCAAATTCATTTATCATGATTCATTCAACAAAATTAATATGGCAAGAATTATTACCAAAACAATTAAATCATCTTGCCTCATCTTTTTCTCCTAGATCATGCTCAAATGATTATCCTCACAAGCTTTCATCAAGGAACTTCTCCACGATTCCTTGATTGTGGTACCTACAGAACAAATTCAAGTTGTGTGCTTTGGTACCCAAATATTCTTGGGTCCTTGAGTGTTAGCAATGGTTCCTTTTGGAACCCAAATACATTTTGCTCCATAATATGCATTTCTTTTCACTGGACATCTATATTTCATATGACCATTTTGATTACAATAATGACATACAATCTTATGATCATTTGTGGAGGTAGCTTTAACAAAATAATTCTTATAATATTTTTGTTTCAAATTTGGCTTATAACCAATACCTCCTTTATCAAACACACATTTTTGTGAATTAAGTAAGTTATCCAACATCTTTTGCCCATTTGTGAATTTTAACACAATTTGATTTAGCTCATTACTCTTCTTCTTAAGCACTTCATTTTCTTTCATTAATTCATCAACATGTGATTTCTCATGCTCATGTGAAGTACTTTGTTTGCATTTAAATGATGCAATTCTATCATGCAACATTTTATTATCTAACTCTAGTCCTTTAATCTTTTCATTTAATGAATCATTGCATTTTTGTAAAGCATTCTTTTCATTTTTCAAGTCATCTACATATGATTCTAGATGCTCATGTGAAGTGCTAGGTTTCTCATTTGACAATGCAACTCTATCATGCAATGTTTTATTATCTAATTCTAGGCATGTAATCTTTGCACTTAGAGATTCATTCTCATTTGTGAGCTTTACCATTTTCTTTTTAAGACATGCATTCTTTTTACCAATTTTTATCCAATTATCATGCAATTCTTTAAAAGCATCATATAATTCATCATAAGTAGAAAGATCATTTACCTCATCAAGTTCATCATCCGATTCATCTCCAATTGCCATGAGAGCTAGATTTGTCATTTCTTGATGCTCTTCACCATCACTTGTTTCCTCATCGCTATCATCCCATGTGGCTACCATTGCTCTCTTCTTGAGCTTGTTGAGAAGAGGGCATTCCGTTCTTATATGACCGGGCTTCTTGCACTCATAACATTTGATGACTTCCTTCTTCTCCTTTCGGTTCTTGAGGTCTCTAGATTTTCTTTGCTCACCGGATTTCTTAAAAAGTTTTCTAAGCCTCCTAGCCAGCATATCCATTTCCTCTTCATCCAGCTCGCTTTCCTCATCACTTTCATGTTTCAAGGCTTTGAGAGCAATGCTTTTCTTCTTCTCCTCATTGCCTCTTTCGGCTGCCAAGTCTTCCTCATAAGAAATAAGAGAACCAATTAAATCATCAATAGGTAAAATATTTAAATCTTTGGCTTCCTCGATGGCAGTCCTTTTTGGTCTCCATTCCTTAGGTAGCGACCTAATGATTTTCTTAACTTTCTCGCTATTTGAAAAGGTCTTTCCTAGGGCTCCTAGAGTGTTCACTATGTCCGTAAATCTAGTATACATAGAATACACACTCTCATTTTGTTCCATTTGAAATAGTTCATATTGTCGAGTGTACCTACTAATTTTAGACTCTTTCACTTGATTCGTGCCTTCATAAACAACTTCAAGTTTGTGCCAAATTTCATTAGCACTTTCACAACTAGACACTCTATGAAACTCTTTCTTATCAAGTGCACAAAACAAGGCATTCATGGCTTTGGAATTTAGAGAAGCTTTTCTCTTTTCCAATTCATTCCATTCCCGTGAAGGTTTTGGAATATCTTCCCCGACTTCGTTTTTAGTCAAAGGCATAAATGGACTATCACAAACAATTTCCCAAATTTCATAATCTAAAGCTTGTAAATAAATTCTCATCCTAGTTTTCCAATATGGGTAGTCATTACCGTCAAAGAACGGTGGTCTAATTGTGGATTGTCCTTCCCTAAAGGTAGAGTCATTATGGGTTGCCATGGATCTTTAACTCTAGACGGTTAAGTCTACACAAGAGCACCTTGCTCTGATACCAAATGAAATGCAAGTTATGCAACCCAAGAGGGGGGGTGAATTGGGATATTAAAAATTTATGCAATACAATTCGCACAACAATTTAATCTATTGCCTTAATCAAATCAAAACAATAAGTTCATTCAAGCACAATATTAAAAGAGTAAGGGAAGAGAAAACGAACACAAGGATTTTTACGTGGTTCGGCTATCCCCGCCTACGTCCACGCCTCCAAGCCAACCGAGCTCGAGGATTTCACTATCCAAGCCTCCCAAGGCTTCAAATGTTTACAATTGACTTCCAAGGTGTCAATAAACCTTTACAACAAGAGATTATATCCCCAATCTCTTCACCCCAAGTGTTTCCCACACTTGTACACTCACAAATTGATGAGAAATAAAAATCACAACAAAGAAACTCTCTTTAAGAGTGGATAACAAATTATAGCTCAATAATGATTCAATAAATGATGATTTGCAAAATGGAAGCTCAATATATGTTATATGATCTTATATTTGCTTGTGTTAGTTCTTAAAATGAAGTTTGAGTTGAGTTTTTATAGTGAAAGCCCAAAAACTAGCCGTTATAGGCAAATTCCAGCGCTCAAGCGGTTAGCCGCTTGATTATCCGGCTAGCTGCTCAGGAACAGTAATATTACCGTTTTTTTTTTAATTTTGCTACAGTAACACTGTTCACTGAAATTACACTTTAGTCTAAAACTTTCTATAATTATACTATGGCCCAAAATGTCAGAAAACTTTGCAAATAGGTCCAATTTCAGAACTTCATAAAAATAGTTGTCTTTCTCAAACTTTCTAAAATTATGATATGGCCCCAAAGATTTTATTGTTTCACACAAAGGTCTTTTTCAACTAATACCTATATTTTTCAAAGTTCTCAAAACCTTTCACTTTAGTCCAAAATATTCATAAATTATAGTATGGCCCAAAATATTTCAAATGTTTGTAAAAACGTCCAACTCCGAATTTTAATACTTATTAAAATCAAAGATTTCAAATCTTAGCATTTAAGTCCAATTTACTCAAATCCACAAAATACTTTACTTTATAAAAACAAAACCTTTTAGTTTATGAAAAGTATTTAATTAAATTAATATCTTGAGCTTCTCAAATGCTAAATCATGCATCAATTAACTCATACCGGCTTTACAAGAATTTATCGCACTAATTTCTTCGTTAAGCTTTAAACGATATTCTTGATGTCGCCGTTGTCCGTTGAGTGTCTTCAATCTTGATTTCACTTGATTCACTTGCATAAATATTATCCTTCAAAAACTAGTGAAAATGTGAAATACAATATTTATTAAATTATTCAATACATATGTTTGTTATCATCAAAATTACATTATGTACAGCCCTTTAGGCTAACAGTAATCTCCTTTCAACCCCAAGGACTCTCGTACTTTTCTTCGGCTTTGTATCCTTAGAACTGCTATAGTAACTAGTTCTGGGGATGCTGCAGCTGATTCACCAGCAATTCTTTCGATGGTTTGAGCTCCTTCAGTCTTGATACACTCATTTTGTACAGTGGTGCCCACTCCAGACACCAGACATATGCTCGTGATAAGGGAGGAAAACAGTAGGGCGGTAGTTTTGTGCTTTTTCATTGTGCAACCCCTAATCTCCCGCTCAATAATTGCCCCAACATCTATTGGCAGCCATTTAACGATGACATATAAGAGAGTCAAACTTTCTTGTGACACGGTGGTTGTTTGTGTTGTAGGCGTCGATCGAAATTTCAGAAAATTTACCCAAATTTTAGTAACGAGTTTCAAATCAATCCTGTTTCTAGCTCTACCCTCCTTACTTGCCCATGAGCTACCTTCTACTGTGAGGGTTTTTATAACACTACCATTTCTTAGGGGTCATGCTTTCAAAACTCACAATCAATATCATAAGGCAAATTGTAGAAAGTATTAATGACCAGCGGGTCCAAAGGGACTAGAGTGTTTCTTACCCATATTTTTCGTTGGTTTTGCCCCAGCAAGTTGGCATAGAATTCCTTGACGAGCGACAGTACAGGGTCCCTTGGATGGTTGCAAAACTCCAACCAACCTCTTCTTGTTGCAACTGTATGAACAATTTAAACTATTCCCAAAGGTTATGGCTGGAATTGGAACCCTTTTTCTTTTAAGATTTTTTGTGGTTCTATAAATTCCTCATACTTTTCTTCAACTTTGTATCCTTAAAAGCGAGATGGATCCTTTAAGCGGCTTATTGTCTTCTTGTATCTAGTAATTGCTGGAGCAGTTGGAATTAACTTAATGGCAAACAAAGGTTGAAGCTATAAAAAGGAATTGGGAATTTTTGAAGCCTGTGGCTGAGTGAAGAAAAGAAAGTTGTGTTAGATTGTAATTGGAACAGTGACACCCTTATATACAAGTGTCGGTAAAAAGTAAAATTTAAAGGGAAATTAAATTAAAGAGATCAAATTGGAAAGAGAATTTTAAAATATATCTAATTAAAATAAGAAAATGATATCGATTCAACAATTTAGGGATTATGCAATCTCCTTTGATCTCTATCCAGATTTGCTAAGCAATTGTCAAAATTTATTCCCAACGATAAAAGAAAATTATCCATAATTAAATCACTATAATGGTAAGAATTGTTGTAGCAGGAACCAATCTTGTTCTACAATAGGCTACAATGAAGTCTCATTGGTTGCTGGTAAATATAGTTCGACTGCTATGTGGATTGGTAATGCTGCAGCAACATGTGTTAGTTTCTTCAATTTGTTTTAAAAAAAAAGAAAAGAAATTAAATAAGCAATTCAAAATGACAAAATTATGAATGACAGATACACAAAACTAAACTTAATGTAGAAAAAAAATCAAAATAATTCCCCTCATCATTGGGTTGCCTCCCAATTAACGCTTGATTTTAGGTCTTTTAGCCTGACCGTCCTTGATTGCTCACAATGATGGATCCCTGAGGAGCAAGTCCTACTTTGAGTGATCGACAGCAGGATAGACTTAAACTAGCTTTAATGATCTTGACCATCTAGATTTCAATTTTCCTAGAAAGAGCTGTAGTTTTGAGTTGTGAAGCAAAACCTAATTGCCTGGAATAAGTTCTTTGGGCTGAATTCTTTAATCATGCCATTGTTTTATTTTCTCTTTATAAATCTCGAATTTTCATAGGAAAACAACCTCAATTCATCCAACTCACAAAGTTAGAGTTTTCGATATTCTACTGCAGCATGCATGCCCAATATGCTTTATGCTCTAGCTCTAATGGTAAATGGTAAGCTTTGCCAGAGACAATTTTGTATGGAGACATGTCAGGTGGTGTCTTGTAGGCTAGACGGTTAGCTCATAAGGAATCATGTAATCTAAGTGACCAATCTTTTCTAATGGGGTTCATTATTTTCTCTAAAATCTTTTTGATCTCTCGGTTGGATACTTCTGCCTGACCATTAGATTGTGGGTGATATGCTGTCGCAATCTTGTGTTTAATTCCATACTTAGCCATTGCTGTAGCAAATATCCTATTGCAAAAATAAGTGCCTTCATCACTAATGATGCCCTTAGAGTCCCAAACCTTGAGAAGATATTCTTGTGAAAGAATTTCACTACTGCTTTGGCATCATTAGTTGGTAATGTTGCAGCCTCCACCCATTTGGACACATAGTCTACAACAACTAGAATATATATGTTTCCAAAAGATAGTGGGAATGGACCTATAAAATCTATCCCCTATACATCAAAGAGCTTAACTTCCAAAATGTTTGTTAATGGCATTTCATGCTTTTGCGATATGTTCCCTACTCATTGGCTCCTGTCACAATATTTAACAAACTCATAAGTATCTTTAAAAATAGACAGCCAGTAATAACCTGATTATAGACTTTGGCAGCTGTTTTGTGGCCTCCAAGATGTCCTCAATATACTGCAACATGACATGAGTGCAATATGTGTGGAATTTCTTCATCGAGTACACACCTTCTAATTACATAGTTTGAGCATATCTTGTGTAAATAGGGATCATCCCACTAATAATTTCTAACAACATGGAAAAATCTCTTTTTCTGCTAATAATTCAAAACAAGTGGTAACAATCCACTCACAAAGTAATTAGCAAAATCTGCATACCATGGGAGTCCGGATTGCTGTAGCGTTTATGTATACTGTAGCATTAGCAGTTGCTCATCAGGGAATATTTCTGTGATGTCTTGTTTGGTTAAGGTGCTTATATATACTTCATGCCTTGAGAGATGATCTACTACTTGGTTCTTGGTCCCTATTTTATCCTTGATTTCAAAGTTAAATTCTTGTTGCATAAGGAACAACCTTATCATCCTTGGTTTGACATCCTTCTTTATAATTAATTACTTTATTGTTGCATGGTCTGTGCAAACTATCACTTTGGTGCCAACCAAATAAGCTCGAAATTTTTCAAATGTAAACACGACTTCTAGTAACTCCTTTTCAGTAGTGGTATAATTGATCTGAGCATCGGCAAGGATTTTACTAGCATAATAAATAAAGTGAAAAATCTTGTTCTTCCTCTGCCCCAATACTACTCTAACAGAATGGTCCCTGGCATCACACATCAACTCAAAAGGTAAGCTCCAATCGAGTACTATAATAACAAGTATTGTAACAAGAGTTTTCTTCAATTCACAAAAAGTCTTTAAGCAATCATCATTAAATTTGAATGGCCTGTCATGCTCTAGTAACATGCATAAAGGGTTAGCTATTTTGGAAAAGTCTTTAAAGAATCTTCTGTAAAACCATGCATGTCCTAAAAAACTCTTAATACTCTTGACGGAAGTCGGAGGTGAAGTCTGTTTATTATCTCTATTTTTACCTTGTCCACCTCTATTCCCCTTTTAGAGACTCTATGGCCCAAGATTATACCTTCTTGTACCATAAAATGACATTTTTCCTAATTGAGTACCAAATTGGTCTCTTTACATCTCTTAAGCACATTTTCTAAGTATTGCAAGCAATCATCATGTGTGTTGTGGGCATCATATGAACACCTCTAATGTTTGCTCGACCATGTCTAAAAAGATGGACATTATACACCTTTGAAAGGTTTTTGGAGCATTGCACAAACCAAATGAATCCCTTCTAAAAGTAAAGGTTCCATAAGAACAAGAGAATGTTGTCTTCCCCTGAACCTCTGGTGCTATAATAATTTGATTATAGCCTGAATAATCATAAACAAAACAATAGTATTTTTTTCCGGCAAGTCTGTTCAGTATTTGATCTATGAATGGACAATGTAAAGTGTTCATTCTGTTACTGTTCTTGTAGGGATGAGTTCTTTCTTCTCATTTGTTACAACAATCACTCCACCTTTCTTTGGAACACATTGTACTGAACTCACCCATGAACTGTCAGATATTGGGTAGACGATCCCAGCATCAAGCCATTTAATGATCTTCTTCATAACTTCCTTCATGATAGGGTTTAATCTCCTCTATTACTCTATTGAATTGCTGTAGCAACCTTCCAGCAGAATTTTGTGCATGCATATGGAGGGACTGATTCCTTTAATATCTGCCATGGTCCATTCGATAGCTTTTTTGTATCTCCCCAACACCTCTAGTAAGCTCTTCTCTTGATCTACATTTGAAGAAGATGAAATGATTATTGGGAGTGTATACTTTTGGCCAAGATAAACATATTTTAGATATGAAGGTAAAAGTTTCAATTCTAAAATATAGGGTGATTCAATAGATGGAACAAATAGTTTTACTTCCCTATTTGAGAGGTCTAAAAATTCAAAAGGTTTGTCACGTCTCACTGGTTGCTTATTTCCTAATCATGCTATGTGTGCCGCTGCAGCATCCTCTTCTTCAAGCTCTTGAAAGGTAGCAGCTTCGATCTCTTCTTTGTTGTAGCAATTATTTAACCTTTCTATTAAAGTAATGTCCACAACACTAGTGAAATTACAATCTTCAATCTCATTGGGATTCTTCATTGCATCCAGCACATTGAATGTGATTTGCTAGTGATTCACCCTCATGGTTAATTATGTTTTTTGTACGTCAATTAGAGTTTTTCCCGTGGCTAAGAAAGGTCTACCAAGAATAATTGGTACTTCCTTGTCTACTTCAAATTCCAACACAATGAAATCCACTGGAAAAATAAATTTATCTACCTTTACTAACACATCTTTGATCTTGCCCTCAGGGTATGCATGAGATCTGTCAGCCAGCTATAGAGTCACTGTTATTGGTCTATATTCGCCCATTCTCAATTGCTTGAACACGGATAAGGGCATGAGATTGATGTTGGCCCCCAAATGACAAAGTGCTCTACTTTTATACTTAGTTCCAATAGAACATAGAATTGTAAAGCTCCCTGGATCTTTCAATTTTTACATAATTTTATTTTGAAGCATATGGAGGATGCATTCTTGTGTTAGAGCAATTGTTTCAAATTCTCCAATCCTTCATTTCTTTCCCAAAATATCCTTAAAAAACTTCACATAATTGGGCATTTTTTCCAATGCTTCCATAAAAGAAATGTTGATATGTAATTGTTTTAACACTTCCAAAAATTTACTGAATTGCTTATCTTGTTTCTACTTCTAAAATCTTTGTGGGAAAAGTAGTGGGTACCTAAGTTGTTGTGCTGCAGTAGGTGGTGCATGTTGTTTTTATTTCAATATGTTCTAGTTTGTTACTGCTGGTGCTGCAGCTTTTTCTTCAACATGCACTAAATCATTTCTTTCTGAAGTTGCTGGAGCTTGGCTACTCTCACCAGTATGTTGGAAAATGGGTTGTTGTAGTTTTTCTTCAACTTGAGTTTGCTCTTAGGTTGTAATAGGTTTCATTTTTCTCCTTGGCACACCAACATGAATATTAACATCTTTTCTAGACCTTAAGTTAATTACCTTACAATGTTCTTTGCCTTCCCTTCTTAGATCTTCTGTGTTGATAGGTAGACTATCATAAGGTATGTTACTCAATTTTGTAGCAAGTTGTCTAATCTAATTTTCTAGATTCCTTAAGGTCACAACTTAGCTTTGGACAACTGCTTCATTCTTCACAATGTATTCTTTAAGCAAAGCTTTAAGAGAACTAAGTTGATCATTGTTTATGTTCCTTTGCCCTTGATTTGATTAGTGAAATCTTT
The DNA here is from genome assembly GCA_004802465.1 of Citrus hindsii. Taxonomy (NCBI): domain Eukaryota; kingdom Viridiplantae; phylum Streptophyta; class Magnoliopsida; order Sapindales; family Rutaceae; genus Citrus; species Citrus hindsii. The sequence goes on from QWBT01000632.1 coordinate 323,769, forward strand.
GTGGTTGTGCAAGTCCGTTCTGGCCACTAGATGTCACAGCAGGCTGATTCTGATTACTCCATGAAAAGTTTGAGTGCTGCCTCCATCTAGGATTGTAAGTATTTGAATATGGATCGTTCTGGTTTTATTTATTGAAGTTGCCCACATAATTGACTGAAGTTAGATTCTTGAGACAATTTTCAAATAAGCGTCCCTCTCCACAATAAACATAAGATATCTCGGCAACTTGGTTGACAGTTATTGAAGCAGTAGTCATAGCCTTTACTATAGTTTTTAGTGAGGTTACTTGGGCTGATAATGCTGGTCCTCTTATTGCAGCTTGTTTAGTTGATGGGCACTGATAATTATTGTTAGCAATTCTCTCCAAAATCTCATAAGCCTAATTGTAAGACTTAGATAATAAAGCCCTATTGTGGAAGCATCCACCACCAATCTAGTGCTTGGGTTCAATCCATTGTAGAAAGTTTCCATTTGTATGTAGCAAGGCATACCATGATGAGGACATCTTCTGAGTACCTTTTTAAATATTTCTCATGCATCGTACAAGCTTTCACCTTCAAGTTGATGAAAAAATGTGATCTCATTTCTCAACTTGACATTCTTTGTTGGTGGGAAATATTTCATCAGAAATTTGTCAGCCAAATCATTCCAGGTAGTGATGGAATCTGCTGGTAAAGAGTTCAACCATGCCCATGCTCAATCTCTTAAAGAATATGAAAAAAGTCTGAGTCTCAATGCATCATGTGATGCTCCAGTAATTTTAAAAGAATCACTCACCTTTAAGAATAGTTTAAGGTGAAAGTAAGGATCTTCTAATTGCAATCCATTGAATTGCCCCACTGTTTGCAACGTCTGAAACATCACTAGTTTGAGTTCAAAATTGGCAACTTGCACTTAAGGTATAACTATTCTAGGATGTATAACTTGAGGGGTTAACACGGCATAGTCTTTAATAGCCGTGTTTCTATCATCTGCCATGTATATGATGTTGTTGTTTCCTTGTTGTCCCTGATTATTTTGTCCATTCTGACCTTTTTGACCATTGACTGGTTGTATTTCTCCAAGAGGGTTCAAGTTTTTCATATGTTGTAATTATCCATTGTTACAACAGCTTTTGAATTTTTGTGTTCTCTTCTTAATCTCCTTACCGTTTTTTTCAATCTCTGGATCAAATTGAAACTCAATAGGTTTGTATTTGCACATGCAAGAGTTTCCTGTCAACAAAATAAGCAAATTAAAATAAAATCAAAGTTAACACCGTTAAGACTAATTTTCACAAATCACAATAGACAATTAATCCCCAGCGACGACGCCAAAAACTTGTTAATATAAATTCAAATACTATTAGTGTCAATGTGCAAGTGTACACAACAAGTAATATAATGATAAGTATTCGAGATCGTCTCCACAAGGATTGATGTTATCAGAATTGCTACAACAATCTCAATAGTGCAGTTTTGCCTTAATCGAAAGTAGAGTAAACAATCTACTAACAAACTACGTAATAAAATGCAATAAATGAATATGCAGAAAACAAACTTTCGTGTTACACACAAGGACAAAATCAATACGAATGAAATAGTTAAGTGATTAAACTCTCTTAATGATTTGACTATTTTTTTTTTAAATTTAGGCGTGGTTGCTACAACACTGGGCATAATATTTATATTGTTATGCCAACATAAGATGTAGCATTACACGTTTAGGTTCTATTTACCCTAGAAGGTGAATCCTTATATCTAGTTCATCACTAATTTTAGATTGAGTATGACCCTTTTGGAATCAAGTTAAACTCAACTCAAGAAACCCAATCTAAAACCAAGCATTGTTATGATATATTCCACTAAGATAGGCCTTTTTATGGCTCTTTCTTAGCTTGTATAATCAAATGGGTGGTTAGCCGAAATAATGAATATAAATAAGTACTATCGAAACAAAATGCTATAGCAAACATGTAGTAACATATAAAATCAATCAAAAAAGAAAAATAAACAACAAAGTTTTGGCCATCAAATATATCCTCATGTTTAAAGAATAAAAAGAAAACAAGAGAAGAATAAGAAAGACTGAATTCTAATTGATTCCCGCAAGTTTCCCACTGGGCGGCCTTGATTCTTTCTCTTGAATTCTATTTTTCCTTTGTTTCTTTTCAGTTTTTAATCTTGGTTGACGGCTCCCTTTTATTTGCGTGTGTACCTCTTTTATAGCTCAAAATTAAGGTAAATGGAAGTCTAGGGTGCGCATCTTCTAAATTAGGAAACTACAAATTGTAATCTAATAATTGTCTTGCCCAAAATCTTTTATGTCAATGCTCTAGGAATGCTTCAGCAATAGTTGCTACAACAATGGATATAGCATTTGCACTGTTCTAGACTTGCTTTAAATCTTTTATAGCCATGTTCTTTTGTCCTTTTTGCTAGCTCATTGCAACAACATCCTTTCCTTGAAATTTGAGCTTCCGGTTACTTACAATTATGCATATGTTTTAAACACACAATTATTTGAAATCAAACAAAATTTATTAAATTTAAACTAAAATGGATGTTAATGCAAACTATTATTAAAATGCACTAAAACCCATCAATTACTCTTTAAGTAATCGTGATTTAACCATAAAAGTATTATGATAACTCTCATTTCATAAAGTTATCAGATATCTAGAAGCTTTAGATTTTTGTTCAAAGATGTAGAGATTAACTTTTCACATATGGTGCACTAATAGTGTGTTGGTTGAGTTACGTGTGTGGTTTATAAATTTTTGTGTCGTTAATAATATTTCACGGTTTGTGTTTAACTATCTCCATTATAACTACCTTCTCATCTATTCAGTTCAGAAATCAATTGAGAAAGAAATCTTCTCAAATTAAAAAAATATAGCTTGTGTTCTTCAATTGTTCTTGAAAATAGTTTAATTAATCAAAACCTCTGAAAAGCAGTATAAGAGTCAGTAATTAATGCTTAACATAGCAGTGTAGTATATCAAATCGAAGAGCTAGATGAGAGGCATGTGACACCACAAAAATTAACTTGATTAAAATCTAAAATGCTCATGCTTACTGTAGGAAATTTCAGCCCTAAAACTGAATCGACTCACTGAGTTGAACCAAGCTGAATTGTGCTAAATTGATCCGAACTGAGATAAATTGAGTCGGAGCCAATTCAAGTAAACCGAACTAAATGAATCCATTGATTGTTGACCATCAGCATTGACTATTGAAAAAAATTAAAAATTTTGGTCCGAGTCCCTCCCTAGGTTTTTTAACATCCTAGATCCATCTTTGCAATAAAAAATTTTAAATTTTAACTCTATAAAGTGTTATGGCAAATAGTGATGTGGAATCATTCCAAGTTCCATCACTAAAGGGGTGTAACTTCGACAATTGGAGTATTATAATGAAGTCCCTCCTTAGAGCTCTTGATGTTTGGAAAGTCACTGTAAAAGGCTACAACGAGCTAAAAGATGAGACTTCTTCAGCTCAACAATAGAAAGATAATTTAAAAGATTTAAGAATGAGAGACAAAAAGGCACTTTCCCTCATTTATCAAGTAATGCATGATAATGAATTTGAGAAGATTTTGAGTGCAAATTCAGCCAAGGAAGCATGGGAGAAGCTTCTAACTTCTTATAAGGAAGAAGCTTCAAACCTGTTATACGAGAGAAGAGAAACTGAAAAATGTAGGTCTCAAAGCTCTAAAAGATGAGTTTGAGTTGTCACACATAAAAGAAGTCAAATCCATTTCTAATTATTTTTCAAAAGCTCTAGCCATTTCAAATCAATTAAAAAGAAATGGTTAAAAGATAGAAGATACAAGAATTATAGAAAAAAATACTTCGCTAACGAAGCTTAAGATTCAAGCACATAGTTGTGACAATTGAAAAGACGAAGGCCTTGGATGCCATGATAATCGAGCAACTTCAAGGTTTGTTGCAAGCTTACAAAGAGATGCATAAGAAGAAACACGATATCAATGAGTAGTTCCTTAAAATAAAAATCAATGAGAAGACAAAAAGCTAGGGCAATAAGAGAGAATAATGGTCTTAAAGGAGAGGCCCAGAGCAAGGAAGAAGTAAAGCACGCTGTTGTGGATGAGGTTGGAATTTTAGCAAAAAGATAATTCAAATAACAATTATGAAAAAGGCAAGAACTTAATAAGAGGTCATGGAAGGGGCACTTAAACATCAAGTATGATAAATCCTATATTCAATGCCACAGTTGTCAAAAGTTTTGCCATTATACTTTAGAATGTAGGCCTCACAATAATAAAGTTGAGGAGAGGAGTAACTATACAGAAGAAAAGACCCAGGAAAGTGAAACACTGCTATAGCATGTAAGGACAATTATAGAGGCCAAGATAATACTCGGTATCTTGACACTGATGCAAGCAATCATATGTGAGGAAGAAAAAACATCTTAGTGTAGCTAGATGAATCATTGAACGGCAATGTATCATTCAAAGATGATTTCAACGTACCAGTGAAAGGGAGAGGTAAATTCCTTATCAACCTAAAAGATGGAAGGCATCAATTTATTTCAAATGTCTACTATGTGCCAAATATAGAAAACAACATCTTGAGTTTAGGTCAACTCTTAGAAAAAGGCTATGATATTCACATTAAAGATTGTATTTTTTTTTCTTTAAGAGATGACAAAGGAATCTTAATCACAAAGGTGAAACTGATGTTGCAAAGTGTTTAATGACTTGTTACAAGGATATATCATGACTTTGGCATCTTCGATTTGAGCATATCAATTGTGAAGGACTAGAATTACTATCTAAGAAGAATATGGTGAATGGTTTACCATGCATCAATAACCGTAATCAACTTTGGAAAGGATGCTTATATGGGAAGCAATTCAAAAAAGACTTTCCAAAAGATTTAAACTCAAGAGCAAAAAATTTGTTGGAGCTTATTCACGCAGACGTTTGTGGTCAAATCAAGCCAAACTCGCTTGGTAAAAGTAACTACTTCCTTTTCTTTATAGATGTTTTTCAAAAAAAACTTGCATGTATTTTTTGAAGTAGAAGTTAGAAGTTTTTGAATCTTTCAAAAAGTTCAAAACTACAGAGAGAAAGAAAGTAGTTACCAGATTAAGTGTCTGTTTGGTGTGGTTTATCTAATAGCCATAAATACTTATTTAATCCTATAAGCTCTTATCATAATTTTTATTGTTGTTTGGTTGTTTTTTTAGTAGAGCTTTTAGAGCTTAAATAAGCTATTTTGCCTCTACTAGTAGCATCTCAAATTTTGGGCTTTTGGGAGTAGAGATTGAAATTTTTTTAAATGTTAAAATATCTAAAATATCCTCTACTTATTTGAAAATATTATTTTATTCTTTTCATAACATAACTTAAAAAAACTTGCCTATTAAAGTAATTTCATAAATTTTTAATAAAATCTCTTATTGACAACCAAACAACTAAATGTTTTTAGATAAAAACTTTATTTTTAAAAGCTCTACTACTAAAAGCTCTACTAATGGAATTATTAGTGGAAACACATGAAGGCATGAGGGAGAAATTTAATCAAAATTTGGAACTCATCCATTGAGATCTTCATTTGGAATTTAACCTAAAATATTAGTATTTAATGAATTTAGTAGGAATATTTAAAAAATTAGTGGACTAAAATGTTGTAACATATGGACCTATAACAGAGAAGATTTAACCAAAATTAGAGATTAACCTTACTAAAATTAAAATTGTAAATAGTAAAATTGGTATTTAACCTAATATTTGACATCTTACCAAATTAAATAGAATATTCAACGTAAAAGTGTGAAATAATTAGTTGAAAATCATTAACTCAAAAGGGAGAAAGTATAACTAAATTTAGGAACTCATCCAATGAGAAATGAATTAATTTAGAATCTAATCCAAAATATTGGTATTAATGAATTCAGTAGGAACATTAAACGTAAAACTGATGGACTAATAAGTTGACACATTTAATCTATAAGTGGGAAAGTTTAACAAAACTCCAGGGCTAATCTAACCAAAATTAAATTATAAAAATTAAATTTTGTACTTAACCCAAGTCATTGAAATCTTTCGAAGTTAATTTTATAGAAACTCATCTAACGAGAAATGAATTTATTCAAAATTTAACTCAAAATATTAGTATTGAATGAATATAAATTGAAACAAATACACCCATAAGTTAGAAAATTTAACCAAAATTAGAAACATGTGATATCAACTTGAAACATCTAATCAATATATTAGTTTTTAACGAAGGTGCATTTACTAATCAGTAATCAGAATGAAGTTAAATTGGAATGGACTAGAATTGAAATGGTCTAGAATCGGAATGAAGAATGTGCATCAGAATAAATTGTTTACTTTACCTATAAAAATTGAAATCAGAATGAGCTATACTACCGTTGATGTGTTTGCTTTGTCTTGAAATTGGAATAAATTATTATAAGTTATAAAATGACTTTAGTTGATTATTGTCATTATTTATTATAATAATTGTGGTTATGATTATTATTATTTAAAAATAATTATTCTTAATAATAATAATATTAATAATGACATTAATCATAATAATAAAATTAATAAATTTTAATAATAACATTATTATACAATAATAATGACATTAATAAATAAAAATTATTATTTTATTATTATTACTAATAATAAATAATGAACAACATATTTGCAAATATTACAAAACTTCTACAGGGACCAAAATGTAAAAGTGACAAAACTTAATCGATCGCAATTTGGAGATTATGAAAATTTCGTGGGGATAAAACGGGGAGTTCAAGGAATGGGATCTTGATTCTAAATCCCCATGGAAAACAAGTTTTCAATCCTTAATCACAAAAACAATTGGGCCCCACATTTAATTTCCATTTTTTCTTTTACTTTAACAAGTAAATACCATTAATCATTTTAATTTTGAATTCTGATTTACTAATCCTACAAGTAACACACCTTAAAGAATTGAGACATGAAAATTTTATAGTTTTTTAAAGTATGAATTAAAATTAAAATTTTTTCCTTAGCCAATTATTTTATGTTAATTATTTACAAATTTCCTTAATTTTTTTCATTTTATTTTATTTTTTTAACATTAAAAATGAATTTTATAAATTATTTAATTAACAACAAGTAAAAATTTGGTATGAGATACTGTAAGAGAGATTGTAACATTTTGAAATTTGAAATTCTGGAAGAAAGTGGCTAGCCAGTTTTTTAGAAAACGGCTAGCTGTTGGGTATAAATACTAATGCTATTAGTGTCAATATACGTACACAACAAGTAATAAAGTGATGAGTATTCAAGATCGTCTCCACATGGATTAATAATATCAGACTTGCTACATCAATCTTAATAGTGCAGATTTTGTTTAAATTAAGATAAAACAATTAATGAAATTAATATACTAATTAAAATAAAAACGCAATAAATAAAATGCAACAAAGTAAATTATCACATCAAGCTCAAGGATAAAACCAATGGGAATATAAAGTAGTTGAGTAAATAAACTCTGCTAATGGTCTTGACTATTTTCTAATGGTTGGCTCAGTTGCTACAAAATTTGCTACTGCATTGGGCAGAATCTTTATGTATTCTCAGCCGTCGCATGTTGGATATCTTATATTTATATGCAACTTAACAGTGATCAGTTGTTATGCCCACATAAGATATAGCATTACACACTTAGGTTTTATTTACCCTATAAGATGAATCTCTATGTCTAGTTCATCACTAATTTTATATTAAGCATGACCCTTTTGGGATAAGTTAAAATCAATCCAAGAAACCCAATCTAAAACAAAGTATTGCTCTGATATGTTCAACTAAGATAAGCCATTTTGTGACTCTCTCCTAACTTGTATCATTAAATGGGTGATCGGCCGAAATAATCAATAAAAATAAATGCTATTAAAACAAATGCTACAGCAAACATGCATCAACTCATATTTTCAGCCAATAAACCATCAAGATTGTTTAACACTCAATCACAAATAAATTAGTTCATGATTTGCAAAAGAAAAATAAAGAACAAAGTTTCGGCCATGAAACACATCCCCATGAATAAATAGAAAACACGAAAACAGAGAAGGATAAGAAGGATTGAGCTCTCAATTGATCTCTGCAATTTTTCCTCTTGTGCAGCCTTTAATCTCTCTCTTGAATCTTGTTTTTCTTTTGTTTCTTTGTGTTTTTCTCCTTGGGTGACGACTGTCCTCTCTTATGATGTGTGCTTCTTTCATAGCTGAAAATTAGAGTAAACGGAAGCCTAGGGCACGCATAAGTCAGACTAGAAAACTGCAGATGGTAATTCTACAAGTATCCCATGCAGAGTTTTCTCTGTTGTTGTTCCAGGATTACTACAGCAATGGTTGCTATAGCAACGGCTACAGCAATTGCACTATTCCAGATTTGTTTCAATTCTTTGTAGCTAAGTTCTTTTCCATCTTTTGCAAGCCTTTTGCATCAGTATTCCTTCCTTGAAATTTGGGCTTCCGGACACCTACAATTATGCATATAATTTAGCACACAAATTATTCTAAATCAAACAAATTTATTACAAATAAACTAAAATGAATGTTTATGCAAAATATAATAAAATGCAATGAAACACATTATTTACTCTCTAAGTAGTTATTGATTTAAGTGTAAAAGTGCCATGATAACTCCTATTTCATAGAGTTATCACACCCTCAAACTTAAACTATTACTTGTCCTCAAGTAATGCAACAACACTACACAATCATGCAACAATTAACTTAGCTCTATCATCAAATTTGCAAGGATTCTTCAACCCTCATATCACAACTCTTAATCACGCAAATAGCCATAGTAGTTCAGTTTTAGACTTAGGCTTCATTCCATCCAAAATGTGTGTGTGCCACTTTAATCAAATTTCAGAGGTGCTACAACATTGCAGAGACATTGCATATAATTCAAAGGTGGGAACACAAATATATTCACATATGGGGGAGCAGAATTCACAAATAACTCAAATTGTGCTACAACAACATAATTATTATTATTTTTAGTTAAACCCTTCAATGCAACATTGAGCTTTCAGGTGAATGCATATCACTTGTAATGACGACACCCAATTACTCACTCAAAGTACATGTCAGAGTTGCTGCGCAACATATCCAGGATGTTATTATTAGGTCTTACCTTTGGACGCCTTTGACTCAAGACTGAACATAGAGCTCATGAACAGATAGAGGTTACTCAGTATCCTAGGCACCGACCTCTTTATTTTTAATTCTTTCACATCACAATTTTTTTTTGCTTTTTTTATATATAATTGATGCAGCACTGCTCATAATCTCTTGGTTGCATTTGGACTCAAGTCTGCATATAGAGCAAAATTTATTCCAGCAACTTTAAACCATTGAGCATATTTATTTGATAACAGGCATAGTCCAACAAAAATTCCCCCCCGCCCAAGCTTGAGTGGTACTGTGTCCTCACAAGCACACAAAACGATAACCAACATTAACCAGAGACATGCATACACTAAATAAAAGGACATGCAAAATGAATCAGAAAATTTTTATAGAAAGAAGTAAATAAACTAGCGGGTAGGGGTACTCCCTGTTGCTAGAAGCACTGGTGCAGCACAAGCTGGTAAAGGGTCACTTCTTCTTTGATCCACTTCTTAAACTCTCCTTAATCTGATCAATCCATTTTGCTGCTGCAAAAGCAGAAATGCCTCTGTATTGTTTGAGAATCTGCTGTTATATATCATGCTGTAAATGATGCTGCAGTAATTCCTTCCTACTTTTTTTTGCCCACATTTTTTTTACTTGCTGCAATTTAACACAAAGACAAAAAAATTAGATGCACACTTAAAATAACAAAAAGACAAATTAAATAATTTAAAAAGCTAAATTTGATGCCTTAAAAACTTGAAACAACTTTCCTTATTGGGTTGCCTCCCAAGTAGCGCTTGATTTAGGTCTTCAGCATGACCTTTCTTGTTTTCTCAACCTGAATCCTTCAAGAACTGATCCTTCTTTAGGTTGTCCACATAATCTCTCATATAGTGCTTCACTTTCAGCCCGTTAACCGTGAATTCTTATTGGTCTGAGTGAGTTCCCTTTGCTGGATTTGCTTGTCAATTCTGACGGGTTACTTCTCCCCTGACCATAATATGTTAACTGCTCCACGATCTTCATCATCAAGTTCTTCAAATGTTACATCATTGATTTCTTCCTTACTGTAGCAACAATGTAATCTCTCTGTTACAAAAAGTCCACAACTCTGATAAAATTACAATCTTCAATCTCATCGGGACTCTTTATGACATCCAGCACATTAAATGTAACTTGCTGGTCATTCACCCTCATGGTTAATTCTCCTTTTTGAACATCAATTAAAGTCTTTCCCATGGCTAAGAAAGGTCTCCCTAGAATGATTAACACTTCTTTGTCTGCCTCTGTAATACTCCACACCCGATTATTTTGACTCTCCACCTATATTAATTGAGCGCGATTAAAAGCTTGAGTAGTCGGATTTTATTTTCTTCACGGGACTGGTATAAGTTTAATTTGTATCAAGCTTAAGTGGAAAAAAAAGGGAAGAAAAAATCAGGTTTAA